>CM038223.1:77819550-78249691 GCA_021442155.1 Cymbidium sinense
GTTGACTCAATTTGACCTAAAAGACTAAATTGGGTCAATCATGATCTAACCCAAATTTATTGTAACCAATGACTCAAGTTCATTTCAAATTCATTATTGAACTTGACCAAAGATAATTGAACCTAATTTGACCAATTTAACTCATTTAGCCCAAATTGACCTAAAGGGTCAAATTGGCCTAAATCTAAATCAAATCAAAATTAACTCAAACCAAAGCCTACAATCATTTTCAATCAACCAATTGAATATGAATTAACCCATAACCCAAGCTAATTTGGCCAAATTGTTCAACTTGGTGCATTTGACGTATAAGAATCCAAATGAGCCAAAAATCAAATCTAAGCCAAAATTGACTCAAATCAATCAAACCAAAATACTTCAAATCATCATTTGAACTTGATCCAAGTCTTAGTTTAACCTAATTTGACCAATTGGTCAACCTAACATAACCTAGCCCAATTTGACCTATAAGGGTCAAATTGAACCAAACTCCCTCAAACCAAGCCCAAACCAAATGGGACCAATCCAACCCATCCTAAACTAAACTTGGGTTAGCCCCAAACTAGTCCAACATGAATTGGGTCAAATCCAAAGCCATTGGATTTTCCTCTCCACATGGGATTTTTCACAAAATGGCAAGTCAACTCCCATCCTTTCCATGTGGTAGCCTCTTCACACCCAAATGAGGGTCTAACCTACCCACCTAGCCCGACCCAAGTAGGCTGGGTTGGCCATGGACCAAGGGGAGGTGATTTAACTCACCTCCCCTCACTAGCCAAAACCCATTGGATCCATGGGAGGATGAACCACCTTGAGGCACCCAGGCCTAGCCAATGAAGTTGAGCCACCCTAGCTCAGACATGACCACTCCGGCACCCGAATGACAGCTGGCTGACTTAAATTCGAGCTTCAATCCCATTCGCCCAATCCAAGGGAGGGGGGATATATCCCCCTCATTTCAATTTAAATCAAACAGACACACTCTCAGAAAGTTTCCACAGGCCATTTCAAAATCCCAAGAGCCTTCCCTGAGCCCCCCCATTGCCAAACTTCTTTGTTCCAAAATAGGACAGCCTTCCACTCAACCTAGCTCTCTCAAACCTTCACCAAATTCAAATTAACTTCACACACACCTTCCCCACACTCCGTCGAGCATGAATGAATCACCTCCTGAGCTTTCCGACCACCGAAGGTATGAGTTTGATTGGCGTCAACCTCCAAATCATCGATTGTGACCCTCCAAGAAAATGATAAGGAATCCTCGTGCGTGCTGATCAATAGGGCTTCGTCTCCACTAGACAAAGCCTTCTCAATTGATTTCATTGCCGGTATTGAGCTCCATCAAGGTAATTCCTTCAAACTAAGCTTTTGATAAAAATTGTTTAGAGCTTTTTGAAGAAAAGTTGCATGTTGTGCAAATCCAACTGATAGATCCTTTCGGATCTACCTCATGAAGGTATAGATTGATTTTCGAATCGATCTAAGCTCGGATGAGCTTGAATCAAGCGATGGAAGGTGAACCGTGTTCATCTCTCGTCGCTTAGGAGACGATGGATCACGCACTATCCATTCCACATGATCGAAATGGATGATCATGATTATTCACTAGATTTATCTAATTTTAATCCAATAAGAATCATGAGTTTGATCTACACCGTCCGATCTTAGATAATCAAATGACTTCCTTGGGGCTACTTAAAGTCTCTTCCAAGGATATCTAGACTATATACTTGCTTGATTAAATACATATGGATGTATAAATACTTAGAAAAAGAGAATCATGCAAAGTTGTATTTTATTTGATTGAATTATTTATGCATATGAATTAAAGCTCTATCAAAATTCTAATATCAAAATACATAAGAATGAAATCAAATGGATACATTCCATTATTAACTAGGGAAGCGAGGTAATCAAATGACCTCTATGGGGCTACTTAAAGCCTCGTATTCTTGGGATGTCCAGACTATATACCCATTACCATTTAAGCTTATGTAAATCAATATATGAATGAAAGAAATAGGACTTTACTTCATATACTTAAGCTATAAGCACACACAACTCCTATATATTCATAACTATCATCACTACAAATGTTATTATCCATTTATAAACATTGAAAAATAGTTTTGGATTTAACAATGATAATAGTCTACACATATAATTAAATTAAGTCAACACATGCAAGCTTACATAAATAACTTTCATTTGATTTATTTAATTTTGAAAGAATGAATGCATGAAATCAAATGACATACAATCTTTAAGGTGATTGGAAAGGAATAACTAAACATAACCACATGGTTCATTCAACTAAATTAATTCCTAAGGGCAATCACATTAAATAAACTCATTTAAAGAGAACCAAAGTTCATTATTAATTTATGATTTATGATTTTGCTTAATTTTAAAGAGGAGAATTTATCATTTGTTAATTTAATCCCATTTCCACATTGGTAATTTGATTTGGTTTAAGAAAAAGAAATTAAGTGGATTTTATGAATTAATTACATTGGATCCTTAATTAAATCAATTAATCACCCTTACCTATGCTTCTTTAAATTGATTAACCACTTAATTATGAGCCACAAATGGCATGAACATGTGATAAAATAAAATTGCAATGCTTCTAAAAGGCTTTAATGCAAATGGCTCATAATTAAAGGTTAATTAAATTAAAGAACCTAATTAAGTACTTTTATGATTTTCTCACACTTATGGGCTAATCATAATTTCCTTAAGGGTCTATATATTATTAAACACATAAAATGGAACCCTTAAGTTTTATTATTGATTATCTAATGTGATTATGATTTCAATTTGATTAATTAAGCCACTTAATCAATTAATTAAACTCTTAACTAATTTCCATATTAATTAACCCTCTTTAAAATGAAATGGACTTAGGAAAATAGATGAGAAGGATCCTAATCCCACTCCCTCATCCATTCACTATAAAATAATGATTAGTAAGTTTAATTAGTTGTTTTGTTGCTATTTAGATTGTTAATTAATCATTAGATTAATTAAAGGGGTAATAAGATTCAAATGATCAATTTCTCTAATTAAATAAGCAATAAATTCCAAGAAAATCATGGGAGGCAAAGATCATCCCATTTAATCAAAAGGGAAAGTTTGAAATTAATTACTAAAGTAATTAGGGTTTAATTAAGTTAATTAAGTTTACATTTAAACCCAAAATAAGCCATAATTAATGTTTTGAGTTAATTGAAATTAATTTTAATTGAATCTCCTCACAATTACCTTTAAAATTAGTATTTATTTATATTTTTTTAAATTTTCTATAATTTATTATGATTTTTTAATGTTTCAATGAATAAAATAATTAATTTAGCCTAATTAAGCCTAATCCGTTCCATGGATGACATGGCATGCTTTCCGTGGCGCCAGATAGGTTACTTAAACGTGTCCGAGTCAGCGTTGACATGGCTGGCGACGGACATGGTTTCGTCCTTGCCATCTGATCTAAGATCGGATGGTAGAGATTAAACCCATGATGCTTAAGGGATTAAAATGAGATAAATTTAATGAATTAATCACGATCGTCCATTCTGATCATGCAGAACCGACGATGCATGATCTATCGTCCCCTTAGCGATGGGAGACGGACACCGTCCGTCTTCTCCTGTTTGATCTGAGTTCACTAGAGTTCGGACGACACCGAAATTGAACCCCCACCTTCACGAGAAAGATCCCAAGGTATCTATCGGTCGGATTCATATGACATACAAATTCTATTCAAAAAGGCTTAGAAAAATTTGCTAAAAGTGTAATTTAAAGGAATGTACCTCACTAGAGCTCAAGACCACTGGCTCAATGCTTGAGGTAGCTTCGCTGAAGTCTTGAGAAGCTTGCATGAATGGTCCTCGCCATTTTCTCTATGGACCAAGCACCGTCGCTTTGCTGGCGGGCATTGATCGGCGAGAACCTTTGGTGGTCAAGGAGCTTATAAGAAGATTCGTTCTCACTCGACAGAGGTAGGGGAATGTGTGTGTGAAGTTAATTGAAGTTTAGTTGAGTATTGGTGGAGTTGGACGAAGGGATGCCTTGTCCTATTTCAGGTTGGTGGATTCCATCATAGGGAAGGCTTGGGAGGCTTGGAGAGTGCTTTAGGGATTTCAAAATGGCTCTCTGAAGTTCTCTAAGGGTGAGTGTGTGTGAATTACTTCGAAATGAGGGGGGTATATCTTCCCTCCCTTGGATCGAATGACTTGGATTCAACCCATTGTTTTCGGCCGTTTAGTCACCACAGGGCATCGAAAAGGTCAAGATCATGCTTATGTGGCTCGGTTTGGTTGGTTGAGGGGTTAGGTGGGTGGATCAAGGCAACCTCTTGGTCCATTGGGTTTGGTCAATGAGGGGAGGTGAGTTAACTCACCTCCCCTTAGTCTATAGCCAACCTAGCCCATGTGGGTTGGGTTAGCCATGTAGGTAGGGTTCCATTTCAGGTCATGCGTGGTTGCCAAGGGGAAAAAAGAGGAGTTGACTTGCCAATTTAGGTATGATCCCATGTGGGAAAGCTATAGCCATTGGATAGTGGGTTGGATTGGGTTGGTTTTGGTCTAACCCAAGGTGAGTCTAGGATGGGTTGGGTTAGATTTCATTGGGTTTGGACTTAGTTTGAGTGGGTTTGGCTCAATTTGACTCATGTAGGTCAAATTGGACTAGGTTGAGTCAAGTTAACCAATAGGTCAAATTGGTCAAACCAAGGCTTGTGTCAAGTTCAAATGATGATATGAAGTATTTTGGGTTAATTGGTTTGAGTCAATTTGGCTTGGATTTGATTTTGGCTCATTTGAGTTCATATGAGTCAAATGGGTCAAGTTGACCAATTTGACCAAATTGGCCAAATTGGCTTGAGTTAAGAGTTGGTTTGGGTTTGATTAATCAATTTAATATGATTGTAGGCTTTAGTTTGGATTAATTTGGATTTGAATCTAATTTAGGCCAATTTGACCTTTAAGGTCAATTTGGATTAAATGGGTCAATTGGGTTCAATTGACTAAATTGGGTTCAATCAAAGGTTCAATCATATTCAATGATCAATTCAAAATGAACTTGAGCCATTGGTCACAATCAATTTGGGTTGGATCTTGATTTGACCCAATTTGATCTTTTAAGTCAAATTAGGTCAACTTGGGTCGAATAGATGGGTTAGGTTTGGCTTAATTCGTCAAGTCATGTTCAAGGATTGATCTTAGGTTGGTGTGAATCATAAGTTTCAATTAATTTGGATAGTTTGGTTCATGTATGGTTAAGTGGGTTGACTTGGTCAAATGACCAAGTTGACTTGGTTTGACCCAATTGATAATTGATCAATCAAGGATGATTGACAATTATCATAGGAGGTTTTGGTAGGTTTGGTTTAATCCGATTTAGGTACGATTGGAATTTGGTTCAAATAAGTCAAATTGGTCACTTTATGTCAAGTGGACCAATTGGACTAAGTTGAATCAATTTTGGGTTGAATTGAATTTAGTTATATTTATATATGTATTTAAGATTTATTTATAGCTTTGATAGTAATTGATTTAGGTTGAAATGTGTTTTAGCTTATTTGAATATTTCAAGTCAAATGGGTTAGATTAGGTTTGATTGAATTGATTTTGGGTTTAGGTGATTTTGATTGTAGATTTCATTTATTTTTGGGATGGTGATTGGAGAAATAATTGATTCATGAGAAAATCAATTGAGTTTGATTTGAGTTGAAGGAAATTTTAGCTAAGTCCATGGGATTAAGTCATATGGCTTAGGAATGATTGATTTGATTTGGGAATTTTGGTTTGATTGATTTTTTGAATTTGATTTAGGTTTGGGGTGATGATAGAAGAATCAAATTTATTTTGGGAAAATCAATTGAATTTGGTTTAGATTGAAGGACTTTGGCTAAGTCCATGGTATTTGAATCATATAGCTTAGGAAGGATTGATTTGATTTGGAGTTTAGTTAGCTTGAGAAGGTAAGTATGGATTTGGTTAGGCTATATGCTAGGTAAATTTCTCTAATCTTTTAGCATACCCTAATCCTATGATTAACCCTTCTAAGTTTCTTGGCTTAGGTTAAGTGTTCACCTATTTGCTAGAAGTGTCTTATGACCAAGGAGAATCTAGTGTCTAGAAGACTCATAAATCTAAGGAGAGAATATTAAGTCCTCACTCCAAAAGTGAGTCAACAGTCTTTTGAACATGTATATAAATTTTCAAAGAGACCATCATAGTCATTTCTCCCTAGAATTAATAAACATAACCAAATGGTTTAACCCATTATTTATTTAAGATTTTTTGTTTTTTTGTATCTCAATGATATTATAATTGTGTGATCTTAGACTCATTATATTTATCTTATTGAGATGCTTATTTTGACTATAAGCAAGCTAAATTTAGAAGACATTTGTCTCTTTAAATAATAACAAAAAGTTTTTTTTATCATACTTCAAGATGCTTAGTTTATGTCTTTCTAGATTTGGACTAAGGCACCTTGGTATCATTGCTTTTATTATATCAAGATATTTATTTTAACTATGAATTCACTGAAAAGAAATTTTATATGATCTTGAAGTCAATTCTTAACATTTTTTATTTGAATACTTGGGTGCTTTGAGGTTTAGGTATTTGTCTTACGATTTTTGCTTAATTAGATAAATTTTATGATGATATATTAATTCAATTGAAAAATATTTTGGTACTAAAAAATTTGGGTATGTAATGTGTAACTCCACATATGATCACAAATAAAATGATTTTCTTGTTGATTTCACCTTCACCCTTCAATATAGTTGGCACAATGTTCATAAATAAAATAAAAAAAGTATTTAAAATTATCTAAATTAAATTAAAATGATCTCGAGAGGCTTCATTGGTGTTGAAAGTGCCATAACTAATTACTTAATATTGGAGGACCTAAGAGATTCAAAATTTTGATAATATTTTAATATTTTGAATTCAATTTTGACAATTTTTTAGCACAAAAAAAAGAGAGATAGTTTTGGTCTATTTTATAAAATTTTAAAAGCAAAAAAAAATTAAAAGAAGTTCTTTAACGATCCAAATTGAGTCAAACTATTTTAGACATTCTAGATTCAATTTAACATTTTTGGGACCTAGCAGAACTTTTCAAGATAATTTCAATCTATTGTGGAGAATTTTAAAAAAATTTCATTTTAAATGATTTGCAATCTTTATAAGAGTGATGTGATTATCAAGGGAAAATTAATTAGTTCACAACTTTGAGGGATGATCTATGTTGAGGTTTAAAGAATATTATTGTCTTGTAAAATTTTTTGAAATTATGAATTTATTTCCTAAAAACTTCAAAACACAAAGTATTTTTGGGCTCACAAATTTTTATGTTCAGAAAAAAGGCAACAAATATGTCACCTTAAAATTCAATGATCAAGTGTGAATCTTGATCTATTGAAAAATTTAAAATACTTAAGTCTTCAAATAAAAAATTTTAGAATTGACTTTGAGATCCACCAAACACTATTCTTAATAAATTTATAATCAAAATAAGCATTTGAATGAGAGAAATCCAATAATATCAACAACACTTTAATCAAAGTATAAATAGACCATGATATATCATCCATAAATTTGATCAATCAGGCACAAATCTTGATAAAAGATGCATTACATTTTTTTGAAGTTAAATTCAAGATAAACTAAACTCTGATTATAGAAAACTTATAGTTGAATTGAATATTTCGATGAGACGATTTCATCGGCATAATATGCATTTTGATTCAAATTCAAATGATCTCTAATCAAGCTCTTGAAGTGTAACTATAAGTTTTGAAGTATTAATTGAAGGTTGTCGAACAATCTCCAAATATGATATTTTTATATTTGATTCAAGTAACTCAATAAGAAAAAATCCTGAGCATAATATCATTAAAATCTAAAGTTATTAAGATATTTAAATGTTGAAAGAATAATTTATAACTGATATAATCAACATTGAGCATTTTATGGAGTGTTTTGAAATTTTGGGTATATTTATTATAATGTTCTTTCCAAAGTTTTATAAAAGGACCTCATTCTCTTCATGGAGGGAGGTAAAAAAGCTAAGTCTCAGTGCATGAAGTCGGTCACTACTAGTAGCTATTGCTAACCTCCATTAGCAACCAATGCTAGTCATCATCGATCACCATCTATAATCATTGTCCATCATCAATGATTATTATATCCTGACTACCATTATACTAATATTGTGACCTTATTTTTAAGCTATTGTGACCTAATTTTTCTATAATCTCATCTTCTCTAGTTAGGGAGAATGAAATTTTGTTATTTGAGATATATAGTAGATTGTTTTAACTGGCTAATCTTATGATTTTTTCTCTTTTGAAATAATTTTGTTATCTCCAGTACTTTAATTATATGTATGCTAGATAATCGTTCTAAGCTAAGATTTGATTCATAGATACTGCTATGAATTTTTAGCTTGCAATAAACTTAAATTAAATATTTAGAAGTTTAATTGATTTGAAATTTACATATTTTAATTAAATTTATTGTCTCTATGAGATCTATTAAATAAGTCTAATTTCTTTTATATCTGATACAATTGAAAACACTAAGATGCAAAACTTCAATGAGGAAGGTCCTTTATTCCTTTTTTTTTATGACAATTCTCTTATTATCTTATTAGTTAGAGAAATCCTTCTCTTGGCCAATGCTAAGCCATATTTTAAACGTTGTTCCAAAGATATTTTAGCTCTTTGCTTAAGCATCAAATTTTGGTTTTTAAAATTTAGCTAATGATCTTTTTAAATTTTTATTTTCTTTTCCACTCGAAAGTCCGCAAAGTGGGAGTTTATTATTGTGTTGGTGGGGATAAAATTAAAGATCTTTATAACAACTTCTAAGATGCTTATTATTAAAAAATATTATTACTTACAAGATTTATAGTTTTACAGTATGTGTTGTAAATACTTGTTTTCTCCACGACCCTTATGAGCACCCTCTATGAATTAGATTTTTTTACTGTCAATTTATTAAGTTATAACTCTCACTGATTTTAAAATATAAGATAGTAAATCTTAAATAAATATATTTTTTTGGAATCATAATCACTCAAAATTTATGATGAATGGTTAAAGATATACATCTCACAATTTTTAATTAAGTTTTATGCTAACTGTTGATTAACTAATATAGCTCTTTATTTTTTTTATTTAGGAGTTGAGACTCAACCAAATATATTGTCATGATTAAATAAATATGATGATAAATACTTTTATTCATCTAAATAAATAATGATTTGACTTAATTTTTATAATAGATGTATTTTATTTATAAATTTGAAAAGAATGAAAAATAATATTTTTAAATGAATAAATAATATATAAATAATGAGTAGATGTAAAATCCAAAATTTGGCAGGATATTTACGATCATGGGACAGCTCGAAGGGGGTGGTTTATTACTGGTTTTATCCCATGGCGGTAATCTTCCGTGTCATAGAATTGAAGGTATAACCAGGCAGCAGCGGAAAATTCATCTCTCACCGCCAATCCACCACCTTCCTGTTAGTCCTTTCCGCTTATTCTCATGCAGGCAAACACTCAAACCCGATCCCTTTTTCTTGAAGTCTGGCTACGCAGCGCCTCCGGTAAAATAACACTCCTCCGCTGCCGGTCACTAGTCTCCGCCCGATCCATTCTCCAAGCTTGGCTGAGCTTCGACACTTCTCCCCTTCTTCCGACTCCAATCGCGTTGTTCCCTTCAAACCCTTGACGCCGCTCGCTCTTCTCTTCACATCGCAGACCCACAAGCCAAGCTCCTTCTCTCCTTCCTATCCTCCAATCCACCTCTTCCTCCTAATTCCTCTCATATATCCGTCTCCTCTACTTCTGGCTCCAAAACTGCCTCCCCTTTGCTTGTCAACCTGCTGCCGCCGAAATCTCCCACCTGTTCTCATCTCGGCCACAATGCCCGCGATATCTGTTCTCCTTCTCGGGCCTTTATCGCCACCTCTGCCCTCGAGGTCTCATACAGAAGGGATTGCCTTGATCTCCTCTGCCGGATGTTGGAGTCGGTGCAGTTAGAGGAAGAGGTGGTTGCCGATGTCTTTGCTGGTATCGGGTACGCTCTTTCTCGCTCGGACGAACCTTACTTTAGTAAAATTTTTTCCATCTTGCTCAGAATTGGGAACAGAGGCTCGCCTCCCATTTCAGTCTACTATGGCCTTATGTTCCTTAGTTTATTGGAGTGGTTGGTGACAAATTTCATATATTTGAGATCTTCGAGGAAAGTAGAGGTTGTTTGTGGAGAGCTTTCTGCTGGAAAGTGGGAGGCGAAGGGCTATGCTCCGTTTGCTGTTTCCATGGCTTCTGCTGGTTTTTTGAGGGCTTTCCGATTGGTTCCAGCGACGAATAGAGTTGAATTGAGTCCCCATATGAGGAGTTCAGTGGAAGAGTCTATTAGTTCTGTTGCTATGCGTGTGGTTTCCAAATTGGATGGCTCTTTAGAGACTAGCTATCTCCAGTGCATTTCTATTGGATTGGCTCGAGCTGGTCTTGTTTCCTTCAGCGCCCCAATTCTTCTGGTTCTCTGCATAGCCTTGTTGAAGGAAATCTTCCCGCTTGGAAATTTCTGCAGGATGGCTGTTGGGTTTCAGGAAGGAACTTCAGTGGATTTTGTTCTTGAGAAGGTGAAGGGACATTTGGATAGTGTTGTTTTCAAGGAAGCAGGTGCAATTACTAGTGTTTTCTGCAATCAGTATGCTTCTGCTGATGAGGGGCACAAGAGGATTGTTGAAAATTATATGTGGGAGTACTCTCTAGAGTTTTACTCAAACCTCCGCGCTGTTGCGTTACTGCATCGAGGGAGACATGATCAATTGCTTAGATATCTCGAGAAAGTTGCTGAAGCTGCATTTCTTATGATTGTTGTCTATGCTGCAGAAGTTGCCAAGCAGAAGTTGAATCCCAAATCATCCCATGGATTCCAACATAAAGCTTCCGTTAGGATTTTAATTGCATTTTCTTGCATAGAATATATGAGGCGTGTTAGGTTGCCAGAGTATACAGATGCAGTTCGACGTGCTCTCTTGACCATGCAGGAAAATGCTGTACTTTGTTTATCGTTCGTTGAGTCCATGCCTTCATACTTCGAGCTAACAAATAAACAAGGTTTCTAATCTACTGCACTTTGTACTATTTGAAAATTGTTTAATTTATATTATCTCACACTTGCGAGATGCATAGATTTCCTTTTTAAAAGCTATTCAGTAATATAGATGTATATTCATTTCTTATCATCTGAAAAAGGTTTATTTGCTTTGGAGCGGACGAGATATGTTTGGTCCGAAGATGAGGTGCAGACTGCCAGAATGTTGTTTTTCCTGCGGGTCATACCAACCTGCATCAGTCTCATTCCTGCTTCATTGTTTGGAAAGCTGATAGCCCCCACAATGTTCTTGTATCCTTTAATTACCCGGCCCAACCATTTTTCCTGTATTATTACAAGTATCTATATATGCTTTAGAAACTATTTAGCTTTTTTGGACAAGGCTTATCCATGTCAGTCTCCTCTCGGTTCCCTTCCACCACCATGATCACCATCCCATGTCTCATGTGGCGATTTACTAGAAGTGCCAGTTATTTGACTTCCGTTTTCACCTCAAGCAAGTTGGAGTCAGCTTATCAACTAGGTTACTAGATGCTGATTCATAATCTTCCTTAAAATTCTGTAGATATCTTCAACATCCTAATGAAAAAGTGGCTAGAGCTTCATATTCTGTATTTGCTGCTTTCATGTCTTCTAGAAAAGACTCTAACAAAGATGAGAGATTAGATTTAAAAGAGAAGCTTGTTTTTTTATTACACTCAGAGATCTTTAGAGGTAGATTGGATAACCAAACCATTGCGAACTATGCTACATCATGTTATATAAAACTCAAAATTTTGGTTGCTTATCTTTTTGAAGGCTTATCCTGGCATTACCCCTTTCGAAGGTTTGGCTTCTGGAGTTGCAGCTTTAGCTAGGTATCTTCCTGCTGGAAGTCCTGCAATATTTTCTGCGTCAATTGCCTTACTGAAAAAGCTATTGATCTTTGCAAAGAAGCTATTACTGAAGATACAGATATGTGGAGGACTTGGGAAGCAAGCTCAGAAACTTGTAAAAGATTTTGGATTTGCTTATGCGACTCATCTACCTTGTGGACATTCAGGTAAAATTATGGGTCCAACTTTCGTTACTGTCCTCACTTTTCCAGATGCTGTTTCCTTCTCAAGCTTTTTGTATACACATGCTCAAGCTTTTCATATGAGGCACATACTTGAATTATTTATTTAGTGCTGGTGTTTCTTTGGCGAGAAAGATTGTTTGCTATCTTTTATTTGATCTTTTTCTCGGATAGAGTGCCTTGAAGGTTCTTTCTATTTCTTTTCAGAATTGAGAGTAGCCCACATTAAGTGGCCTTGCTTAAGTGATGGAACTCGCTATAGCACTTGTTATGTACTTGCAGTGGTATATTGTATTTCATCATTTTGATTGGTTGACATCTTGATGTGGAACTCCTTTTTCCGTGATTCTTCGTCTTCTCTTGTCACTAGCTTAAGTTTCTCTGGTCTGATTTTTTTCCCTATTTTTTTACGAATATGATTCAATTTTGGAGCAGATTCTTCCTGGTTAAGTTTGCTGTTCTGCACGGCTTCTTTGTATTGTGTATTTTGCGATATTATCTCATGACTCAGGCGATCCTGTGTCACCATTTTTCCACAATTGCTTATAGTTCATTATTGATGTGATGATGCAGGTGCAGTTAAGGTGCCCAGCTACCATTGGAGAATTTGCTTTTTTCTGATTGATTTTAATTTTTGAAATTGTACATCTAATGCTATTTTTATAGTTGAATGCTGATAATAAAAAATGGGGGTTGTTGGAGGAAAAAGGAGAGAGGGGGTAAGGGAGACTATGAAGCATGAGTATGACCTTAGGCATCATGACATGACATCATTTATATTTGTATCAAGGCTACCAAAGAAGATATAACGAAAGCACAACAAATTTATGGAGAGAGAGATTATAGAATGGAGCATGAAGACTTGTAGAGGACTTATGAAAAGATAATGGACATGAGTTGTGAGAGAAACACATAAAATAATTCTTAGAAAGTGATACATGCGTTGTGAAATAAATATAGTTAAATTATAGAGAAGAATGGATAGAAGATATAATGAAATCAAGTTAGTTTTGAAAGAAAAGTCTATTTGAAGTCCTTGGTTTGTTTTGTCATGTTCTCCATCATTCCTTTTTCTCACTATGCTTAACAGTATTTGGTATGTACTCTAGCATGTTTGAGATTTATGCACATACATTTTCTTGTTTGAAACCTCTATACGACTTTTGTAGACATGACAATATTTTATAAATGTAAGATATGTAATGTTTAATGCAAGAAGTGACAATAAGACATTAAGATAAAAATTAAGGCATATGCTAAAAATTACGATGGATGAAACATGAGACTTGTGATGGAGGCCTATAAATACATTTGTGTTGTTTATGTAAGTTAGGTTAAAATAGTTTAGATTATGCCTATGTGTTATGTTAAAAAATGTGATCCTATTTGAGAAGTTTCTTAGAGATTTCTTTTGATACTAAAAAAAGTAATATGACAAATAGTGTGTTCAATATGATTTTTTAGAGTGTGTATGCACCTTGTGTTCTTGAGGGGGTTTGACATATACATGGCAACTCAAAGTGTTCATACTTTATATGAGTTATGGAGATTTTTTTTTTATAAGGACAATGGTATGAACTATATGTTAAATTGAATGAAGAGTATGAAATTATATCATTTTCTTAGTTGATTATTGGTTTATTTTAATTTTATATATTGACAAGTGGGTTGAATGTTATGTTATATTCTCATTACAATTTTTTTATATAATTTAAGCTAGGTTAATTCTCCCTTTGAATTTAATGGGAATTTATCCTAGGATCCTCTTGGAAACACACCTTTAGATTCTTCTAGTCATATGAACGGAAGATTGTATTGAATGGGCATTCTTTATTTTTCGTGAAAAAGTACTTGAAAATTTGCAAAATTAGAGGAAAATTAAATGAAATTTGATGGAGCCCATTTTGAAGTTGATGTAAGCTGATTGTCCAGGGTAATTTGATTGAGATCCCAAAAGGCTTTGAGCCATATTGTCTAGAGAGCCTGAGTTCCTCATCTCAAATATATATTGCATACCAAGGTTGAGATGTGTGTCGAAGATGTACTTTTAAGATTGATTTCAACTTGTTTAGTAGTAGAAGATTGACCAAACTAGTTTCATTGTATAATTTAGAGTCATAAATCATGGCTTTTTGTGGATCAAGAGTACTGAACATGAGTGAAAAAAGCTCAGAGACATAGCATCATCAATCCACAAGTTTTAGATTGACTAAAAATGTTTAATTAGACACATGTGAGGTTTTTGGCTTGTATGATTTTAATTAAAGTTAAAAAAACTAAAATTAGAACTTGAGGCATTTTGTTTCAATAAGGCATGGGCATAAGCTTCAAGATGAATTGAGGTGTGGGCCACGAATAAAAAATAAAAATATCATAAAATCAAACATCTGCATACATAGCAATACATCCAATGAATCTATTCCAAAAGCGACAACAAAAGAAAAATTATGAATTTAAAACATGTCGCACTATTTCCAAACAATATTAAAACCCATATTTAATCTTTGCTCGAACTTGATTTGAACTTTTATCAAAATTTCACTAACATTTCCAGAACTTGTTAGATCATTGTGTTTCAATCTTCGAACGGATTTTGATCAAATTCAAACCTAGCAATTTGTTCTCTAATATCCTTTTATGGATTTAGTGTTCAGAGTGTGAGCAACATTTTTCAATCTAGATAACTAGATGTGTAACATCACTAATCTTAAATATCTATTGGAGAGAGGCAATATTTTAGCTAGGAATATTGCTCACAGAATTATTACTTGCGAATGACAATCCCCAGAGATGAGAAGGTGTTGAGTATATGAAGGGTTTAGCAATTTTATGCTTAAACATTTACTTCTATGATACCCAACATCCCTTTGAATTTTGGGGGCATTTTGATCCAAAATAGACTTTTGGGTATCTTTCTTTAATTTCTGCTACTAAGGGGCATACAAAGTCAAATATCATTTATGTATATGTATATATATGTGTCATATACATGTTGAAGAAATCTCTTAATTTTCTTATGAAGGTGTTGACCTTTATATCAATTTTATAAGCCGAGCCGAGTGAGCATAGAGAAATTAACAGACGATGAACACGATATCATCTGAATCAAAGTCAAGTTACTTCGATCATTGTTGAAACCCCACTTGAACATCGTTTGTTCATGAAATTGACTACATCAATGTATTGGAAGCATCGAAATCTATTAATACAAACATGTTGCAATTAATCAAATCAAACAAAATGATGAGGGTGGGCTATAGACAAACGTTGTGCAAATCAGAGCGAAATGTCTTCGAATATCGTCGAAGTTAATCAAGCATCATCCATCACAAAACAAACTGTGTCGATACATCCAAAATGTGAAACCTATTGAAGGGAGATTTTGACAATCAATTTGATTGAAGGAATAATAAGCTATGGAAGCAAAGTCGTATAAAATTGAATCAAAATTATTGTGATCGATGATGAAGTTGTTCAAACAACCTTCAATCGTAAAATAGATTACATCGATATGTCCAAAATTTTCTTGATCATCGTTAAAATCATCTAAATGAGGTTGGTTCGCAAAATGGCTGCATCACCATTTCCAAAATGTCAAAACTGCTTGCAAACTACTTAAAATTTGCATGGATGCTAAAACATAAACATTATTTGCTCACGAGTTCGAGGACACAAGTGATAACATATGCGGAATGATGAGATATTATAAGCAAGAATTCACTTTTGCTAAATAATAAAACTCCTAGCACATCACCACTAACCTCCCACGAAATTCACAATCAAGCCGCATAGCCTCAACTCCATACGCTTGTTAACGTCCCGTAGCTCTCCCTCCAAGTCCTCACTTACAGCACTCAAGCTCCATCTCAACTCACCGACAAGCTAACTCACCAAGCCAAACATGCAACCTACTCCTGCTTGCACGGCCCTCGTAGGACCAACCTTCGTTGTTCACACTCATCCCATCTCTGCCCTTTTTGTGGTCGCACGTCACACCATAGTGAAGATCCTCATCAATATTTGCTACTTCTCATATTAATATCAATCCAGATCACCTAGACCAGCTCACTACCTAGTTCTTTCCTCTCTCTTGTTTCTAATTTTGTGCAGGATTGGCTCGTCTCAGCCTCATACTACAAATTCTCTAGCCGATCATTTGCATAGCTCACCAACAACCTTACCAACACCACGCCTCTCTCCCTGAATACACTCTAACAACACAAATGTTCTCTCCATCTGATTCGCAACTCCTCTCACCTTCTCCCCACTCGAGACTTTTTTTCCTTTACTAAGCCTTCCCTTTATGATATTCTTCTTGTTGATAAGACTAGAGAGGGAGTCCAAGAGAAACTTGAATTATGGAGGTCAACCTTAGAGTCTAAAGGTTTTCGTTTAAGTAGATCTAAAACCGAATATATGGAGTGTAATTTTAGTTGTAGAAGTTATAGTGGTAGTGTTGTGACATTAGGTGAACAAGTCATTAAAAAGAGTGAGCAATTTAGATATTTAGGCTCTATTGTTCAAAATGATGGTGAAATAGATGGAGATGCTATTAGTAGAATTCAAGTTGGATGGTTGAAGTGGAGGAATGCATCCGGCTTTGTTGTGATAGAAAGCACGCTTAAACTTAAGGGAAAATTTTATAAGATGGTGGTATGACCTGTAATGATTTATGGTGCAAAATGTTGATCAATAAAAGAGAAGCATGATACTAAGTTAAGTGTTGCAGAGATGAGGATGCTCAGGTGGATGAGTGACTTTACTCTTAGAGATAAAATGTGAAATGAGTATAAAAAAAGTAGTAGCAAGGCGATAAGATTAGAGAGTCTAGATGGTTTGGCCATAAACATCGACCGTCCAATGTCCCAGAGAGTAGATACATTATATTTGCCTATGTTAAGAAAGGTAGGTAGACCTAAAAGACATGGTTAAGATGTATAAAAAATGATCTAGTATACTTGAATTAAATGAGAATTTGACACAATAGACACATGGAGATGAAGGATTCAAGAATGGCCCCACTTAGTGGGATAAAGGCTTGTTGTTGTTGTAAGCCTTGCTTGGCCTTTCGGTTAACTCAACCATACCCCCCTCTAATTCGTTAAGAAGCTACAATTGATCTCCCTATTAGTCAACCTCTCTCTCACTATTTCATCTCTATAAACAAGAACTTTTTTTTTCATTTCACTACCTCCCTCTCTCCAAAAAATAAAAAGTACTTATTATTAAATCATCAAATTAATTGTCTCCTAAAACTCATTGTTGTAGCTGTTGATTAAAAATGTATAATGTAAAAAAAATGTGAATATGTGTGTAGAATTGTATTTGTTTTTCTGCAAATAATTGAAGACCTCGTCACGCTCACTAGGGCATAATAAGATTGAAGATGGGCCTAGGTGTCTTAAAACAATAATTGTCACGCTCATCATAATGTGGGTAAAAATAGTTTGATATACCCCCAATGAATGATGGCGGAATATTATCGAAATGTTGCTAAATTTTGGACTGAAAAGGATTTAAAAGAACAAAAAATCATCGAAAGAGAACAATTTAAAATTTCTATTCCTAATAAACTAAATAAGTTCACAAAATATATACAAGTGTGGTATGAAACTTGTAAATAAATGACTTGTAGGGGATTGAATAGAACTGGAAAAGCCCACTTGAAATTTGAGCAGATTCTCCCCACATTTTTCCAAGCCACAAAACCCTTAGAGAATCTCACAATAACTCAAATGGCATGAAATGAATACTCTCTTGTACTGCCCTCCAATTTATAGGAATGAGAATAAACAGGTGTGGGTCCACTTTTCAATTTAAAAATATATTAAATATGAGGCGGGTACTATATGTGAAAAAAATGTGTCGTACTCTTACCTGATTTTGCTTCAAACTTACTCTGCAATACTCAAAAGTAGTAGAAGATGTTATTTAAATTATTCAAGTAAAATATTATGTGCAATCTAAGAAAAGTAATTGCATGAATATTCAAGATTTTGAATAATTCTAGAACTTGCAAGTCTTTCAAAATCATTTTAAATCTAATTGTAATTATCTGAAATCATGCAAGTGCTATAATATGCATACCAATGTGTAGTATAAATGCCTATAAAGGTGGGCACAATTGCGTTGTAGGAGTGCATTGAAAAAGAGTGCTAATGCACAATATAATCATTTCAGATTCATGTAGGTATGATATATAAATGCACCAAAAGTCACATATGTGCAATATTTATACATCAAGGTAGGTTATGGAATTATGCAAAATACATTACACAACTATATTAAATTATGTGCAAACATTTTTGAAATGAAAGTTCATATGTTGGGTAAGATAATTTCACATTCAATCTAAATGCATTAAAATGTGTGCAAACAATCAAGGTTAAGAATTTTGCACACATTTTGAAGTTTGCTTCAAACCAAAATTGAATAATTTTGTTAATTGGGTAAAATCATTTGAACTAAAAAAATGTTCTTGTATGTGCTCAAATTGATGGATTTAGAATATAATCCTAATGTCTAAAAATGCTACACAGATTGAATCTAGATTAAATTTAAAATGTGATGATCAATCTGCTCATTTGAATGAAAAAAAAAAATACTTGAATTATGAAATATTAGCATGTGCCTCGACATTGCCAAATGCTAAACTCCTAAATGCAGTGTCTAGGAATGCTCTTAGGTTAAAGTTAAATAAACTTATGATTCAGTTTGCATTTGAGAATATGCTGTAATCCTACAATTTAATTTTAAAAATGCAAATATTTTGAAGGATTAATCATCTTTTTAAAATATTAATGCTCTTTAGAATGAAAAGTACAACCACTTGCAAAATCATAAAATACAGTTATTGGTTTCAATTTATAGACTTGATTCTCCTCTTATAAGAGTAGAGTTGATAGAGTCTGCAATATAATGAGATTTCAATATTGATTAATCACATATAATCTATAAACTCGATCCTCTACATGTGAAGTAGAGTTGACAAGTTTTGAAATAAACTAGCTCAATTAATATGTAATCAATTTTCTCTGATTGTGGTTGTGTTGATTGAGAATATCAATCGGATGGTTTATTATTGACAAAATATTCAAAATACTAATATTGAGACATTTTAAATTCACACTTTCAAAAAAAAAAAATCTAGATTTGATTCTTTGTTAGTAACTAAATAGAATTGACAAGATCTAGAGCTATAAAATAGATTTAATCAATTAAATAGCCTGAAGATAGCGTGTTGAATGATGATGACAACTAGAGGGAATACTTTCAAGAAAATATTTCAAAATTTAATGTAAATCATTTTAAGTTTAAACCCTAATAAAAATATTAAAAAAATTCAATAATCACAAAATACCTAAATGAAAATTCATTATTTAAATAACTTAAAGCAAAATTCAATCAATTTTTCTTGTGCTACTATTTATATAGGGTGATAAATGTAACGTTAACTTACGCTCACAGAGAGTTAATATTATATTAAATATATTATTATATTCACACTCAAAATAGTCTACAATAATAAGGACATGGCTTTAGTTCTCTGTTTGCATGATTTGGCCAGTAGACTCTACATATGATGTAATTTATTTAGAGCTAATCTCGGTGGTTTAGAGCTTTATTATATTATATTAACACTAGAGCTCGTATATTTCTCAATGATTTTCTTTTTTTTGAATTGTGAATCATAAGGTATACCTAATATGACACAAAATCTTATATTAGCTAGGGCGAGCTTAAAATTATCCCTTTAGATACCAGTTCTACAAGATCTCTTTGAACGAAACAACTCATGATTGTTAATAAGAATCATTTAATTAGGTTAGGTCAACTACCTCTCTGACTAAGTGAACTAGGGACACATCTGTCTAGGACGATGAAACCATGAGATCTTGATCGGGCACGTCAACATATGCTTCAAGTTAAATGATGAATTTCATAGATTTTAAACTTAAAACTCCATTTGCTGCTACTATCTGCTAAGCAATTAGCGACCCAACAACTTGCTTTAATCAAAAGTTCTTTCCCATTCTTGGGATGGGTAATTAATTATTAGATGCTTGCGCCTATAACAAAGTTGGAACCATATCTAAAGTCCTCACAAAACGAGGGAAAATTTTTTGGGTAATGTCTTATCTATAATTTCATCTATCTTCTAAGCATTTCACCGGCATAAATCTAATCTTTTTTTCAATAGGAGGCTAAGCGCGAATTTTTAGAGCCCACAGAAGGAAGGAGAAGAATAAAAGTAGATCAAGGAATTCAGTTCAAGAATCATTTTAGTTAGCTTTCATTAGGTTGCTTAGCATTACCATAAATCATCTCAAATAACACTACAAAATCATCAAAATAAAATAAGATTTAAGAGTTTATCTAATTGAAGATCCTGATGGTGTAAGAAGAAAAATGAGAAGGTATTAATGCTTCTTTCTTATCTCTCTTGATTTCCTATCCATCGACCATGTCTATGCTACAAAGCCCCCAAATCTCTTGAATCAGGAGTTCTTCCTCACTCTAGGTTGCACATTGTGTGCCTTGGGGGCCATCCTTCATCTTTGTCTGGCTTTTGATTAATTAGCTTCCCCCCATTCATTGTTAGCCAACACTTGCTCTCTTATTTGGGCCTTAGGAATCTTAATTCTTAAACAAAAATAGAGAGGCAATAGTTACAAAAAAATCGGCTAGAGAGAGGAATGGTTCTATTATATTGGTTGAGTCCAAGTTTTTTTTTCTTTTTTGTATGTGTTGTTACATTATGGGTGTTGTTTGAAATTTACATTGCTATGCATATTTCAGCTTTAGTGAACTTGATGCTTTGTTTTGGTGAGTTATATTATATTTTTGATAGGTTTGCTGTAAAGTTGTGTTATTGGCTTGTAAGTTAAGGTTTAAATTTTGAGAATTAATAAAATATAGGTAGGATGTTTTTATGCCAA
Organism: Cymbidium sinense; assembly: GCA_021442155.1. Classification (NCBI taxonomy): domain Eukaryota; kingdom Viridiplantae; phylum Streptophyta; class Magnoliopsida; order Asparagales; family Orchidaceae; genus Cymbidium; species Cymbidium sinense. The sequence goes on from CM038223.1 coordinate 77,840,700, forward strand.
CCTTATCTTCTAACATAGAACATTGCCATTCTTGGGTCTTAAGCCCTGAATAAGAGAAGTGGAGGGTTAGCATTAGATAGTTGACAACCAATGTAAAATATGTTGAAAAACCATGACATTACTTCTTTATTATATTTTGTCAATGCTACACTCCCTAAGCGATGCATGGCTTGAATACAATAAGAATTATTTAAGGGTTGCTACATTGGTGTTTGAGTGTAGTTACATTGGTTCCAATTATGGATGGATGGAAGCTACAAGCTAATTTCTGAAATTAAAATTGAGATAAGAATTTTGAATATAGGTACTCTTATAGATAAATTAATAAACTTAATATATATTATGATTCACATGAAGATAAATATCTTATGTATTCAAGAAATGGCTGTGTTGGGAAAATACTAAGGAGATTGGTAGTTTAGGTTTTAAATTTTGGTATCAGATAGGACTCGCATTAGGAATGATGTAGGTGTGATTATAGATAAAAGTTTGAATGATAATATTGTGAAAATTAATAGAATTACAGATAAAATTATAGCTTTAAAGATTATTCTTGATGCTAAGATTATTAATAATATAAGTGTTTATGCCTTTATAGTAGCCTTAACTATATGTTTAAAACAAAAATTTTGAAATGACCTAGAAAAATTAATATTATATTTACCTCTTGAATAAATAGTTTTTATTGAAGAACATTTTAATAAACATATTGGTAGAGTAATAGAATATTTTAAAAGTGTTTATAATGGCTATGAGTTTGAAGTAACTAATGAAGAAAGTAAATTTATATTGAATTTTATTTTAGCTTATTTTTTTTTGTAACTGTTAATGCTTTATTTAAGCAAAATGAAAGAATGAACTTAGTAAAACATAGGTTGATTATTTCTTTATAAGAAAAATAAATCGTTTTGATTGTAAAAATTGTAAGGTTATTTTATGTAAAAATTTAAATACCTAACATTGATTACTGCCTTTGAATTTTAATATGAAGGGTTGGAAGATAAAAAATTAAAATGAAAAATTATTTTAAGAAATTTAAAGAATGCTAATAAAATAATTTTAAGAGTAAGCTACAAGATCTTAAGATTTGGGATGCTCATGAGCAAGTTAATATAATGTGGAAAAAAGTAGTAAATGATATTAAACAAATTGCTAAAAATATGTTTGAAAAATTAAAAAAAAATTTATTAATAAAAATAATTGGTGGTGGAGTCAAAATGTGCAATAAAAGATCAAAAATAAGAAATTTTTTTATAAAATTAGTTTCACTGAAAAAAGATTGGAGAATTGGGAAATATATAGAGTAGCTTGTAAATATTTTAAGAAAGTAATTTACGATGCAAAGAATTTAACATTTAGTGATTTATATAATAGATTAGATATCTAAAGAGAAAATATATATAAGTTAAAGCGAAGATAAGAATAATAAAGATTTAGTTGAGTGAAGTGCATTAAGATTGAAGATTATAAATTGCCTTCTTAGAGCAGATATTCAATATAGATGGATCAAATATTTTGATAAACTTTTAGTGAAGGTTGTGAGAATAAGATTAGATTTAGCGATCTTAGTGTCCTAAATGAAAATAAAATTTTATTATTATTGTCATATTAGTAAATCAAGTTGAGAGGATTTATAGAAAATGAAGTGTGGAAAAATAGTATGACTTGATGATATTCCTATGGAAATGTGAAAATGCTTAAGAGATTTATAAATCTCTTTGTTTATTAGACTTTTTAATATTATTTTTAAGATTAAAAAGATTTCAGATGAGTGGAGAAAGAGTTCATTGATTCCTATTTTTAAGACTAAAGGTCATGTATAAAAGTGTGCAAATTATAGAAGAATGAGAGACAATAATTGAGCATAAGTTACAACATGATGCAAAAGTTTCTCAAATCAGTTTAATTTTGTGTGAGATAAGTCTAATATGGATGCTATACGTTTGTTGAGAGGTTTGATGGAGAAGTGTAGAGAAAGGAGGATTTACATATGATATTTGTTGTTTTAGATAAAGCATTTGATAAATTTTCAAGAGAAGTACTTTGAAGAGTTTTAGAAAAAAAAGGAGTTCATATTGCATATATTCAAGTCATTAAGGATATATATATTCTACAATTATTAATCGTGTTCAAACATAAGGAGGATTGACCTGTATTTTCCTATTTCAATTGGATTATATCAATGATCTATATCATTTTGCGTTAGTTAGGGATGGTCTTATTAGGCATTTATAGGAGGATGTACTTTAGTGTATGCTTTTTATTGATAAGACTAGAGAGGGAGTTCAATTAAATTTGAATTATGGAGGTTAACCTTAGAGTCTAAATGCTTTCATTTGAGTAGATTTAAAATCAAATACATGGAGTATAATTTTAGTAGTAGTAGTAGATCTAGTAGCGGTTGTGATAATGGGTGATCAAGTCATTAAAAGAGTGAAACGTTTGAATATCTCGAATTCAAAGTGATGGTGAAATAAGTGGTGATGTTATCAGCATAATTCAAGTTGGATGGTTGAAGTAGAGGAATGCATCGAGTGTATTGTGTGATAGAAAATATTGCTTAGACTTATGGGAAAATTTTATAAAATGGTGGTGAGATTTACAATGCTTTATGGTGCAAAGTGTTGGCTAGTAAAAGAGAAGCATAACATAAAGTTAAGTGTTGCATAGATGAAGATGCTCGGATGGGTGGCTTTACATTTAGAGACAAAATGCAAAACAAATATATATGAAATGCTTGGAGTAGTTCTAGTGGTAGATAAACATAGAGAGATGCCTAGATGGTTTGATCACATAAAAGGTATTCGATAGGTTTGAAGAGTAGATGTATTTAATTTGGCTATGTTAAGAAAGCAAAAAGTAGGCTAAAAATGATTTGGTGAGGAAGTAAAAAAAATGACCTTAATTTATTAGATTTAAATGAGAATATGATGTTTAATAGGACACAATGGAGAAAAAATTCATTTAGTGATCTCATGTAGTGGGATAAAAGCTTGTTGTTATTATTATTTAATCGTTTATCTTCTCACATAGGAGTGAAATTCTATAAATATAATGAAACTCTATGTTTGCTACATACTTTTCAGCTTAAAAAAATTTCATTCTTGAAACTCAAAACAATCACTTAAATTATAAACTTAAATTACATGCAATAAACTTTTCACTCAAGCCTAAGGGCTCTTGCATATATTTCACAATATTAATACAAAAATTTAGTTATAAGTTTTAACATTACATAAACTAATTTTTTTGAAAGGTTGCACTTGCATTAAAAATAAAAAAGGTTCAAGTTACATCAAATAGTGAAGGAAGACAAAAATAGAGGTCAAGCCTCTTGTACATATGCAAAAAAAAAGAACTACAACTATTGTAATTTCAAAGAAGCTAGTGAAAAGGCCTAAAACACCAATGTCTTTAGGAGGATCCAACTTCATGGGAAATATTCAGCATCTAGGTAATCCATGCTCATTGCCACCAAGCTTAGGGCCTTGATAGCCAACTTGGGCCAACCAAGAGGGGACACTGAGAAAGGTAATGAAATAGCCACAAGGGATGATCAATGTCTTTATGCTCTCTTATTGAGCCCAATAGTATCCTTATCTTGATTCCAAGCCAAATAGCGGAGAGGTAATGAGAGTCTCCAGGTAGATAAACCATGTAATCTTATCCCTCATATCCACCAAGTCATGGGGACTTTCTTGCGCTTCTTTGGAACCATGAGTCCAAGTTGAGACAACTCCAACGCGTTCTTTTGAAACTCTACTTTTTCCTGATTTGCTTCTACTCGAGTAGCCTTTCTTGTCTTCATTTTCCCTAGAGGAAGGGCTAGTTCCTGTTGTGAAATTAAAAATGTGGGATCTCTGAGGCACAGGGCTCTGCCATCTAGCTGTGTCAACATTAGTGTGAGAATCCCCATCAGCTTGGTAGGAGGGTCGCGAGGTCAACAGGCTCATGGTAGTAGTGTCCATCCTCATGGATTTGGAGGAAGTGGTCTTCTTATAATTCTTTCTTCTAGAAATAAGTCCAAGGGCCATACCCATTCTCTTTGGGTGGACTTAAGATCTCCTGCCGTGGTGCTTTCATCAGAACTTGCAGCCTCAGTGGAGGGCCAGTCCCCTTCAATATGCTCCCCACATCATCCTGAGTAGGGGCCCAACAAAGATGGCTTTGAGTTCAGCTGATGACTTGTCATTGGCTTTAGCATTAGTTGTATTCTTAGCACTAGAAGCAAGAGCATCTGTGTTGTTTCTACATTGCTCCTCCCTGTGGCTGATCCTTTCACATTTGAAACATGAGAGAAATTGCCTCATATTCCGCTTTCTGGTAGAAGCTCCCCTAGAAGCCTTGGGCCCAGATTCCATGTGGAAGCTTCCTAGAAAGATCCACTCATACACAAACTCTGGCGTACATACTTCATCCCCATTCATTGGTTTGAGCATTAAAGGTCTCCAATCATGGATGCAATCCGAGCAATGCTGTCATTATCCCAATATAGGAGAGGACGGTAGTCGTACCCGAAATGGAGAGGAGAAGTCTTACAAATTTGATGGGTTGAAGGATGGACTCCACCCAGCCAAATATTTGTCCTACTAGTTTTCATGGTCCTCTCATTAGAATTGCTTGCACTTCTTAAAAGATACAAGGAAAGCATTCAGTGTCAATGGCGCAAGCTAGAAGTTCCCAAACCCAAGGCCCTTCCTCTTCAAAGCATTTTTGAGTATGTGGTAGGGTAGCCTCTTACCAAAAGTATGGCCCACAATACCTTTCAAGCTTGTTTATATTGTGCTTGATGCTATTCGGGTCGTGCACCACACTTTTCCCATCCTCGGCCAATGTACAAGCTCCACCATTCAAGCTGATTTCAACAAAATTGGGTCTCTTCCATGCACTTGAAATATGATGCCATGGGTGCCTTGGGGTTGACGTCTACCATGTTGCTTTGCCAAGGGGGTGGGCTGTTTTGTGTTGCGAAGATTCCTCCTCTCTTGTGAGTGGGATCCTGTCCAAACATGTTTTGTGGGTTGCCCACATTGTTTTCCACATGTATGGTATCATCTTTCTACTGAATTTCAGATCTGTCCCTTGCCAAGGTATTTCCACAAATACCTTGTGGGCACTATCTTGTAGCATATTGATCAGCCATGTCTGAATCAATGTTAGCCGCCCCCCAGGTCCTTGGGGTGTTCGACACTTTCCAACTCCCTGTCTTTGTCTAGAAGCCCCAGGCACACCCTTGAATCATCATCATCAAAAGGAGGGTTGGATACCTGCATCTCTTTGTTCTGACTCAGCTGAACCATTTGAGCTTGTCCTTGCTGCCAAATCGGCCTTCTCCACTACACGGAAAGAAGCCCTGACTGCCATATAGGGATTCCCTAATGATTTCATGGTGTCATCAAAGGAACTTGAGGCAGTTCGCTTGACACTCGAGCCATCCATGTCCCTTGATTGTGCAGATTTCGCCTTGCACTTCAATAGGGATCGGACGTATTTGAATGCTAAATCATTTTGACTAGAAGGCAATTGCTGATCGGTTAGGCCTTGATCTATTCAAACTTCCATTCTGCACGGCTCCGTGTTGCCGTGTCCCATGATTGGGATTCTCCATGCTGCTACTCCACAAGGACGTGTGCCTCTAGCTTGTTCTCCTCCCTGCATCTCGTGCTACTAAGAGTAGCATCCTGCCGCCACCTCCTACAATGGCATTTGGCAGTCGCCAATACTGCTTCAAATGCTGCACGATCCGACCCCAAATTGTCCAGCCCCACTGTGAGCAGCCTTTCTCCTCGCCATCCTCAGACTCCACAAGCACTCTCCACTAATTGCCATAACCCCCACTCTTCATTGAGGTGGTGACCTACCTGCTCCCCACTGGAGTTTCTCTCACTAGAACTCTAGAGAGAAGGAAGAAGGAAATGAGCTGTTTGATCCAATTGTCATTACATAAACCAATTGAGTGTAAGAATTTGGTAGTATTGATTCATTTGAAAGAGCAACCAAAATGATGTGCATAATTCATTGAATATCAATTCACAATTTAACATCACATTAATATTACATTTCAAGCACATAATGAGAATCATCACACCAGCAAACATGAAGTGAGGCTTATACAATATAAAAGGCTGCTTCGCACAACCATTCATTTACAAATCAACACATAAAAAATTGAGATTATAATTGGCCTTCACATAAACAAACAAACAAACACTTACTAGAATTATAAAAGAACAATCTTATTCAATAAGCAATCATAACCAATACTAAAATAATAAGATGAAAAGTATGATGTTACATAATAAACAAATCTCAATCTTGAGATTAATCAATGCAACCAAGCATAACAACTTCAAGAAGAAAAATCTTCCATTCAACACAAATAAAGATCAAAGTATGAGAGATAAGGCTTCTCGATATAATATAAGATGATGAGATTTGACAACTCAAAAATCTTAATTGGCCATCTTTGATACATGTATGAAATCTATCACATTGCATCACATGCACTTTAAATCAAGTTGCACATTAAATCTCAACTCTCCTCCTAATTCTAGCACAACTAACTTGCTCGTTTCTGGGAATATCAGTGAGGTATGCTATCAGGTAAATTCAACTTTGACAAAATTATTGCAACCATCACAAACTAGCAGTTTGTCTAAGCCAACCACTCAGAAAAAGAGAGCTAGACTTTAATTAGATAAGCACTTGCTTACCTCAATTCAATTTGAATCAATTCAAATAATTTCAAAAAGTACATCACAACATTATGGATAAGCACAACTAAGAAAATCATATTACTTGCCCTCTAGCTAACATCCCATGCGTCAACTAACCTCATAGGATAAAGAGGAATGGTAGACCCAACTAGCTTATAATAATCTTGGATACAAAACATCCAACCTAGAAAACAATTACAAACATCATGCCATGTGAAATAATCATATAACAATATTCCAAGATATGCTATGCACCACACAAACACATTACAAGCACAAATCCAGCTCGTACCTGTTCTTAAGCCAAAATAAGGAAAGAAAATCTTACACTTCTCTAGTTAAACAATGAGTATCAAACAATATAATAAAAGAGATAAATAAAATATTCTCATATCACTGAATAATTCTATACCTGGTTGAACAATACTCACATACAAGGACATAATACGATATCACAAATATAACAAGAAAACAATCAGCTTTTACCAAATTGCAATTGAGCTCATTGCATGATTGAAACTAATAACCTAATAAGTAGACATTTAAAAGACATCAATTACCACATTACAAGATGATACCATAATAATATCTAATTTAGCATGATCAAAATTTCTATTAGGTTATAAAACTAACAAATGTCAATCAATTATTCAGTGTGATCTAATTTACACTCAGAACCTCCTTAATTTATAAAACTACACAGATTTTATACTTGGTCATAACCATTCATATAGGAGCACTTTCATTCCATTACTTCCTTAAGTCTTAACGAATAAACATTTGTTTACACACAATACCATCATAAGTAAAAATTATTTTATTTTGCTTTAATCAAATAATCAGATTGGTAATTTAAACAATTACTCATATTTTAGATGAAGTCATTTATAGTAATATAAGATACATATAATCCTTCTAAATAATACAATTCTATAACGAATTTAACTTATGAATGCCATGCAAGGACAAGCAAACTACATGAATGCAACCTCTCTAAGATCACCATTTTCTTTGCCATTTAATTAGAGATATATATTTGTTGCATCTTTGTAATATTTGAGGTAGACCTAAAAGACTTGGTTAAAATGTATAAAAATGACCTAAGTATACTTGAATTAAATGAGAATTTGACACATAATACACAATGGAGAAGGATTCATGTAGACCACTTAGTGGGATAAAGGCTTCGCTTCTTGTTGTTCTAATATTTGAGGTAGTTTGGATGGCATTTAATATCTAAGTTTGGTAAGAAGATCATCACACATAAATATAAGTTGTAAGAGACTAATCAATGAGAAAAATTAATTTGAACTAGTATGAATTTTTATGCCTAATTAATATTATATTCTAGTTTATTTTCATATTTTTTAGGATTTTTGGTAGGAACTTCTCGTTGAAGATAAAATGAATAAAATAAAATTTTTTAAGGACAACACTTAGGTGTTGTGCTATGTAGTGCCGCGACGCTAATACTGAATAAATTGTTGCAAGATAGAGAAGCTAGCATTGTTGGATTATTAGTGTTGTAATGCAACAATTGCTAAAGATTTGAAACTCAAGATAGTAAGCCTAGGCCTTGGCGTTGTTAGAAGAAATGCCTTTGTGCCAAAAGGAGCCAAAGGATGTTAGAAACTGTCTGAAGACACTAGGCTTAGCATCTTGGCGTTGAAGGCTAGTGCTGCAACGCTAGATCCCATCCATTCAAAGCAAAAAGATAGAGAGTTCAGCGTTGTGGTTCTATCATTCTGCGCCACAGCATTATGACTTGATAGATTCAATTTTGAAGTAATTTCTATTGTAGGTTTTGGGAGTCACAAGGACAATTTTAGAACTAATTTTGAAGGGATGTGTCCATTCACTGAGGGGGATGGGTGTGACAATATAAAACACATTTATGTTATATTTTAAGGGGATTTTCATGGTTCTTTTTGTGTGAGTAGTGTCTTTGAGTCATTTGGGGAGTGAGACTTGAGTAAGTGAGTGTGAAGAGTGAAGGAAAATATACTCAGGAGATTAAGGAAAAGGAGATAACAAATTTAGGAGAGCAACTTCCTGGTGCATTCTTTCCTTATTTTTGTGTTTTCTAGTGTATCACATATTCATATGTTGTAGTTATGTTTATATTTCAAAATTTTGAACCAAGCATTTAAACCCTATATTTATGGTGAATCTATGCTTTTCTTTTAAATCATTGTGTTGATGTTGAGATAATTTTGTGTTGTATTGTTTTGTTATTTTGTTTTTCTCTGTGCTTAATTTAGTTGTGAACGGATCACTCACAATCTTAACTTTTAGTGTCATCTATAGGTATCGGAAGAGTCATAGAACAACAAGAGAAAGTAAATAAATCTTTGAAATATATAGGAATATAATATTTGAAGATTTACAATCATTTAAGGAGATAATAAAAAAATGCAATCACTCCATTTTAATTATTATATGAATATAACTATACGTACTTGCTCCTTATTAACAAGAACTCTAATCTCTCTATTTTAATGGTAATTAGGTCATCCTAGTTATTGGTGGAGACTAGAAAATATAATTGCTTCTTATTGACAACAATTTTGAAAGAAAAATATCAACACAAGATTCTCATGAATTGCTTTATAGAATTCATAAATTCAAAGTACTTTTTTTTATATTGAATTTAAAATAAAGAAATTTAGATTATTTTATATTTACTATATTAGTAAATTTTCTTAATTTTGAATAGTTTGATAAAAGTTTAGGTGAACAAAAAATTAGTAATTATTAAAAATCTTTCAAATAGATTCTTAAGAGAATGATACTTTACTCATTGCTATATAAGTTGAATGGCATGTGTGTGTACACTATTTTTTTGTGGAATATGAAAAGAAAAAAAATCACGGGGTTTAACTCACTTAAAATAAATTCATTAGTATATATTGGTGATTATAAATGATATCTTTTCTTGTAAGATCAGGTGATTGTAGTTGTTTGATGGTGGTCGAAAAATCGTACTTAGACAATAGTGGTTGAGAGACCATTGTCAAATGGCTGTTAGGAGATCATAGTAAGGTGACAGGTGACCGTAGTTAGGCATTGAAGGCCAGGCTATCGTAGTTGAGTATTAGAGGTTAGCGATCATAATTGCTTGTTGGAGGTTGAGTTACTATAATTGAGACATAGTGGTTGATCAATCCTAGTTGTTTGACAATTGTAAAGTGATGGAGGTTAGACAATTGTATTCTAGCGACTGAGATTTGATGATTGCAGTCAGGCGATGAAGATTGTACGATTGGGGTTGGGTGATCATAGTAAGGAAATTGAGATCTAGCGATTGTATTTAGGTGATTTTGATCGGGCGATGGAGGTTGGGGGATCATAATCGGTCATTGGAGGTTAGAGGATCATAGTCTAGTGATGGTGGTCAGGTGATGGTTGAATGACAATAGTCAGGTGATAACATTTGGGTGATAGTTGAGTGATGATGGTCAGGTGACAGAGTTTGAATGACTATAGTCGGTTGACAATAGTTGAGCGACAGTGGTCAGATGATTGTAGTTAGGTGACATTAGTTGAATGATCATAGTTGGGCAATGAAGGTCGAGTAATTATAATGGTATTATGGTGGTCAAATGATCATAGTTGAAAGGCTATCATTAAGTGGAATTGTTTGGAGATCATAGTTAACGATGAAGGGAGATGAGCTTAATTAATTGTCTGAGGTTGGGCTATAGTCCAATGGTAGTGGTCTAATGGTGACGGTTTGATCGTGAGGGTGGCGGTATGACTATGACTGCTAGGTGATGATAATTAGATGGTGGTGAACTCAAGAATCTCAATCCTCGAGCTCATTGAATCTCCCCATTAGGTAGCGGTCCCAATTGGCGTGGAGAATGGGGTCTATTCAGGTTTTGGGAGGAGTCACATACTACCATCTAGGGTCAAAAAAAAACTCGTTGTTAAAATAGTTGGTGTTCGCTTCATTAACTAGCGGCCGAACAAATGTTTAAGCTTCGATTTATAACGAGTTGAAATACAATTAACGATCTTGTTTCGATTTTTCAATAAAAAATTATATTATATATCACAGTTGCAAGCATTGCTTAGTAGTTAAATCTTTTGTTATGCAAAAGATTGGCTCAAGTTCGAATCCTCTCTCTGATTTTATTTTGAGCCATTTGAGTTGATACGGCCATTTCAACAATTCAAACACCAAACGGTGAAATTTGAGCCATTTGAATCACCACGAATAAAATAATTTTCAAACACGAATATGAACAAAGGTTCGGCTCATTTACATCCCTACTACCATCAAGATCTAGAAAGCTCCATTAGATGAACCAAAGCTATTCTCTTGATCATACAATATTTTTTGAGTGTTTGAGTGCTTTAATGATGCCATGGGTTCATTAAATTGCCTTATCAAGACCCTCTCTTTGATTATCATCATGCAAAATTTAAAGGTCATTTGATCCTTCAATTAACATTCACAAGTTTTATTATGCTTTGGTGGTTTGATTTAAAGCCTATTTGGACTTGGATTGGATCACTTTTAGCATTGTTTGGTTCATTGCATAGAGACCCTTAGTTTTACTATTCGTTTGTTGAAATTGAAGTTTTGATGGTCTTTAATTTGATTCTGAAGGCTTTCACTCTCAAAATAAATTGACATTTGTGCCAGATCAAGGTGGTTTTTTTGGTGATATATCAATGTTTATGGTATTACTAGATGTAGAAACCAAATTATATACATCTTTATTATTAATGCCCATAAAATGATTAGATGAATTCAATGCTTTGTTAATAATTCAAATGTTCATGTAATTCTTAATTTTATTCCTCCATTTCTAATAATCATTGAGTTTTCTAAAGGATACTTGACATCTACAAATTTTAATGTGCTAAAAGTGCATAACATGACTATAATTTAATAATTTTAACCATAATAAGAGTTCAAATAAAACTCCTTTAGTATCACAAATTTTTATTATTATAGAAGTTCATATCACATAATCCATTGATCAAAACTAACATCCAAGCCCAATCTAAACACCTCAAATTTAAATGTGTATGCATATGTGGAATCTCCAATGTCTCATATGATGGTATCTACACCTCAATAATAAAAATAATATTGCTAAATGTAAAAGTTTTACCCATAAGTTTATATTATTAAACTTAGGCTCTCATATCACTCTCACATCACTCTCACATCATGTGCATTAGGCCTGCAAGGAAATTGTAGAAACCTATATAAGAGCATGAGGTGAAATTTAAAAAAATAATTTCAAGAGTATAAATATGGTTTCGATGATATTTTCACCAATAAAATCATCGGTGTGTATAAATCTAATAAGGTTCAATTAATTTGCCATTCTATAAATATAATTCAATTATTATAATACCTTATCCAATAAATAAATCATCAATGAATTAACTAGAATGCATAATCTGAATCACCATCCAATGATAAACATTAAACTTGAGCCTAAAAGGTCCTCTTTTAGATGATGCATAACCAATAACCTAGAAGTCATGATATAATGTGTGAGTTCAAAAAATAAATCCTTAGGTGAAATGCCAATGAACAAAGTATAAATGTTAAAACTTAGAATATAAATATGATTAATTAAAGAGGTATAAACAACAATGAGATATTATATTTATAATAGTTAAGACAATGTATAACACTTAATATTTTTTTTAATCATAGAAATTATTTACTAATGATTGTTGTGCAATAGATTAGAAAGAAATATTTGTGCAAACCTATGATCATTGTGTTCAAAAAAAAGCATCCATAATAAGCATGTATTGATATATATTTATTAATGACTCATTAGTCATAGCATTTTTTTGTGTTTGTATATATATCTATAATTATTTTACTACAACACTATTAGAAAATGTATAATCAGTTTATGAAAATCTATTGATTTCTTGTAAAATTTATCACTTTGTGGACTCATCAATCCGACTAGCTAATATTCAAAAGATTTTAATTGACAATACATGCATCATAGACAATTATATTATATGAATTTTTAATTATAGTAAAAGTTTGTAATAAAGATTATTACATGCTTAAAACTTGTTATCTATCATTTATGATTTATGCAAGTAGTGGGTTTTTCATATCAATTTTATAATGGATATGAATTTTTTAGGAATTTATGCAATCAATAATATGGTAAAGCTAACTATCACTTCATGTCAAAATGATCACATAAAATACTATGAATAAACAAGCACATTCCATTATAAATTTTTAATAATTAAAGCATACCTTCAAGTAATAAGGAATATACCCTAACAAGATAGCATGTTTATTTCTTAATAAATAGTTGCTTGTCATAGAGAGTTCACAAGTAGTTCGACATTTAGATCATGATACTAATCATCTAATCATCTTTGTTCCAATGCATGGTCCTCCACAAAACCTAGTGTTGAAGCAATCTATCACCAATATAATTAATATATATTGTAACAAATGTTCTAAAGATTCTCCAAATTATTCTCATAGTTAACCCAAAGTAATTACTAATTAGATATGGATCTCATCATATATAATCATTTATCATAGGACTCTATCATTAAAATAATCCCATTATACCTTTTGCTAATACTAATTTTGATTTCCCTTTTTCACTCTAATAATCTAGTTATCTATTGAGTTGCATAAAAACCGATTAACTCAATACACTCAGTCTATTAACAAATTTCTTATTTAATAAGAAAATGAATAGGGAGTTATATCTTTATTGAAGTGTACACCTAATAACTTTTAATCTTGTATATATATATATATATATATATATATATATATATATATATATATATATATATATATTAGTGTGTGTGTGCACACGTACTAAATCATCTTCAAATAATACCACAAAATTACCAAAATAAAATTAAGTTATTGGATCTCCTATTTTTTAGCCTCCCATTCACTCGCTCTCTTATTTGAGCCATAGGGAATAGTGATATAGATTCTTAAATAAAAAATGATAGAAGACAACAATTAAAAAACATTGAATTTGGAGAGGATTGTTTTTGTCGGATTGATTGAATCCAAAATTCTTCTTTCTTATTTTTTATGTGAATTGTTACATCTTGGGTACTATTTGAATTTCACATTGTTCATGCTAATGTCATCTTTAGTTTAACTTGAGGCTTTTTTTTGTGAGCAAAATTATATTTGTGATAAGTTCATTGATGAGTTCAGGTATCAACTTGAAATCAAGAATTGAATTATGAGAATTAGTGGAATTGAATAGGTTGATATTATGCCAACAATAACATTGGAATGAAAATGTATAAATAGAATGAAGTTCTACAGTATTTTATTCTTGTTAATCATAGCTCATTTCGTGTGAAACCATCATTGTGGGCTGCCCTTTGGGGCACTCCCTCATGATCATCCTCCACTCATGTCCCTCACTATTTGACACTTATTGTATTTGCTTGTTACAAACTTATGTAGGTGTTGCATTTTTCTCGTACTTGTGCATGGGGCGTGTGGCAACTATCAGTCTATCTAGATCTGCAATCCTGTACTCTTTTGCTTCACTAATAGTTGTTCTCCCATCTTGGCAGCTTTCTTTCCCAATCTTGATCTTTATCACTTGTGCCTTCGCTATTATCAGACATTACTCATTGATTCTCCTCAATCCTAATTCCTTCATTGCTGCCCTTCCTTGGATGTTCCTAGGGTTGCTATGGTGACTCCTATGTCAATGCACCTATTGTCTTGGAGGATCCTTCTACTATTTTTTCATAGAATGCTATGCCTCCTATTGCTCGTAATTTTCATTTCTTTGCTAAAGTTGTTGGCGGATCATCGAATTTGGGATTGCATCCCTCTCTTTTTGTCCATATTCCTTTCCATTTTCATCGGGACTTTCTTCTATTGCAACATAGTAACCATCTTCCTATTAAGACAAACCAGTGGTTATTTTCTTTAAGGATGAGATCCCTACGTTTTTCAGATTACTTTAAATGCTGTAGGCAAGTTCTCCTTGGTCGTCCCAACGTGGATGTCATTTGTAAATTTCTTACACTTGATTAATGATTATTTAGTTTGGATGATCAATCCTCGTTTTATGATCATAATATTATCCTCTAATGTAGATAACACTAGATCCTTCTCTAGGCATACCTACTACGTTAGAGGCTCCTCTGTGTATGCTTATGCCTCTATTTGTGATAGCTTTTTTCGCTTTATTTTTCAGATTGCCACCATAATTTTATTTGGCTATTATTTTCTTGTTGCTTTTCAAAATCTCTATGATAAGTAGTTTTTACAATTAGATTTGCTAATGTTGGAGGTGTCAATTTGAGTCAATGAGTCATGCTTGGATCTAATTCGAATTTGACTTGATTCAAATATATGTCTTGAATTTGACTTGTTTATTAAACGAGCCGAAAATCTTGATCCGAACTTGATTTGTCTTCAACGTGACTGACTTGAACACAATCCGAGTAACTCATTTAGACATATATTTTTGGTTAAATTTGGATCAAATTGGGTCAAATTCAAGTCAAATTTGGGTCAAATTTGAGTTAGTGATCTAAGTTTGGGTTAATCTTGGGTCTGTTGCTCAGCTCGAGCTTGACTTGAAAAATTGAATGTGTTAGACTTTTAGACTCGAACTTGACATAAGTTGTCCTGGTCAACCCAAACTCATTTTTTGGGTTGAACTCATGTTTGTCAATAAAAAAAGTGATTATTTGATTTTTTTTTTTAAGAAAAAATTATAATATTTAGTAATTTAAAAAAAAAAAACTGCTTTCTTACAATAGCTCTACACTACTTTTACAAAAGAACTATAGTCATTCTAAACAAATCTTAAGTGGTCTTTGTCTCATTTATTCGCAAGCAAGATAATGGAATTATATTCTTTAATTCTGGAAGTTCATCTCTCTCTTATTAATGAAGACATTTATGATTGTGGTATTTATTTCTGATGCACAATACACCACGCAGATTGTAGACTTTTAAAGTGATCGCATTTACATCGATGTATAATTTACTATTTCGAAAGATGGAAGCATCACTATACAATAGACCTAATCACCTAATAAGGATTCTTAAGGCATGATGAGTCTAAGTATATATTAGAAATTCTCGCCTTATTTTATATGGAAAAGTAAAGTAAGGTTTATTTTATATCTTTCTTATTTCTACGTAAGTCTATTAATACATCTTGAAATAAAATTTTCTAAGAATACTCTCGATTAAAGTAGTCAATTATTGTCTCCAAAGATTTCAAAGTTAAGACTATCAAAAGATTGGTTATTTTGAAAATCAAGTGGAATGTTCAATTGGGAAGGTTTATTTTTAGAATCCAAAGAGAAATAAGTAGGAAATGCTCATGATACTAGGAAGCTTAGTGAGCATTTCAACTTATCTTATGGTAAGGCTTTATATGTTTAAAAGTGAGGATTTATCTTGTTTGAGTTAAAATTTTATTAGATTGCTAGGGCTTATAATCTATCAATACAAGATTGAAATGCGCAAGAGGTGAGGATTTATGTCAGAGCTGGAAACAAGCGATTCTAATTTTAGGGAGCTTCAACACAAGTTAAAAGCGACCCTAAATCTAAGCGGAAATGGGATATAAGGGTCCACCCTACAAGAGAGTAAACCCCGTCCGACTCTACTGGACTTACAACCGCCTGGAGTGGCTGCTAGTTAACACCTCATACGATTCAAAATCATGTAGGTCAGTCTTATAAAATTACAAGATGGTTTAAGCTGTTATTTTTATTTAAAAGAGACAAATTCTAAACTCACTTCCTAAAAAAGACTAGAAGACTGAGTGCATATATACTTTAATCTAAAATGCAATCTTTTCAAATTTTTATTATTTTTACACGCTCATTTGGACAAAAGCTTTGGAATTTCTTATGCCTAAATGAAATTTGATTGTTAAAATCAAAGAGAAAGAGGGTGAAGCTCCATCATAAGTGGTTTCTCTTATGTCAAGTGTCCCTAAAGAATGGAGGCCCTCATTTTGCAAGAGTGATTCAATATGGTATGCATGATGTGAGACATACACATACAATATTAAAGTGTTGTTAAATCTATTAATTTTCTTATCGATTATAACCTAATCTTTAAAATGAGGTTGTGAGTTGTTTAAAAATTTAGTTATGAGTTGTTAGTAGGGGTAGAGAAGTTAATTTTTCCCTAAGAGCCTATCACATCTAGGTCACATATTAAAATATCAATCATAAAGAAACTACGAAAAGATGCAATCCTGACGTGCAAGCTAAACACAACATCAATTATTTTACTATCTATCGTAAAAAGGTCGGCGCGTGTACCACCGCATACACCCCAAAAAAAAGAGAAAAGATGTATAAGCGCCTTATATAATCCTGATTATAGAAGAATATTACAATTGAAATTGAATATATGCTACGGGGGTTTTCATTTCTTCATTTCTTCTTTGATTTGATTTGCTTCAAGGCATCACAGGGCCTCGCAGGACTAAGTTTTCTAGCTACCGCTCATCCTAATTCCCATAGCACTAATCCTAATTTCTAAAAAAATATATTTATATGAAAAAGTAAATCTAATTATACCTGTAAAATAGGAGTTAGCTAAACATACATACAATCTCAAACAGTTATATTTCATAATTTGGACTTACTCCGCATATGGGTAACCAAGCCCACCTATCTTAACTTGGATTATGCTTAGTAGAAACCGCAGAAGAAAATATTTATATTTATTTTGAGCCTCTTAAGCACAATCAAAAAATAATATATTAGATTAACAAGCCTAACATCCATACAACATTATATTATAAAATAAAATACAACATCATACATACACCGCCTTAACTTAGACAGTGTTTTAGTTCTAATGTGCTTTTTGTGTGATATGTCTTAGCTAAATATTAGAGTTAAAATTCTTTAAGTTTGGAAATTGTTTAAGTTAACATGATGGTTTTATTTCAAGTTGTTTAGTTAATTTGTGAATTTTAATTTATATTTTATTTTGTTTCATTTGATTTACACTTAGTATCTAAATAAAGAGAAGAAGAAGGCTTACCCTTCTTCATCCCTATCTTAAGTCATTTTTTTTAAGCACATTATTATGATTTAGTTTTCTTTAGTGAATGACTTATTGAATATTTTATTAATCCTAGATTTTGGTTAACCTTAAAGGATCATATTCAATATGAAAGATGACTTAAGTTTAGTATAGTTGAATTACAATCACATTGAACATGTTATGTCATTTCCTTTCATCACCCATAACATGCACATGTCTTAACACTTAGTGTACCTATACATACAACATATTTTGGCACACTTGAATGATTATGAATGCATATATTTATAAATTGTATTTTTATTTGATTGAATTATTTATGCATGTAAATTAAAGCTCTATCCAAATTTCAATACAAATACACATATGAATGAAACTAAATAAGTACATTCCTTTGTTAACCAGGGAAGTGAGATAATCAAATGAACTCCTTGGAGCTATTTAAAGCCTTGTATTTTCGGAATGTCCAGAGTATATACTTATTATCATTCAAACACATGTAAATTCATATAAGAGCTTTGGAAAGAAAGCACTATCTCTACATGTTATGTATTTTGATATATTTAAATGGTTGTGGATCTATGTATTGTCAATAGAAAAGAATATTTTCTTTCTTTAATTAAATACATATACATGTATAAAAATTATAAGTAAGTATGTGTCATTGTTTAAATTAGGAAAGTGAGATAATCAAATGACCTCCTTAGGGCTACTTAAAGCCTCGTATTTCCGGGATGTCCAGATTATATACTTGTTTTCTTAAATATATATGAATGTATAAATAATTATAGGAATATAAATCATGCAAAAGATTGTATTTTTATTTGGTTGAATTATTTATGCATGTAATTTAACGCTCTATTCAAATTCTAATATAATATACATATGAATGAAATTAAATAAGTATGTGCCCTTTGTTAACCTAAGTGAGATAATCAAACGACCTCCTCGTTACTTAAAACCTCAGATTCTGGACCCAAACTATATACTCATTATCATTCAAATCTATGTAAATCTATATATGAATATAAGAAAGAAAACAGTTATAAACACATGCAAGACCTATGTATTTATAATTACTATCACCCAAACATTTATACATTTAGAAACTTTGAAAAATAAATTTGAATTTATTAGTGATAATAGCCACACATATAATTAAGCCAACATATTGAAGTTTATATAAATAAATTTCATTTGATTCATTTGAATTTGAAGACATGAATGCATGGGATCACATGATATACAACATTTAAAGTGATTAAAAAGGAATAGCTAAATACAACCATATAATTTATTCACCTGCACTAACTCTTAAGGACGATTACATTAAATAGGATTATTTAAAGAAAACCAAAGCTTCGTATTAATTTGATTTTTTTTATTTTAATTAAACTTAAGGAAGAGAGATCATTTGTTGTTTTAATCCCATTCCCATGTTGGTGATCTTAATTGGTTTAAGGAAAGATAATTAGTTGACTTTTATGATTTAGTTAAGTTGGATCATTAATCAACTCACTTAATTATCCTTTCTTATATTTCTTTAATTTGATTAATCATTTAATCATGAGCCACAAATGATATGAATATGGATGAAAATAAAATTGCAATGCTCTTAAAGGACCAAATGCAATTGGCTCATGATTAACGATTACTAAAGCAGAATCTAATTAAGTACTTTTATGGGTTAATCAATTTTCTAAGGTCTTTTGTATAAACACATGAAGAAGAACCTTTAGTTTGGTTGTTAATTATCTGAGATGATTAACATTTCAATTTGATTTGATTTAATCATTTAATTGATTAATTAACCCTTTAATTAACTCTCTTTAATGAAATGAATTTGAAAAGTAATTAAGAAAGATGTTCTAATCACTCTTCCTCATCACCTATTAATCATTAATGAGAGCCAAATTAATTAATTTTACTATTTAGAATTTTAATTAATCATTAAATTGATTAAAGGAGGTAATTAAGGTTTGAATTATCAATTCTCCTAATCATCTAGGCAATAAATTCCAAGAAAATCATGGGAGGCTGAGGTTATCCCACAAAATCAACACACCAAGTTTGGGATTAATTGCTCAAGTAATTAGAATTAATTAAGCTAATTAAATAAATATTCAAATCATAATTAAGTCTTAGTTAATATTCAAAATCAAATGAACATATTTTTAATAAAACCTCCTCTGTTTTACCTTTCCAATGAGTATTTACTGTATTTTTTGGATTTTTATACAATTAGTTATGAATTTATAAAGTTTTAGTTAAAATGAATTAAGCCTAATTAATCCCTACAATCGCCATGCGACCGTGCGCCGTAGCGTCATGGGATTGTTATTTAGCAAATAATCATTGTGGACGGTGGGGATCAAACCCGCGATTTCTATAGGATTAAAAATTGAATTAATCTAGCAAATAAGCACTGCCGTTCGTTCCAATCACCCAGAACGGACGACGGATGATCTATCGTCCCCCAAGCGACGGAAGGACACCGTATGCCTTCCTCCGCTTGATCCAAGTTCGCCGGAGCTCGTGGGATGCCAGAATCGATCCCAAAACGTTCATGGAGTGGATCTAAGGTGGGAATCACACAACATCAACATTTCCTTTACAAAGGCCTAAAAAAATTTGAGAAAATGTCAGTTTACCGGAATTTACCTCGTCGGAGCTCAGGACTAGTGGCTAATCGACCAAGGTAGCTTCGCCTTGAAGAGACGAAGCCCTGCTGAGAAAATGACGCCTTGCCTCCCCGCCGGCAGTTCTGTGGATCAACTGTCACCGGAAAACTCGTCGAAGTTAGGCTTGGAGTGGTCTCCGGTGCTCGAATTGCTCGGGAGAAGATCCGTTTCACTTTGCCGGAGCTTAGTGAACGTGTAGGTGAAGTTAATTTGAAATTAGTTGAGATTTGGTGGCATTTGATGGAGTTAGGCCTTGTCCATTTCTGCATGCTTGGTTTTGTTGTCACCCGTGGGAGGCCTTAAGCTTGGGAAATGCTTGGGGAGTTCGCCTTTAGGTACCAAAGCTCTCTGATTGCTCAATGTGTGAATTCGAATGAGAATGAGGGGAGTATAATCCTCCCCTCCTCCAATCTGGAGATTGCAGCGTCCCAAGCACCGTGGGTGGTGAGAGGTGGCTCGGTTTGAGTGGCCAATGGAGAGGAGGTGGCTATCTTTGGCTGAGGTGGTTGTCCTTGAGTTGCCAATGTTCTAATGGGGAGGTTCGGGTTAGCTCACCTCCACTTGGCTCATGACTAACCCAAACAGCTTTGGGTCAGGTGAGCCAGTGGTCCTTGTGTCCATTTGAAGCTTAAGGTGGCTGCTAAGAGGAGGATAGTGGATTTGACCATCCAAAATTGGGTTTTGTCTCATGTGAGAGGCTTTACCCATTGGGTAATGGGTCAATTCGGGTTCAATTTGGGTTGAGTTGGATTTGGGCTGACTCAAGGATGGGTCATGTCACTTTTCAATGGGTTTGAGCTTGGTTCGAATGGGTTTGGCTCAATTTGACCCATGTAGGTCAAATTGGGCTAGGTTGGATAAAGTTGACCAATTGGTCAAATTGGGTCAAACCAAAGCCAGTCAAGTTCAAATGAGTATTTACAATGTTTTGGTTCAATTGGTTTGGCTTGGATTTGATTTTAACCCATTTGGATTCATATGGGTCAAATGGGCTAAGTTGACCAAATTGGCTTGTGTTAGATATTGATTTATGTTCAATTGATCATTTGAAAATGATTGTAGGTTTTGATTTCAATCAATTTGGATTTATTTAATGATTTAGGCCAATTTGACCATTTAGGTCAATTTTGGCTAAATGGGTCAATTGGGTTCAATTGATCAAATTGAGTTTAATCAAAGCTTTGATCATGATCAATAATCAATTTGAAATGGATTTGAGTCATTGGTTGAAATCAATTTGGATTAGATTTTAATTTAATTTGGCCCTAAAGTAGATCAACTTATGTGAAAGAAGCTAATTGGGTTTGGTTTGGCTTATTGATGTCAAGTCATGTTCAAGGATCAATTTGAAGTTAGTATGAATCTTTGTTTCAATCAATTTGATGTAAGATGAGATTTGGTTCATTTGGCTCATGGTAACTGGGTTAACTTGGTCAAATGATCAAATTGACTTAGTTTAATCCAATTGATTGCAATTGATCAATCAAGAATGATCAACAATCATTGAAAGAGGTTTTGGATAGGTTGGTTTAATCCAATTTGGGTTGGATTGGAGTTTAGTTCAAAAGGGTCCTTTATGTCACTTTGGGTCAAGTGGGCCTAATGGGTCAATTGGCTTGATTTGATTGAATTGGTTGTAATTAGGCTATCCAAGATGATCAATAATCATCATGGAGAAGATTTTGAAGGGTTGATCCAATACAATTTGAGTTGGATTGAAGTTTGGTTCAATTTGGTCAAATTGGTCATTTTAGGTCAAGTGGATCAATTGGGCTAATTGAATTGGATTATGTTTGATTTGAGTTGAATTGAGTTTGGTTGAGTTTGATCATTGATTTAAGATTGATTGGTGGTTTTGATTGTAATTGGTTTAGGTTTAATTGGATTTTGGCTCATTTGGACTCTTTAGGTCAAATGGGTTAGGTTGGATTGATTGTAGTTTTGGTAGAGTGTGGAATAATGATTGAAGGATTGAATTATGGGATTAGGTTTAGATCATTTGGGTTTGATTTTGGCTTGGAGTTTGGATTTGAGTTGGGATTCAATTGGATTTTGGTTATATTGATTTGGAGTTTGGTTTTGGCTAAGGAGGTAGGCAAGAGTTTGGTTTAGGCTATAAGATAGGTAGGTTACCTTAGTCTTAAGGCATGGTCTAAACCCTATGGACAAATCCTCCTAAGTCTCTAGGCTTAGGTTAAGTGTTCACTTAGCTACTAGGAGCATCTTATGACTAAGGACTAAGGAGCTCTTAGTGTCTAGAGGACTCCTAGATCTATGATAAGAAAATTGGATCCTCACTCAAAAAATTGAGGTCAACAATGATCTAGATGCTTTGCAACATGATGATTTTAATAGAAGCATGATGAGTGATGCCACTTTCTTAATAGGGGATTTCAAATCCTATTTATCAAATGGGACCGATAATAAAAATATATCAACACTCCTCTATTTTCATTAGGCTTCAAATAACATGGTCCAAATGAATTATTTTTCAATTTTATTTTACTTTTTTTTCATTGATGGATGGTTCATCATTAAGCTTCAGGCTTATATGCATTTGATCTTTTGTATTTTTTGCACCTTCGCAATTTAATGTTATTGCTTTTGTTGTACTCAATTCATTTTCTACTTATAATATTGCATTTAATAATTATTTTCTTAAAAGATTCTATAAAAATGCCTATAAAGCCTATATTTTTTTTCATTTTGTTGTTTTCTCCTTAATCTTCTTCTTCTTAGTTGCTTTATTATTTATGTTACTAGAGTCTTAATTTTGATTAAATTTGTTAAAATTGAGATTTTATTTGTTATGTAACATGTACAAATGCTTGCTTTGTTCGTCATTTGAGATATTTGCATAAGTATTTGGTTTTAATTTTACATATTTTTGGCGAGGATTATGATTGTAGTTATGTTGAGCTTAGCTAAGTACATCATGGACTGTGTTTGGCTTGATCATATTACAATAACTCCAGCTTGAGCCTAACTTTCACATGTATGTTAGTATTTAGCTCATTTAAAATTGTCTATAATTGAGCTTAGCTTGTATTTGGCTCGCCCAAATTAATTGAATACATGATAATACAATGATAATATTCAATCAAATATAAAAGCAACAAAGATTAATATTTTGGATTTTATAATTTACGAAATATATGGATCAATTTTTCAAGACTAGATTGAAAGATTGATTGCTAAAAAAAAAAAAATAACATGGGTTTCATCCAAATAAATGCTACACAAGTGAGATTTATATGCTAACCAAAAAAAAAAAAAAAGCTCTGAACTTATATGATACCTTAATAAGGCCATTTTTTAATGAGATTTTCATTTGAGAATTAAAAAAAAAGGTACAAGTTTTAATGATTTAGGATGATATGCAACCGTGATATACATCATCTCAAAAGAGGAGCAATGTCAAAGAGTAGTATTGAAAAAAGACATGAGGCCAATTGTGAAAATTTACATTTGATAATAAAAAAATAGAAGTTTTCATGATATTGGGGTGATATGCAACAGTGATACATCGTCTCAAAAGAGAGCAATGTTAAAAGAGTAGTACTGAAAAAAGATATGAGGTCTGTGAATTGTGATATGCAGATGGCATTTGAAGATCCATTGAGGGATGAGACGACATGCTTACTAATCATGCCCATTGATGTGTGAATTGCATGCAGTTGAGAAAAGATGGGTTCGCCTCCAAAGATTTTGATTCTCAGGCATACGTGCTCTTGCTGCCTTGGTGTAACATCTAACGATGCGCTTGTGCAATCGTAGATCTCACGATCTTGGATGATTGGAGTGTAGAAATTGAAAACGGTGGCAATGCAAAATGATGTGGAAGATAGAAATATGAGGCTAGAAGAACCCTAGTCTAATAAATAAAGATATAATATATTAGTGTTAAATTAAGTAATTAAAAAAATTATATTAAACAAATCTTAATTGAGCAGTATACAAGTTGCCTTCAAGTCTAATATTGAGTCTTAAACAAGATATTTATTGAACAACAAACATGCCGTCCATGAACTTGAACAAGTACTATGTTCAACTTTAGCTTTGTTAATTTTCAAGCTTTTTAAAAAGGCATTTAAATTTGTTCAATGAATAACTTGATTGAAAATTCATCGAGTTAAGTTCCAGCTGTTCTTCGAGTTTAGTGGTTCACTTACAGCTTCAGGGAGGATATGTTTTTAACCATTTTAGCACTTGTCCTTGTATCTGCTTTTGCCAATTTGCCTAGCCTGTCTAAAATTTCCATCCGTGGTAAAACTTTCACCGTAATTGCAAATGTGCAACATCTGAAGCTATACAAGAAACACGAAGTGCTTTCTAATTGCTTTAGGTTCCCTTCAGACTGGGGCCTGAGCAAGGCTGAGAATTTTGCATTACAGAGGAGTTATTTTCATGGTTCAAATCAAATGAGATTAACTTAATCATGCTCGTGGTCACCCTCTTTCTTTCCAAGATACTGTGTTACTGCTTAATTACTATTTACTCATTATGCTGTTCACAAGATGCATCTTTTCTCGATGCCAGGTATTGCCGTACCTTCTAAAACAGTTAGCAGCGTTTATCCTTCAACTCCCAGAAGATGGGCAGAAGGTGATGCTTGATCAGCTCTACGCACAAGTAGCAGAATCAGATGATGTTACGAGGAAACCAGTGCTCGTCTCATGGCTGCAGTCGCTCTCCTACTTACTTATGCTCGCAAAAATTGACCTCGAGAAACCATCCCAAGGACTTGATTTCTCCATCAAATACTGCGGTGAGCATGAATGAGACTAGTAGACAAATTCTACAGAGTATGCTTTAGTAATAATGCTGTAACAGTTGTGCTGAATGTATATATCATTTAGAAAAATAAATGAAACAATTCAGAGTTTTGTTGTGTTTAGCCTTCTGAAAATTCCATTTATAGCTTTTGTAATCAGGAATGAGAATGACTAAGATCCACGATTACTTTGCAATAGAATATATTTTTTATCTGTATAGAGCTTGAATCAAAATAAGCGTCTAACTGAAAATTCAGACATGGTTCAAATTGAACTTGAATGCATGCTAGATAGCTTGAGATTGTTTCTATGCTGATAATTGTAAATACATATGTAATAGATGATTGATTTATAAAAATTTCATATATATATATAAAGAGAGAGAGATGGGCAGTTAGCCCTTCCCGAAATTCGAATCCACGAGCAAATTTTGTGACAACGGGAAGGTGATTGCAGTCGCCGTACTCTAATAGGTGCAATTTTTTACCTTGTCTATGAAAGCATGAAATGCCCAATCGGCGTCCGGCTCCTACCGCAATTTTCGCCGCCACCTCACTTTCTGGATTCATCAATCATTGTCGTAGCCTTCGAAAGCTCCACCAGATCCATACACAAATCCTCATATCCCAACCGCCGCATCGCTCTCTCCTCTCTCGCTTCTCTTTTCTGCTCCACCTTCCCTTCTCCTGCTTCTCTACCCTACGCCTCCAATCTCTTCCATTCCATCCTCTCCCCAACCCTCTTCGACTACAACGCCATTATTCAGACCCATCCTCCTCCTCCTCCCCTCAATCAGCCCTCTCTTACTCTATATCCAAATGCTCGCTGTCGGTGTACGCCCCGACCACCTCACATTCCCCTTCCTTCTCAAGTTCTGCTCTTTCCGCCTCTGTGCCAATGCCGGCCAAGCTTTGCATACCCATGTTGTGAAGCTTGGGTTCCAACTCGACCTTTTTGTTCAGAACAGTATGATTATAATGTATTCCCGCTGTGAACTTCTTGTATGCGCTCGGAAAGTGTTTGATGTGGTTTCTAAAAATTCAATTTTGATTGACTTTTGGCTAGACATGCTGAAATGGCCGATCAAGTGGCCAATGGGGATGATGACATGGAGGATGGTGAAGACCAAGCTGGACTTGCTAAGGACAACATCACACACAAGGGAAAAACCGAAAGCATGGAGGGGCTTCAACTTGGCCAAGGAATGTTCTATAATGAGCATGATATGGGTGATATTAGGGCTTGTTGCCCGGGCCATGTGGATGATTTTTCAGGTGGGGATCATGCTGAACACCCAAGGGAAAGGGGGGAGGCTGACCAAGATGTCTCTATGGATGATGACATTACTACAAGACAATGCACACAAGGTGTTTGCACAAATGCCAATGAGAACCCGAGCACCTTTGCTTGGGGTGTGCTTCAAGGATTGAACAAAGGGAAGCAGAGGCTACCACCAACCCCTTGTTTGAAGATAATAGCCTCCCTAGAGGCTCTTCCTAGAACTTCAAATGGTGCTCTCGGCAAGGGAGGGCAATGATCTAACCCTTGGAAGAAGAAGAGTATGTTAAATTGGGGCTGTTGATAAAATGCAGCACTCATGGAGGATGGCATTCTATTATTTGGATGGCATGGATGACAATCAAGTGAAGCTTGAAAGAGCACTTGTAGGAAAGGTGTTGGGGAGAAGACCACCCTATTTCTTAATGCTGCTGAGAGGAAGTGGAGTAGATGGGCTTTCAAATTATGGTTGCTCAGATTGCTTTGTGCATCTTTGAAACTCGAGGCTAGAGATGCGGTTTTGATGAATGGGCCTTGGTTATTGGGGAAATGTCATTGGGTTGGATAAGTGGACTCCCACTTTCAATCCCAAATCTTTTGATGGGCTCTCCTCTCCGATGGGTCCTAACCTCCCCTTGCTTTCTTTGGGACAATACTAATATTGCGGGATGCTTCCTTCATTGGAGAGCCCGTGGGTGGACCACCCAACAAACTCATGGGGCAAAGCATGTTTGCTAGAGTATGCATCGCTTGATCTTTCACAAAACTCCCCAGGTTTGGATCCATGGAAGAAATGGAAGGTTTTCCAGGGTTGAGTATGAGGGGATTACTCAACTCTGTTTTGCTTGTGGAAAGGTGGGACACAAGGTTGACTCTTGTCCCACCAAGGGAGTTTCCTCAGCTACCACTCATGGTAAGACTTCCTCTCCTTCTCTGTTGGACTAATGTGTCTATCTGAGCTTAACTGCCACTCTCTGGAGAAGGGGAATGTAGCACTTCTAATCAAAATCTACCAATGGAAAAATCTTTGAGACAGTGAGTACTTCACCATTACATACCTGAGGAGTCCACTTACAGGTATGGTCAATGGGTCTTTGGTCACCGAAAGAAGACAAGCAGATTAACTTAAAGAAGGAAGGTGGAGCAAGGAGAGCCATGGGTGGCCAACTACTCAATCCCAGGAAGAGCTCCTCTTCAAGGAGCACCTTCAAGCAATCCCTCCCTCTGCTGAAGCCTCCTCGACTCCTATATTCCAAGCTAAAGCCACGGTGAGAAGCTCAAAAGCCGGTGAGGGAGAAGGCAACCACCCAACCTGAGGTCTAGGATGTCTGGGCCCACTTTGAGAGAGGCTGCAGTGGGAGAAGTGAGGCCAACTCAAAGTGGAAAAGATACACCGAATCACCTTGGGATAAATCCCCATGGTGACTTAATGTCATCGATTACGTTTTGGAATTGTAGGGGTGCAAGAAGACTACGAGACACTACTACGCCACCTTATTGGTGGTAATGATCTCATTATTGCCTTGCAGGATTGAGTGCATCTCGATGAAGTGGACAAAATGGGGATCAATGGCGTAAACCCTCAAATGGGCTTTCGGAGGCATTATCATCCTTTGGAGAAAGGATATTGTGGACTTCTCCCCTCGGTTATTTCGACCATGACTTGTTTTGGGCACTGTTTGCCCATGGCATTAGGTGGACTATTGGTTGGAATGCCAACAAGAGTTATCTTCTGACGGGACCTCGAAAACCATCAAGGACAATGTGGATCTTCAAGCTCCCATGGCTGGGGGTGACTTTAATTGTATCTTGGCTGAACAGAGAAGGGTGGGAAACCCTTTCATTATACACTTGCAACACGGAGAGAGGAGGTGTATGGCTTTGGATTTGCATGAGTTGGAGTTTGTTGGCCCAAAGTTCACTTGGACCAACAACAGATAGGCTGTAGGATGGGTAGCATCGGGTCTTGATCAACTCTATGGCTTCTCAATTCTTGGGGATACCAAGGTTATCACTTACCTGGGATAAACATGCTCCTCTTCTTCTTCCTCTCTTTACAGGCACCTGGAAGCCCCAGATGGTTAAGGTTTGAAGATACTTGGCTCTCTTATCCATGAGTTGGATGGTTTGGAAGAACTGGCGGAAGGAAGACTTTGGCTCAAAATTCTCCATAGAAAGAGTTGTGGTACGATCTCTCTTCCATTGGAGTAAGAGTATGTTGAAGAACCTCCACTCTCTCAGATTGACTTGGAAAAGGACATTACCTCTCTCAAACTCTTGATTGTTGATGATGGACTCACTCCTACCCAGAAGGGAGCTCGCTCTAAGGTTATTGAGCTTAACTCATTGGCGGTGCTTGGTGGAGACAAAGGGCTAAAGCTAGATGGCTCAAGGATGGAGATGGGAACACTCATTTTTCCATCGGTTGCCTCTGCACGGGACCAATTGATTCTGCTTGTCGGTGGATGGAGGTATGATTGAGAACCCTTGAGATTTGATATTTTCACTTCCTTCTTGCAAAATGGGTTGAGGGGATGTCTCCCTTGATGGTTGGCTTTACTATAGAGAGTTCCTCCCAAATCTCTTCTTGAAGCCCGGTGGATCAAGATATTTGGGAGGCAATTCATTCTATGGGGAGTAGTTCACAGACTTGATGGGATCACTTCTTTTACAAGCATTTACGGCCTTGTGAAGAAGGATGTGTTCTTCTTTGAGGAGGATTCAGAGACACTTATTGTCCTCATCCCCAAAGTTATTGACTCCTTCCAAATTATTGCCCTTCTCCTGTGAGCGGGTTTGAGCAAAGCATGTGCGAGAGGAACATCTCTCCACCATGCTCTCCATCTTAAATTCGTCATTCCCCCTTCTTCCCCGTTGGTTTGGCGAAAGTTGATAAGATGAAATACGTGGCAGATGCTCGATGGGGCTTGATGGATTCTCTGATTCTGTGTCACTCACCTAGATTCTCCATCTTCTTTGAATGGTAGAAGGTCTCCACGGATTGGCCTTGAGTGTGGATTTAGGACACTCTCACCTTACATTTTATTCTATGTTACATTTTGCTTTCTTTAGCTTTTAGCGAGAGGGCCAAACTGGCTTGAAGGCGGAGGTACCTATCTCTAATCTCTTATATCTTTGATGACATTAGATTACCTCTCGGGCTCATTGCATGCCAAGCAAATTAAAGCCATCCTTGATGATTATTGTGGGCCGGGCCGGACCAATGATCAGCGGTGCTAAGTCCGCCATTCTCTTTTAAATCCAGAGATGGAGGACTAATCGGATTGCTAGGCTTATTGGGTTGATGGGTCCAAGAGATGGAGTATCTTGGCCTTAAGTTGGCTATGAGGAAGCTCTGGCATGATTTGAGTTCCACCATAAGAGAAGATTATGTCCCTGGGAACTGACATCTCTCCTATGCAGTCGGGCTTATTTCCTCGCCTATACCGGTTTATCACTAACACATACAACTATTCCCTTGAATGTGCCAAGTGTGAGATTGAGCCGCTATGTAGGTCCTTCTTATGGGACAAGAGTCCACTCGTAGGGGCATTCACTATGTCATTGAGATGCTTGCTTACCTATTAAGCATGGGGCTTGGTTTTCACTCTACCGCTGGCCCTCCGTGGCAAGGTTGGCTTGGGATTTTCTTCGAAGCCCATTTCATTACTTCACCGGCATTCTGGGATGGGGAAGATATTTTGGAGTGGAAGTCAAGAGGGGGACTCCAAGACTTGGTTGCCATTCTGGGCTCAAAGTCTTGAACCTCTCATTCATCTGATCGATGGCAAAGAAAGTTCTGATTTTGATCACACCATGGTTACGATTGTTCCTTAGCCCGAGACCGACTTTCTTAGATGCCTAGCCTTGAGGATCTGAGGGTGGCACGCTTCATCCATAGGACGTGACATGGGATATTACGCTATAGCAAAGCATTTTACAGGATCTTGTGAAGCACATTACCAAGGTGGAGCTTCATTCTGACTTAGATGAAGAGCACTGAGCTTCTTCATCTCCCTTTGGGAAATCTCACAAATACCGGCCTTGATGCCCTCGCTTCCCCTCTCTGCTACAAAAGTTCCGCTTACCCATGCAGAGAAGTTTTCGGTGGCGATCCAAGAATGCCTTACCAACCTACCGGCCCACTCGAGTCTTGCGAGGAGACTCATTGCCCGGGTCGCATGGAGATTGAAGACCGATCATATCCTCACTACCGCTTCTTACTTCCTCTATCATCTGTGTTTTGTCCTCTTGGGGAGTTAACCTCCCCTTTTCTAATGCTCATGATCCGTTTCGTGCATTGAACGGACCACCAAGTCGCATGGTTTGGGGTAGAGTTTATTGCAAAGATGATATATCAAGTTTGAGGACAGAATGTAAAGACACATGGTAGCCAACATGGACACCAAAGGTCAGCCGCTACTATTTTGGAGGCTTTACAATGCATATACCTTTCTATTCCAATGGGAGCTCCACCAAATGCTAGGTTGTCCACTCCTTTCCCTGACTCCTCCCGATGGCTAAAGGTGAATGTAGATGGTACTCTCCTCTCTCCTCCGGCTTTGGCATTGAGTTATCTGGATGAGCGGACTTACTCACCGGTATCCGCTTTCCCATCGATTGGGATAGAAATGCAAATGTGCTATGCTTGTCATGTTGTTGACCCTCTTGATGCAAGGATGATGAGTACAAGGCATATTGAGGGGGACAACATTAGGTTGTCAATTTACTTTAGAAGACCACGCAGACTCTGTCTTTCTCCCTCAAAGAAGCTCCAGACTTGGGCTTTCTTCTAGCCTTCCACCTCTTTCACACGCTTCCTGACTTCAACCGGTATGGACTACGGCCGCTTCAAACAGACTCGCTACTTGGTTGTCTTTAGATGTTTCCTTTACCTTCTATTTTGTTTCTATTTGAGGGATGATAAGAAGTATGTTGCTTCTATTTAGCTTTTTGTTTTAGACTCTCTAGCCTTTGCTAGTTCTTGTATTACTTTTTTACTATTATTAAATGCAATATACAAGTTTCAAAAAAAAAAAATTCAATTTTGACAGGTTATTTGAAGTGCGGAGAGTTAGATGCTGCGTTGGATCTGTTTTCACGAATGGGAGAGAGGAATTTAAGAACTTGGAATTCGATTATTGCTGGGTTAGTTCAGGGTGGTCGAGCCAGAGAAGCTCTGGGTTTGTTCCAGCAGATGCAGCTTTCAGGTGTGGAATCTGTTAAGCCCGATAAAATTACGATCGCTAGTGTGATAAAGGTTTGCGCTTCTATCGGAGCTTTGGATCAGGGAAAATGGGTACATAGCTATTTAAGAAGGCAAAGATTAGATTTTGATGTTGTGATTGGCACTGCTCTCATAGATATGTATGACAAGTGTGGGAGTTTGGCAAAAGCAAGAGAAGTGTTTGAGGAGGTTGTGGAAAAGGATGTTTTGGCTTGGACTGCAATGATCTCGTCTCTTGCAGTGCATGGGTGTGGCGAGGAGGCTTTCATTCTTTTTGAAAAGATGGTGAGCCAGGGTCTGAAGCCTAATTATGTGACATTTGGTTCACTTTTAAGTGCTTGTGCTCACTCTGGTCTGGTAGAGAAAGGCCGGTGGTGTTTTGATTTGATGAAAAGAGTTTACTTGATTGAGCCACAAGCTCAGCATTTTGCTTGCATGGTTGATTTGCTTGGTAGAGCTGGCTTATTTTCAGAGGCTGAAACGCTCATCAGATTCATGCCTATGGAAGCTGATTCTTTTGTTTGGGGAGCATTGCTTGGTGCTTGCAGGATGCATGGAAATGTGGAGCTTGGAGAAAGAATTGCTGATTATTTGATGGTACAGGATCCTCTCAACCATGCTTTTTACATTGCTTTATGTGATATATATGCGAAAGTGAAGAGATACGAGGACGTGAAGAGGATTTGGAACTTCATGAAAGAAATGGGGATCAAGAAAACTTCACCTGGTGGCAGCATGATTGATGTTGATGGCCAGGTGCGTGAGTTTTCTCTTAGAGGGACCGAAGAGGAAATACTGAAGGAAATAAATTGGGTTTTGAATGGAATCAGTGCTGCACTGAAATCAGCTAGAATTGCGCCAGTTGAAGCTGAAGCTACATTTGAATTATCTTGTGAATGTTGACAGAATTAAGTTTGTTTTGGTGCCTTGTCCTAAATTGTTACAGTGGTCATTCTTGATTTAATTTTCGACAATATTTTGTGTTTGCGTGTGGAAGTTAGAAGGCACCTGCAAAGACTGACTTGATTTTGAGAAATTTATTTGTGTATAAATCTAGAAGTTTTGCTGGATGCTACTTGGCATCTCATGGCAACTCTAACGAAGTCAGGATCAATTATCATTCATGATTATTTTGTTCATTGAAGTTGTGGGCTTCTTGTTTGAGATGTGAGAGCACAGATCATTTATGATGAGATTTCAAAGTGAAATAATTTCTTTATATGAAAAATTAAGATTTTTTAGTTTTTTATGAATTAATTAACTAAAATGCAATCCAAGAAATTTCATAAATCAAGCCTTAAGTAACAACAAAAATATTAATATAAATCAAAATAAAATGTGATATTATTATTTTGATTTATTCAGTTTAATCTATTTTTTAAAATCAGATCAAAAATTGAAAATCAAATAACCTATCATTTGAAATAAAAAATGGAATTGTGAATTTATAAACAGAACAAAATTGATTAAATAATTTCAGTTCAGTTCGATTCTATTTTTTTGACTTAAACAGATTAACGCACACTACTAATTATAATAGAGGAAAAACAGAAGTTGGTTAGGTGTTACCTATTATTGAGGTTTGATTAGTTGGAGAATTATTATGGCTAGACCTCCACTCCAAGATAAAATGGGCATGGGTATGAGCTTTTCTCTCTAATTCAAGAGCAAAGATTTAAGCTAAGGTTGATGCAACGCAGATGGTTATTATTGGGAGGTAGCACATATAAGATTTTTATGCCCTCTGATTAATTTATATTATCTGTTAGTTTAATCAATTTGAAATTTGAAATTTATCAATAATGTATTTGAGATGTCAAATTTATTTTTATCTTTTGTACGCCTATCATGACTTTCACGGTTTCACCCATCCCCTCTCTCTATAGCCATCTCCATTAACTTGATTATTGTTTAAAACTATTAATTATTACTCTTCTATATATAATTATTATTGAATGTCTGATAATAATCTGATGCAATTCTAAATAATTTGAATAATTTGATATTGCTAGATGATAACAAAATTCAGGTTATTTAGTAGATTTTTTATAATAATCAGATAAATATTTTTTCAGATGCTACCTTAAAATTGTCTAATTTGGAAAGAAATAAGTAGAGTAAATATCCGAGTTATAAAATAAATATTTTTTTCTGAAAAAACAATAGCTATTATTACAAAAGCTAGAATTACAACTTAATAAATATTAATTAAAAGACATTGGATCAATTTTATTTGTAATTAATTGAATATTATGCTTGCATGGTTAATATGCTTGACAAATATTAGCGTCTCTGTGAGTCCGAAGGATTATAAAGGCCCCAACTTTTTCTCCTTTGAATGGGAGAAAAAGATTGGGGCTTTATAATGCATGAAATGTTAGGCATGAAAGAATGCAAATTATAATTGCTATGGCATGCAAATATTTAATGTATTCGAATAAAGCTTTTAGTTTGTCACATAGAATGACTGATAGCTTCACTTGATTCTAGTTTGAATTGGATGTGACTTCTAGCGAAGGAGTTTTCATTTTCAAGTTGTTGCAGAGTATTTTGTTTAATTTCACACGATATTCTATGCAAGGGTTTGAAAAGATACTTGGAATACTTCGACATTATGCCATTAATCCTTGTAATAGAGCTTTCTGTCATTTCTAAATGTGTTGTTTTTATTATGTTATTGTAAAAAGTGATGATGAATAGCAGGAATTATATAGTTTTGAAGAATTTTTTTTTTGAAGCAATTTTTAGTATTTATTTTACATGAAAGGAGATAAAAAGAAAAATACCTGTCAAGGGGATTAGAAATGACTTGAGAAAACTCACTACCTCTTTTTCAATACCTTTCAAATGTTGATAGGAACCCGTTACTTGATGTGTCAGAGTAGAGCGCGGGTTTAGGATCAGGATTTATGGTTTAAGTTTTGTATTTAGGATTTAGGTCATAGAATTTAGGCAAAAGCATTAATAAACTAAAGAAGGTAGACAACTTTTTTGCACACTTCCTTTTGATGATTTGTTGGTGAAAATTGAGGTGGCAATCATTTCTCCATCCATTCTATTGGTAGCTTGCTTCGGTGCGATTGTAAGTCAATTTTAGCAATTTTCTATATGCATTAGTCTTTCATGCATCTTCCAGCAATGCAAGTAAACCCCTAACATAATCCCTATCACATTATTATTGGATTTAATTGATCAGTGTTATTCCTTACAAATTTATAAAGGCTCGATAAGTACATCATTGCTTAAACAATCATTGCATACACAAACTCTGGAGGTCACTTTGTACAAACAAAATATTTTTGGCGTATGAAATTTCGTCATTGTGAAGTACTCCAAGTGCAACTATTGTCAAAATGATGTTAAGATGTTTGATAATATATCCCATAAATATAATAATCAATGAAATTAATATATCAACTGAGGTACTTGATCGTATCTATATAGTTGAACAAAAGCAAGTGCCAATTGAATATTAATTAGGTTTGAAGTAAACTCTAAATGAAACTTGACTATAAAATCCCAAAAATATCTATTGACAAGCCCCTATAAGTCAACCACATTATCGAGTTTCAAATCAATGGTCATGAGTTTCAATCTGATGATGAATGATAAGAGCATATTATTCAGGCCATTAATAACATACAAGACCCCAATGAGCTCATTATTTGGTTTAAATGCAAATCACATTATGTCCTAATCAACAATTGAATTTTTTTTAAGCCTATTATTTTTGTAGAATATGCTCTTAATATGACAAGACGATATTCACAATAGAGTAAGTACAAGAACTAAGTCAATGGGCAAAAGAATGATCACCACTTGTTGACTAAAGATGGGTCTAGATGGCTGATCATTTCCTACAATTTCATCATATATTATTTGAGATGAATATGCTTTATTTTTTCTATGATTCCATATTTCCATCCACAATTATCTAAATAAAGATAATCATTATTTTTGTACTTATTTATATAATATAATGGGTCACACTAAGTCAATATTATTAATTAAAATAAAATCAAATTGCACTTAATCTTATACATAAAAAGAACAAGGCTGAGTTAAAAAGAAAAAAACAAGATGACAAAAAAAAAAAAAAAAAAATCATAAGTTAAGAGAAAACAGAAGGACAACTACAAAAATCAATTTGAAAGTTTTAAGAGTACATCCAACCATTCCTCTCTCTCTCGCTCGGTTCAAACTCCATAACCGGACGAATTGAGAGCCGAAGCCTTCTTCCCCGTTCGTGCAGACCAAGTAGCCGCATGAGTGGCTCTTTCCCATCCATGCAAACCAAACAACCGTCCTAACCGATCGAACCGAGCCAACCATCCTTCTCTGGCGGACTCAACCGAGCTAGCCTTCCCTCTTCCGTCCGTCCCTCTCCACCGGCGAGCTCTCACAGCAAAAATATCTGCGTGGCTCCAGAATGTATAAAATGCGTATGGATGTGAGAAATATATTGTGCTTGATTTTTATGCAAGTACTCGAAGAGCTTATGTGTGTCTTTTTATACGGGTAAGTTAGAGGATTTATGATCGCAGTGTTGCAAAACACCACTTATGCGCATCTTTTTTGATGGGTGGGCAGACCTAACTTTGGTAAAAAATCTCCCCGGCTAGGGGAGGTGCTCCCGAAATTTCATCAAAGTCTGGACCAATAAAAGATAATAAAAAGACACTCAAAATCTAAATTGAAGATGAAATTAATATTAAATCAAATGTGAAATATAAGGATTTAATGACGTGTCATAACTTGAAAATGATTTATTCAATGGATATTAGATCACTATATTTTATGTGAGAGAAATATAAAATGATCTTAATTAAGCACAATCGAGTTTAAAGAGCTTACATAGTGCTTGATAGCTCATTTAAGAGTAAAAACATAATTGAATTGATAATTGACAATAAACACAAGCTAGACTTCATAATGGACAATTAATAATGTCATTGTTCACATTGAGCAATCAAACATGATCAAATGGATTGCTTGAGATTTATGATAAACTTGAAAGCTCCTCGATAAATGTGTAATGCAAAATATATGAGCATGTGTGAATCTTAAGCCAAACCTACAAAATTATTACACTAGAAGTCTAATGATCTTTGTGTGTCATAAGATGTATTTACATCGAAAATCTCATATTGAAATATGTTCAGATGATGCAAAATTTCAAGTGATTGAGTTTCTCATGCATATTGATAATCTAATACTCAAATTATTGTATCAATAGGCGTGTAAATAATTTGGAGTTCCGAAGTCAATTGAATACATATTTTGAAGCTTATAGACTCTAACAGGGTCGAAGGTGCAAATAATAAGATGACTATATATGCATATTTTAAGAGAAATTAATTCAAATATAATACTTGATAAAGAGTCCAATTGTCTCTTCATTAATTTACATGCTTTATGAGAAGTCTCTAAAACTAAGTTTCAAATGCTTCTATAAGCATGTGCATCTTCTAAATTACACAAAATTCAATGAAACTGAAATTAAATTGACTTGGGGCGCTTTATCTATATGGTGAAGTAAGTAAGTCCACTTAACCAATCCTCATCCTTATTATGATCGGAGTTGACAAGATTGGTTGTAAATCAAATGTTCAATTACTAAAGGATGATTTGATTTTACATTTACATATGACCATCAAAAGTCTTGATAGAGAAATTTCTTATTTATAATCTTAAGCTCTCTACTTTGTTATGAAAAATATAATCACAAGTTTTAACTATTGACCCGATCATCTGCTAATAGGCAAGCAGAGTTGACAAGGTACATTCCCCAATGATGATTATGCTGATTGTAGATTTCAATCAGAGGGGTTCAATCTCAAAATAAAATTATCAAATTATAGTATGAATGCTCCAATCATTCACACCCTGATGATTATGTTGATTGCAGATTTCAATCGAAGGGGTTCAATCTCAAAATAAAGTTATCAAATTATAGTATGAATGCTCAAATCATTCGCTACCCCAGTGATGATTGTGTTGATTGTATATTTCAACCAGAGGGGTTCAATTTCAGAATAAATTTATCAAATTATAGTGTGAATGCTCAAATCATTCGCTATCTCGATGATGGCTGTGTTGAATGGAGATTTCAATCAAAGGGGATACTTTTTATTTTAATTTTGCATGCAAGCTTGAATCGAATTAATCAAAAGTAAGGATCAATATAAATATAAATTTGGATAAATTATCAAGTTCTAAATGGTTAAATGAAAATCATCAACCTAAAAACTTAAAACAAAATTAAATTCATCCACCTTCTGTAATTGTTTATCAAGGTGACACATTAAATAAACTTAAGCTCGCAAAGGAGCCCATGTCAAGTCAAGTGTTCTATTATGTTCACTTTCAATCAGTCTCATGTCAGTAAGGACGTGACCCGTGTCCTATGACTGCATGGTTTGACCAATAGGCTCCACATATGATGCGCTACACGAGTCTCGATTGGGTGGTTGCCACCAAATAACACCATTATATTATAGTCACGCTTATGTTCCCCATTAGCTCTTCCCTTTGAGATGTGAATCATAGGGTGCACTTGATAGGGAAAAAAGCCCTTTGTGAGCTATGGTGGAGTTAACTTGTCTTTGTGGGCTCTGAAAATTCGCCACCGATCTCTCGATGAAGAAAGTGTTTTTCAAAAGGCAGATGAGATAGTAGATAAGACACTACCCAGAGATTTCACCCTCATTTTAGTGAGGACTTTAGATATGGTTATAGGTTTCCTATAGGCGCAAGCACCTATAGTTAATTACCCCTCTCAGTGCTGAGAGAGAACTTTCAATTAATTAGTCATAATAATAGCATCATGTGGAGTTTAAAATTTAAAATTTAGAATTTATGAAATTCATTATATTTAATTTAAAGCGAATGGTTGGGGGAATGATGACGTGCCCGATCTAGATCCCATGGTTTCGTCATCCCGGGCTATCGTGATCCCTTATCTACTTAGTTATAGGAGGTAGTCGACCCAACCTGATCGAATGATCTTTGTCAGCAACACATGGGTTACGTCGTCCATGGTGTCCTTGTAGACCTGGGGTGGTGTTTGTCTAAGAAGACAAGCTTAAGTCTACCTTAGCTAACAGAGGACTTTTTGCCCAATCAAGTATACCCTATGGTTCACAACTCAAAGGGCGATTGGGGAGAGCACGGGTACATGTAATATAATGGTGTCATTTAGCGACAATCACGGTTAGGGACTAGAATCGTGATTATGAGCCACTCTTGGCCAAACCACGCAGTCAGAGGACACAGGCCACGTCCTTGCTGGCATGAGATTATTTGAGAGTAAACATAGTTGTGTACTTGATTTGACTTTAGCTCCTTTGTGAGCTAGAGTTTTCTTAATTTGTCACCTTCGACAAACAATTGCGGAAGGCGAGTTGAATTTTTGGCTTTAAGTTTTTAATATTGAAATTTCGCTTAAACATTTATAGCTTAATGGTATTTCAAATTTTGCATTTAGATTAAGATTCAATCTAATTTAATTTGCTTTTAAATTATAATCATATTTTGATTGAAGTATCCTCTGTTAAAATTTTATTTAACACCGCCATCATCAGGGTAGTTAATTGATTGAATCAAATATATTTGAGAACTTTAAATCATGTCAACTCTTTTAGCTCTAACAGAGTGATCTATCATCATGATAGAATTAGCTGGATATTTATTTTACTAAGTTGAAATTCTCATAATAGATTTTAGATTTTGTTAATTGCCCTCACTAAACTGAATCAACCCTAACGCCCCTCGTGCACTAAATTTAAGTCGAGGCCCATGCAGTTGTCAAGATTGCTTGTACAATTTTAAGATATTGAATTTGAGTTTTAATCATGACTCTAATCGTACAAAGCTCATTCTATTGAATTATTTAAGTGAATCTTGATATCACAAATCAATATTAAATTGTCTCGTGATTTATGTACTATCTATTTTATTAAAATTTTGATTATTTTTATGCATTTTGAGATGATAAGTTTGAATATTGGCCCACTTCATAATGCATGCAACGGTTTAGTTGAAGCATTAATTAACGCATTCTGTTCGCTTATACGATGTGTTGTGAATCCGGTGGCATAAGAAATTTGAAATTAATGCATTACTTCAACTCAATTCCATTTTAGATTCTAGCAAGATGCTCTTTCAAAAATTTCAGCTTTACTTGGGCGGCAAAATTCATCTTTATATAACTTATTTTATTTTGAGTGGTACCCAGAGCATCTTTTCCTCTATAAATAGATAGCTCAGTTTCATTTTCATTCAAATCCATTTAGTTTTGTTCATGTGAAGGTTCTGTGTGAGAAAGTCACTTGCATTTTGGAGTGAAGTCCTAAGTCCCCCCCGGTAAGTTTTTTTCTTTCTCTCCTTTTTTTAGATTGATTTTATTTTACAAATAATAATTTTTTTGTTTCTTAATTTTTTTCATTTTAATTGTTATTATGCATTTTTTTAGTTTTATATTATACTTAAGTTTATTTGGGTCCATTATCGTCAAATTTTGTAACCTCTGATATCCTCTGAGGGCTACATGATATTAGGCTACCGTCACTCTATCGAAGATAATTGTGTCTCATACACTACGATGATCTTCTACCGCTTAGCTCGAGCATAACGTCTTCAAACTCAAATTTCTCGAGCATAACGAGATCTTCATACCTGCATAACACAAAATATACATATATGTTCTTGAATGTTCAGTCTTCATTCAGTCATTTTTTGTATCCCTTTAACTTATCTTATAATCAATAAGAATAATGCATTATCCCTCAAATCTGTAACAAGCTAATTTAAGAATATCAAATTACTCTTCCTCAGATACAAAACTATTTTGTAGCTGAAATAAAAATGGAGTTGAAGTCCTACTAAGAAGAATTTTTATATGTTGTTGGAACAAACCTATATGGATGAGTCTATATAGCTTGCTGAAAAAAAAATTAGACAAAACATGGGTAGGCAGAATAACTATATGGCAGCAAACACATATAGCCGTACAACTTTTGGACTAGTTTACAAATTAAGAAGCTGATAACATGGTTGCTACACTTCACGTGAAACATGCATTCAGATCTCCATTCAAATGGGAAGGATAGGAAGTCGTATGCTGTTGGAGATGAAGGTGAAATGCTGGAGAAGAGATGGTTGATAGTAGAAAATGGAAGAATGAGTTTGCGACGCAAGGTGTAGACTGCATAGGGACTCAGGCTGAGCAGCAACATTTATTTTTTTCTTTTTTTTCAGTTCCTGTAACCCACAAAGAGAGAGAGAGAGACAAAGAGAAGGAGAAAGAGAGAGGGAAGGAGAGAGCAGCGACCCCTTTTTTTTCTTTCTTTTTCGGTTTCCTGTAAATCACAAAGAGAGAGAGACAAAGTGAAAGAGAAAGAGAGAGGGAAAGAAAGAGCAGCAACCCCTTTTTTTTCGATTTCTTGTAAATCACAAAGAGAGAGAGACAAAGTGAAAGAGAAAGAGAGAGGGAAAGAAAGAGCAGCAACCCCTTTTTTTCGGTTTCCTGTAAATCACAAAGAGAGAGAGGCAAAGAGAAAGAGAGGGAAAGAGAGAGAGAGAGAGAGAGCTGACGAGAATAGGGAGGGAGAAGGGGAGAGACGGCAGGCTCAACCTACTGTGTCGTGCGAGATTTTTAGAGAGAGCGGGAGGAAACAACGCCACAAGCTGGAGCCAGAAACGCAGGTCTGCCTCCTGCACGATCTGCAGGACCAGGAGAGAGTGAGGGAAAAAAGATCTGTAATATTTTTCTTTTTCAAAAACCAGCCGCCTCCTTTTTGCCTTCCTGTCTTACAAAAAAAAAAAAAAACAATAAAATCCATCCACCTATTTCACATGAAGGCATGGGAGTGAGTGTTGCTGGCCATTGGTTGAAAAAGACGGTTTGAGTAGTTTAGGCGGCTTCGCTAAAATGACAAAAGAGGGAAGTTATTTGATTTTTTTTTATCATAAAAAAAAGAAATACATTATCCAAAATGATATTATTATTTCCCTTTAATTCACATGATAAGTATGGGGATAGAGAAAAGATTGAAGCTTATTGGATGTTTGAGGGGGTGGAGTCATTAAAAAAAAGGTTTTTATTTTATTTTATATTATATATTTTCTCTATAGTGTTTTGAATGGAGGAATAGGTGATAAAATCTTGGCTCCATCTAATCTGATTTCATTTTGATTTTAATTTAAATTACTTAATTTATTATTTTAATGTTTGTTTACAACTTGTGTGATTTAATTTAATTTAATTTAATTTAATTTAGTTAATTTCAATTAAATGATAATAATTATATCTCCAAATGATAGTAAAATTTATACACATCACACACACACACACACACACAATACATATATATATATATATATATATATATATATATATATATATATATATATATATATATATATATATATATATATATATATATATATATATATATATATATATATATATATATATATATATATATATATATACATACATACATTTTATGTGTATACATAATTTTAATGGATTATCTGTACATTTAAATTTCTCTTTTTGTTAATATAATTCAAGTTATGTTAACTTTAATTTAATTAAGTTTTCTTGAGTCAACTTATCTAATATTTCTCTCTATTTTTTTTGAATAATATGCATGTTGCTTCCACCCTTTTTATTCATTATTATATGCCTCTAGTTATGTTATTATTGCATTCATATGCCAATAAATTACGTTGATTCTCTCTTGACAATCTTTAACGATTTGAATGCCCCGCAAGAGTAATTTTAATATTCTAAGCCCAATGACACCGCTTATTTTATGAATGGATGCCATCTAGTTTTTTGCATAAAATAATGTCTTTCAATTTTACTGTGTGATATTAATTTATGATATGTTGTTCTTATTATACTCACCGATTAGACGTGGATCGATATGAGGGTCAGCCTTCTTAGACAAACACCACCCAGTCATAAGATTTTTTTTAGACGATGCAACCCGATCGACAAAGATCCTTGTCATATTCTTTGACTAAGATAGGACCCAAAATGTAGGATGATGGAACCATGGGATCTTGATTGGGGCACGCCATCATTCCCCCAACCATCCGCTTTAAATTAAAATGATAAATTTCATAAGTTCATAATTTTATACTCCACATGCTGCTATTATATATTATGCATTTAGCAATCTAATGACTAGCCTTAATCGAAAGTTCTCTCTCAGCATTGAGAGGGGTAATTAACTATAGGTGCTTGAGCCTATAGGAAACCTAGAACCAGATCTAAAGTTCTCACAAAATGAGGGCAAAATCTTTGGGTAGTGTTTTATCTACTATTCCATTTGTCTTCTAAAAGTTTGATCGACATTTAATCTTACTTTCTTGATCGAGAGGTCGGCGGTGAATTTTCAGAGCCCATAGATTTTGGCGACTTCACTGGGGATAGGTTTCTCTTTCCATCTTTGGTTAGACGAATTTGAGCTATAGTAGCAGTGGAGCATGATAAAAAATTGAAATTTAAAATCAATCATCAATGAAATTAAATTTAAATTAACTATATTCTTAAGACTAATGTGTTTATTCTCTATGTTAGTTTGCTCTATTGTATATCTGCATTATGAAAGTGTAGGGTGATACATATATTATTGACCATTAATCCCCATCTTTCAATTGCAAACATGGATTTTCAGAGCACATTATTTATGATGCAAGGTCACGGCCAACATCCATCTAGCTTATATTATAATCAATATTAGAGATGCTAGAGCTACCATCTAATTTGGTAGTGTAAACTTCTGAGCTATCGTTGCTATAAATAATCTTCTACTTAAAGTACCTGAATATTGTACACACAAACCTATGCAAGGGAGGAGGACAACTGAATTCAAGCTACTAAAGTTCCTAAAGAGAGCCTCAGATTCAAAAGATTGGGTCTTTCTGAGGTGTCAGTCATGAAAAGAACTGTCACTAGGTAGAAAGTTTCAATCATGCCTATGAATGCAACCACTCAGCCAGTTGAATTTTTGGCACTAGGAAGGCATGATGCTGAAGTCTCATCTTTTGGAGGAAAATTGAGTAAAAGGCAAAGAAGAAAAAATGTTGAACTACGAGCTCAGTAGTTGATGTCTGAATCACCAGCCATACAACCATCCTTACAACCAAAAGTGAGTAGTTCTACCCCACAAAAAATCTAAAAATTTTGAGATGAGTCAAAAGGAATAGCTCAATTGGTGATGTTAAGCAGTCTTTTTGGGCTTAACAATAGTCAACTCAAACCCTTTAGAAGAAACAACCTGGAACTCTATCTACTTGAAGTGTTTATTTTTTTAATTATATGTATATGGGGACACACGAGATCTTAGGGTGTTTTATTGAGGTGATCATAACATTAAGGAATAATGTATTATCTCAAAAGATATAAATCACTACCCTATAATGCCCTAATCACCTACAAGGACTCCTAAGGCATGATGTGTCTAATATACCAAAGATTTTTCCTACTTTACATGGATAAATAAAGTAGGGTTTATTTAAATCGTTCTGTTCTCATGGGCAAGCCCCATAGTTAATTACACCCTAAGGAAGGTGAGTTCCTTATGAATACTCTCAAATAAAGTAGGAAACTATTATCTCCAAAGATTTCAAAGATATGACTATCAATAAATTAGCTATGTTTGGAAAATCAAGTGGATAGATCAAAAGAAGAGACTTATTATTGAAGTCGAAAGGAGATGAGTAGGGGATTCTCATAATATTAGAAAATCTAGTGAACATTCCAATCTATTTTATGGTTGGGCTTTATATATTTGAAATTGAAGAGAATTATTTATTTGAGTTAAAATTTATTAGAAAGCTAGGACTTATAATCTACAATACAAGATTTTGAAAATGCTTAAGAGGTGAGGATTTATGCTTATAGCCCGAGGGAAAAAAACAACCTCGATCTTAAATCTAGGAGCTTTAGGCAAAGCACATCCTAAATCTAAGGAGAAAATGGGTATATTATTTACCTCCACAAAAGATGGTAAACCACCCAACTGCTGGACTTATAACTACCTGGAGTGGCAGCTAGCTAACTCCTCATACATTTTAAAATCATGTGGTCAAGTTATATGTTTTGCAAGATGATTAGGTTGTTATTATTTAGAAAGAAATTGAAGTCCTTAAACTCACTCTAAGAGGCTAGAGCATGAGTGGTATGAATAATGATTTAGTCTAATGTAAATTTTATCAAAATTTTATTTGGTTTTCTCTTCATTTGACAC
This sequence comes from Cymbidium sinense, assembly GCA_021442155.1. NCBI lineage: Eukaryota > Viridiplantae > Streptophyta > Magnoliopsida > Asparagales > Orchidaceae > Cymbidium > Cymbidium sinense. The sequence goes on from CM038223.1 coordinate 77,885,680, forward strand.
GTTATGATTGTATATGCCTAAATGCATGATAAGTGTTGACCTCATTTTTAGAATGCGCTCACAACCTATCCATCTTAGACATAGGACTCCTCTTAGACACCAAGGGTTCCTTAGTCTTAAGACACTTCTAGTGATTAGGTGAGCACTCAACCTAATCCTAGAGACTTAGAAGAGTTAACCATAAGAATAGATCATGCTTTAGGGGTGTTAGGTTAATTTGCCTACCCTATAGCTTGACCAAAATATTCACTTTCTTCTTTCAAGTCAAACTCCAAATCAATTTTAAATCAAATCTCAAATCAAAGTCAACCTCAAATCAACTCAATTAATTTTCTCAAATTCAGATCAATTCTAAATGATTGAAACCCATGATTGAATTCCAAGTTCAAAAATCTTTCCTAAACCCTTTGATTTCACCTTGGACTTAGCTCAAATGAAATCCAAATCAGGCCAAACCTTTGATTTTTCTTCATGATTCAATCAATCCTTCAATCATGAATCCAAATGTAAATATAAACTTTAATCATCAAACCAAAACTAAATCCAAAACTCAAACCCAAATCTACCTTAAATCTTACTTTTCAAGACAAAATTCTTGAACTTGATTAAATCAACCTCAAATCAATTCAAACCCTTGATTTTTTTTCATGATTCAATCAATCCTTCAATCATGAATCCAAATATAAACATAAAATTTAATCATTAAACCAAAATTAAATTCAAAAAATCAAACCCAAATTAAATTCATGTTTACCCTTTGAACTTGAAATTATCAAATGAATCAAAACCCATTTGACTCCAAATCACTTACAAATGGATTTATATTTCAATCATAAGTCCATATGTGAGTGTTGGAAAAATTTATATTTAGGGAGTCACTTTCAAATTTATGGGAGAAATGAAAAAGAACCCTTAAAAAAATTTGTCTGTAAGACACCATGTAGATCCATAGATGTACTTCTTCAGGTAATCAAATACGTCATCAAGGTATAATGTACTATCTCAAAAGATAGAATTCACTACCCTTTAATGGAACCAATCATCTCAATAAGGACTCCTAGAGATGATGTGTTTACATATGTACCATAGATTCTTCCCTTACTTTACATGAAAAAGTAAAGCAGGGTTTATTTTAAACCAAGTTCATTAAGTTCCCTACAGGACAAGCTCCCATATTTAATTACATCCTAAGGGACATGATCCCTTAGAAAAACTCTCGATTAAGGTAAATGATCATGTCTTTGAAGATTTCAATAGGAAAGACTATCAATCGATTGGTTTTATTTTGAGGATCAAATGTGATTGATCAAAAAGGAGTTATTATTGAAGCCAAAATGGGAAATAACTAGAGATGCTCACGATGCTAGGAAACCTAGTGAACATCTCAAACTATCCTAAAATTGGGATTTATATTTTTGAAAATTGATTTAATTTGTTTGAGTTGCATTTTTCATTAGAATTTTAGGACTTAAGATTCCTTAGCATAAGATTAAGGGAATACCTAAGAGGTGAGGAATTATGCTTATGGCTCGCAAGGCGAAAAGCAACCTCATAACCTAAATCTAGGAGCTTCGGCGAGGGCCGGAAGTACAACCTAAATCTAAGGCAAAAATGGGTAATTGGTTTGCCTCCATAAGAGAGACAAACCACTGATGCTTGGACTTACAATTTAGGGTGGTGCCAACTAACTCCTCCTATGATTTTAAATGCATGTAGGCAAGTCTTTATGCTTATGCAAGATAGCTAGGCTATTTTTAGTTAGAAAGAAGCTAAGTCCTTAAACTCACTCCCTAAAGAGACTAGATCATGTAAAGGGACATGCATCAAATGACCTAAATCTCATGCATTTTAAATTTCATTTTATTTTTATTTTTGGATAATTATTTTGACTCAAGATAATAGGATTTTTATGACTAATGCATGAAAAATTAGATTATTGGCCAAAATTACTGAGAAGGTAGGAGGTGAGTTTCCACCCCGGCCCTCAAAGGTCAAGCTGGGTTTTCTGACAAAGGTGGAAGCCCTCCAATCAAGAGTGAAATAAGATACATTTGCACATGATATTATAAAGAAATGCTCATCCAGCTAAGAGGTTTCTAATTCTTTTATCTTGATTTTTAAACATAAGCTTTAGGTGAGGTTATGAGTTGTTTAATTTTTATTTGAGTTGTTGAGTTGGGTAAAAGATTTATTTTTCCCTAAAGAGCCTAATCCACATCCAAACCATACATAAAGAAAGGAAGAAATTAGGAAAAGCATGCTACTTAATGCAAAAGCTAAACAAATCATCAAACAATTTATAAAGCTAATCGCAAAAAGAATAAATGATCATTTGTAGTCGGGAACCGCACAAACCTGAAAATATCAAATGCGGGTAGCCGAGCTCTACCATTATACAACTCGGATTATAAATTAATTAAATTATAATTTAAGAAAAGGAATTCATTGTTATGGGGGTCTTCAAGCTTTATTCTTCTTTCTTCTTTCTTCTTCTTTCATCTTTCTTCTTTTCTTCTTTGGTTCTTCCTTTGATGGTAGATGCTCCAAGGCTTCACATGGTGCATAAGATAGGATCTTATGACCAATGGTCATCCTAATCCCCATAACAAATCATTCCAAAATCCTAAATATACAAACTTCTATATACAAAGGAAAAGTATAAATCTAACTAATACATGCAAAATAAAGGTTAGTTAAATCACACCACAAAATCCCAAGCATGTATATTAGACTTATCACACACATGGGTGACTAAGTCCACCTGCCTATGGATTATGCAAAGGGGTATAAGCAGCAAGCAAGAAGCATTTATATTTTTTTTTATGATAGCTCACAATCCTCAGAGAAAAGAATAGTTAGACTAAGCCCCTACCATTCATTCTACGAGCATACACCCTAACATCCAGTCTAAAAATATATCACAAAATAAAACATAACATCACCATGCACCGACCTAACCTAAAGCTAGAAGTAGTGACTTAGGCTAATGTGTGTGCTTTGAAGGTTTGTGTGGTATGCTTAGCTTAGGACTTTAGGTTCAAATTGTCTAACTGAAGGACATGTTCAACTTAGAGGAGGTTTCATTTAAGTTGTTTAAGTATTTTGGGTTATTTTTATTTCATGTTTTAATTTGGTTTAAGTGAAACCTATAATTAATTACTAAGTTATGAAGAGAGGGAAAGAGAAGAGAACTTCTCTTTCCTTCCCTAACCTTAAGTAATTTTCTAAAGTAAGTTCACATTTTAATTTCATTTAGGTGAATATTTTGATTAAATCTTTTAATTAATCCTAAGTTTAGACAAAATCAAAAGAAACCTATTCAAAAAGAAAGGCATTTTAAGATTAAATAAAATGAATCAAAATTCACATAACATAGACAATTATTAAGATTAAATAAAATGAATCAAAATTCACATAACACACATTACTTCAATTCTTTCCCAACATATATAACATGCATATGGATAGACCCTAAACATATCTATACATGCAAATGAGAATAGTTAACACACTTTATGATGCATGCTAAGCAATCCATTTAAAAAAATTAGAAGTTGAATATGCATGATTTTCTTAAGTAGAAAAGGTTTTCCTTATCTAAATTTTCACATACATACATGAAATTAGGAAAGGCATAAGTGAGAACATCGCCATTGTTAACCAGAGGTGTAAGGTACAATACCTACTTAGGGCTACTTAAAGCCTCGTAACCTCGGGGTTGTCCAGACTAATATACCAGTTTCCTTAAGTACAAACATGTATGCAAAATAAATGAAATGGAAAAGGAAGATGTAAAAGTTGTTTAGTAGTTTCATTTTTATTTATAAAATTTATTCATACAAGTATAGGAAATCCTTCTTAGATGATGGCATAGGGACGAATAGAGTATAGAATTAAGTAAGTGTTAGGTTCCTTTCAAATGAACCCTACATCTTACCAACTCCTATTCAAAACTATGCTAACATAAGAAAAGAAGGAAATGCTACACTAAACAGTACTTTATAATCTATCACATGTAAGCTTATAATTAAAATATAAGAATAGCACACTTTTAGATTTGATGTTTCATTTATAAGTTTAGAAAATATTTTGGATTTAATAGTGATAATAAATATTTTACTTTTTCCAACACATGCACATTTGAAACATGAAATTATGAATGCATGAATCACATGGAATACAACTTAACATGTTTGGAAAGATCTAAAGCAATGAAAGCATATAAACAAACTCACTTTACTTAAATCCTAAGACATTCTTAAAGAATAAGAAAATTTAGAATAAATCAAAGTGAATTTCAAAATAATTTTTATTTAGTTTGAAGTTTGATTTAATTTTGAAAAGGTGAGATGAGTTTGTTGTTTCTAACCCATTCTCACATGTGTTTTATATTTTTATTTAATTTTTAGATAATTAAATTCATTTTAAAGCATTGATTAGGTTAAGGTATGAATTAAGTGGCTTAATTAACATTTACCTACACCACCTTAGAAAAATTAACTAACTAATTATGAGCCAGTGAGATGACATAAACCCACAAGGTATTTAAATTTGTAATGCACCTAATAATGAAAAGGCCTAATGCAATTTGGCTCACAATTAAAAGTTAATTAAGCGGGGTTTAGCTTAAGTACTTTTAAAACACCCTTTCATACTTATGAAAGGGTTTTAATTTTTAATTAGACTTAGGCTATTAAACACATAAGAATCTACCCAAGGTAGATTAATTAAGTTCAAACTTTTAGAATTTTTTTGAAAATTGTTTAAAGGGATAATTAATTAGTTAACCCTTAATTAAGAGGGGATTAGAGAAAGAAAAGGAGGTTTAGAGAATAGCTTAGGGAAATGCCCCAAAATTATTCCATAAAACCCTACTCACTATCGACCTTAATCAAACTCAATCATGGTAAATCCACTAATCACACCTTAATTACCCTTAATTATATGGAAGGGTAGGGAATGAAATAACATTTTTTCCAATTAAGGCCTCAATAAATCTCAAGAAAATTAGGGGAGACAGATGACCCCTAAAATGCATCCTAGAAATTTAAGATTAATTTATGACCTAATTAGAGGATAATTAGCTAATTAAAATTCCTAAAGAAACCTAAATTAAAAGAAAGGATAATTCAAAATACTTTGAAATCATTTTAAAATATTCTAGATGAAATTATCTTTCCATAGCATTTTTTCTTTTATTTTTTTGATTTTTCTATGAGGAGTTATGAATTTTAGAAGTTTTTTGAATTAATTAGTAATTAATTAATACCCTTAACTAATCCTTGCTTAATACCAGCTCACGACGCGATGCATGGTGGCAGCGGTTAGTGCACTTTACATGCGTCGTGCCATGAGGGGACAACTTAAGTTGTCACCTCACAAAGGCGGCAGCGGTGTACACGCTAATATCCTTGGCCGTCTGACTAAGGATTCACCCGCAGTTTAAATCAGATAAAGGATTTAAAAAATGTGCCAAATAATCTCAGTCATCCATCTAAAATGCACGGATGGATGGCTGAGATGAGCCAAGGTCTTCCCTGAGGATTAATGGAGACCATCCATGATCAAGGGGAGATCTGAGCCCGATCTAGCATGGAATCATATAAGACTCAACCCACACCATCTAAGCATAATTACCAACCTATCCAACAGTTGACTTCTCATGCAATGAAAATTTCTTTCACAAAGGACCAACCCCTATCAAGCTAAGTGGTCAGAAAATTACATACCTCATCAAAGGTGATCACTGCTGATCGAGCTCGATGAGGTAGCTTCCTCTGGTGGAGACAAAACCCTGTTGAAAGTTTCAAGCCTTAGGGTTGAGTGGATCTTCCTATGGACCAACACCACTTGATCTCCCTTGTGGCTTTGATGCAATTGAGGCTCTCCTTGTGGGAACTCAAATGGATGCTTGCACTCAACCGGTCTTTAGAAGGAGTGTAAGAAATTTGATGAGATCAAGAGAAAGTCTAATCACTTCTCCTCCTTTTTTCAGTGCAAAATCGAGAAGGAAGAATTCTAATTCTCTCTCAAGACCTTGGGAATGCTCTCTGATGGCTCTTAACTCTCTCTAGTGCTCAATCGAGTGTCAGTGAAGTGAATTTTTATTGAATTAGGGGAGTCCCCATGGCATGATGGAGCATAAGCTCATCATTTTGATCCAATTGACTAGATTAGGGAGGTTGTTTAGTGTTTTGAGTATGCACATTTGATCCCTTTAGTGGAATGCCAACTTCCCATGTGTTGAAATTGAGCTTAGAGGGAATTTGAAAACTCAATGCCATAGGGTCGGGTTTGGTCCATGGGTCAAATTGACCCAAACCCATTGGGTGCACCACTCATCACTAAGTCCCCTTGAGCTTTTAGAAAGCCTGATTGAAGAGGTATGACCAAAATACCATGAGATAGCCAAAATTTGTTCTATGGCCTAGGGAAAATGGTCATTTTGCTTTTTTAAAATTTGGGTATGTTTGGTATGTTGAGAAAATAGGTTTGGCCAAGTTTCATTGGATTTAAAATCTATTTGATAGGGTTTGGCTCATGTTAACCCATTTAGGTCAAAATGGGCCAACTTGGGTCAAGTTGACCAATTGGTCAAATTGGGTCAAACCAAGGGTTGGGTCAAGTTCATATGACCATTTGAAATGTTTGGGTGCCTTTGGTTTGGTTCAATTTGGTATAGATATGGTTTTGGCTCATATGACTTCATTTAGGTCAAATGGGTCAAGTTGACCTATTTGACCCATTTGACCTATTTAAGGTAAGTCAAGGGTAGGTTTAGGTTTGGTTAGTCATATGGAGGGGATTGGTATCTTTGTTTCTAATCAATTTAGGTTAAGTTCAATTTTGGCTCAACATGACCCCTTTAGGTCATGTTGGGTCTAAGGTAAATTGGGCTAGGTTAGGCCTAGTTGGCCTATTGAGACTTTGGTCAAGTTCCACAAGTGATTTGGAATGTACTTGACCCATTGGTTTCAATCAATTTGGCTTAGATCACACATTTTGGCCCTTTAGGTCAAAATGGGTCAACTTGGGTCAAGTGGGCTGATTTAGGTTAGGCTCAAATGTTTGGTCATGTTCAAACATAGGTCATGAGTGAACTTGGATCAATGGTTTTAATCAATTTGGCCTATGGTGAATTTTATGTAAGGTTTCATTTTGGTGTGTTGACTTGGTCAACCAGTTTGACTTGGTTTGACCAAATTTGATTGATTGATCATCCCATGATGATTGTTGATCATGAGAGGGATATATGAGTTTGGTTCAATCCAATTTGGTTAGGATCAAAAGTTGGCTCATAGGGTACTTTAGGTCACTTTGGGTGAAGTGAGCCTAAGTGGTCTTGGTCAAAGCTTGATTTGAAGTTGATTGATCTTGTATATGGACTTATGATTGAAATATAAATCTATTTATAAGTGGTTTGAAGTCAAATAGATTTTGATCCATTTGAAAATTTGATATTCAAAGGGAGATTATGAAGAGGTCTTGGGTTTGATTTTTGATTTGGGTTTTGATTGTTTGATCAAAGTTTGGATTTATATGTGAGCTCATGATTGTAGGATTGATTGAACCATGAGAGAAAATCAAGAGTTTGGCTTGATTTGAAAGTTATTTGGCTAAGCTCAAGATTTTGGCTTTAAAGGTTTAGATTGGATTTTGATTGGATTTGAGTTTGATTTTTGGAATTGATTTTGAATGTTTAAATTTATATTTCATTTATATATGTGAATGTAAATGAGAATACAAATTTATCATGAGAAAATTTCAAGAATTTGAAAGAGTTTAATCATGATTTAGGTTAAATCCATTAAAGGAAATTTAAAGGATTTAAAGAAATTTTTAATTTGAAATTTAATTTTTAGATTGGATTTGATTGATTTATATTTATATTTCATTTATATATGAGAACATAAATGAGAATACAAATAAGTTTTGAGAAAATCTTAAGGATTTGAAAAGGTTTTGATCAAAGTTTAGGTTAAATCCATTATTGAAAATTAAGGATTTAAGAAAAGGATTTTAAATTTGGAATTTAATTTTTGGATTGGATTTGAATGCTTTATATTTATATTTCATTTATATATCAGAATATAAATAGGTTTTGAGAAAATCCCAAGATTTTGAATATATTTGATCAAGGTTTAGAGTTCATTTTGGCTAAGTCTTTAATAGAAAATTAAAGGGACTTAAGAAAATTTTCATGAATTGATTTGAATTTTGAATTTGATTTGATTTGAATTTATATTTTATATATGGAATATAAATGAAAATATATAGATCATGAGAAAATCTCAAAGATTTGAATAGGCTTGAATCATAATTTTGGTTAAGTCCTTATGGGAAGGATTAATGATTTAAGCAAAAATTGGACTTAGAATTTTTGATAAATTTTGATCATGGGTTTCAATCATGGATCTCAATCATGGAATTGAATCATGGAATTGAATTGAGTTTGGAGAAAATCAAATAGAATTGATTTGGAGTTTGACTTGAAAGAAGGAAAGTGAGGAATATTTTAAGCTAAAGGGTAGGAGATTTTCCTAGCACCCTAAGACATGACCTATTTCTATGGCTAACTCTTCTAAGTCTTCTAGGGCTAGGTTGGAGTGTCCACTTAATCACTAGATGTATTTTAAGACTATGAAACCCTTAAAGTCTAAGAGAAGTCCTATGTCTAAGATGGAGGTGTTGAGAGGTCATTCTAAAAATGAGGTCAACAAAGGGTGCCCAATAGGTGTGGTGTGACTGACAAGGAATACCACACGTATTAGTGTTGACCAAAATGATCAACAACACTGAAATATCACAAGCACTAACAGAAACTATCTATCCCTGACCCAAGGAAAAGAAGGAATCCAGAGGATAGTGCAATGTGGCTCTACTTATATCCAAGACATAGGAGAGAGAGAAGAAACTAAGGGATAAATGTGAACCTTCCATTGGGAAGAGGTTCAAGTCATCCACTAGGGGTTGAAAGGTTTGATTTGATTGGAATCTCACTAGGGAGAGATCTCCATTGGGGAGAGGGTTGAACTTATTTTAAATTTTTTGTTAGGTTTGAATTTTAGAGATGAACCCTATTGGTTTTCAATGGGTTGTACTGAATAGGAGCCATGGAGGCTAAGACCTAATTGAGATTTACCCAAAGGGGTAGTCTACTAAGTGTAGGACTAACTAGTCAAAGGGATGCCTTTGGTATAAAATGTATTAGGAAGAAAATGTAGTAGTCTTACATCCTCCAAGTAAGGGCCAGTTGTTGGGGTAATCTATTGGCAATGCAACAAATTGAACCCAACCTAGGGCTGACTATTGAGTGAATGCCACTGGGAAACTTAGATCAACTCAAAGATAGTCAAGATTGATTTCATTTTTTAGTATATTTATTTATTTTGATTATGATGGATCCCATAGGTTTATGATGAACTGCATTGAGTAGGGGCCATGGAAGCCTAAACCTAACTTAGATTTACCAATTCAAAGGGAGTTGTCTACCAACCACAAGGTAGAGCTATCCAACCAAAGGAGAATGCTTTTTAGTACATAATGGTTAAGTCTTAAGAAGAAAGTATAGGGACTCACATCTTCTAGAAATAAGAAACCACTGGGGTAATCAGTTGCTTTGGGAAACCAATCAAACTCGACCTAGGGCTGACTATTGAGTGAATACCACTGGGGGACTTAGATCAGCTCAAGAATAGTCAAGATTAATTTCATTTTTAATTTATTTTGATGGATTCCGTCAGTTTCTGATGGATCACATTGAGAAAGAGCTTAAAAAAGCCTAGACCTATCTCAGATTTACTGAACCAAAGGGAGTAACTTCTCGACTAATAGGAGAACTATCCGATAAAAGGAGTGCCTTTCGATTTGCAATGATCAATTGAAGGGAAGAAAGCTTGGGGACTCACATCTTCCACTAGAAAAAATCACTGGGGTGATCGCTTGCTTTGAGCAACAAATCGAACCCGACCTAGGGCTACTCGTCAATTTATGATAATCATGCTAGAAAGAATGCGTCATAGTCTTACATCTTTAAAAGTAGAATGATTATCGGGGTAGTCCTGGTTGTGGAAAAATGGATTGAACCTGACCTAGGGGTGACTATGGAGTGAGTACCGACCCGAGGATTAATCTCAACTCAGGTAGTCAGGCAATTCCTATAAGGAGTTTTGTTGACACTGCCCTAAAGATAGGATGTCTGCTTGGGAGAAGGGGCCCTTTGAGGGCTTGAATTCCTAATCCACAACCAAATTAATTTTGCTTATTTTAGTTATTTATTTATTTTATTGTGAAGGATCAAACTAAGAAGGAGCTTATATCAACCTAGACCTATCTTAGGTTTACTAAATGAAGGGAAAATCTGTGCATCCGTTGTTCAAAATTTCCAACCACAGGGGTGGCTATTAGGAAAGGGGGACTGTCCGATCCAAAAGTAACCTGGGTAGTGTCTAAATGGGTTGCAAAAGACTTGATCCAAATAGAGTGCCCACATGGGATGGGGCCAGTAATGGCTTAATCCAACACCCTGGAGAAGATAACATGGCTAGTCATAAATTCATTAGGTATTCGATGCCCTCAAGGAGAAAGCATGGGGACTCATATCTGCCAAGAATGGTGTACTCACCAGGTGAGTCACTGACAACATAGAGAACATCAACCAACCTAAGGTGCCCGTCAGTTTGCAATAATCAGCCTAGAAAGAAAGCTCGAGGACTCACATCCTCCTCAGAGCAAAATTGATTGGGATAGTCGTCTGATAGGTGCTATAGACCTAGGCTACTAAAGTGAATGACATTGGGGACTTATATCAGTTCAAAAGTAGTCAAGAGGAAATGGGCCTCTGGGAGACTTATCCTAAGCCTCAAATATACTCAACTTAGTTAGAACATGATGGCTAGTTCAAGAAGAAAGCACAGGGACTCACATCTTCTTAAACAAAGTTAACATGAGGTAGCTTACTGGCTGGGCAGTGAAGACTATCATACTAACAAGGTGCTCTTTGGTTTGTAAATGATCAAGTTAGGAAGAAAGCATGGGGACTCACATCCTCCAAAAATGATCATTGACATATACTTGCATATGTAGACCGACCTAGAGCTAATGAGTGAGTGCCATAGGGGGCTTGCTCCCACATCAAAATAGCTCAAGAAAAAAGATTTATGTTTATTGTGTGCATGTGTTAAAAGGAATAGGATGCCTATGAGGGACTCTTACACCTATCCTAAAACACACCAGGGAATTATGAAATGATGCCATGGATGGCAACAAGAATTCCCACTAAGAAAGGATGCCTCTTAGGTTCTCTCACACCTAACTTAGTTATGCTAATCAAAATAAGATGCCTCTCAGGTTCTCTTACACCTATTCTAAAAGCACAGGGAGATTGTGTTTGTGTTGTGAAAGAGGGATAGGATGCCACTGGGGGACTCTTACACCTACCCTAAACACGTCATGGCGGATTCACAAGATAAGCAAACAACACTTTGAAAGGAGAAGATTTGATGAATGGAATCAGATTTTTATTCTTTTTATTAATGATTATTTTCAAACAAGTTTTATTTCATTGGTAATATTTCTTTAGATAGAGTCCATTAATTGGAAGCATCGGGCGTTCCCCTTTACAATCAATAAGCTGATAAGATCCATCTTGGTATGCCTTCTCTATGACATAGGGGCCTTCCCAAGTGGGTTCAAACTTGCCTCCCATCTTTGATGGGCAATAATTGGTCTCCATAGGACTAACACAAGTTCTCCTACTCGAAAAGACCTAGGGAGGACCAACTTGTTGTGAGCTTGAATCATTTTGGCCTTGTACAACTCAAGGTTCTCGCATGCCCATAGGCGACTTTCCTCCAAACCTTCGAGCTCTTCTAATCGAAACTTTGCATTCTGCTCGATAGTGATCTTGTTACTCAATGCTTCCTTAGTGAAGGGAGTTGAAGTTCTAAGGGAGGAATGGCTTCAGACCCATACATTAAGGAAAATGGGGTAGACTGAGTTGAGTTCGATGTGGCGAGGCCCACAAGGCTTCAAACTAACCGCCATTCCCACTATCATTTGTTGTCATCAAGAGTCTTCTTGATCATGAGAGTTTTGTTGAATACTTCTACTAAGCCATTGCTGGGGTAGTAGATGGTGGAGTATCTCCAATTTATACCATGTCTTCTTGGCGATGTTGATCTTCATGCTTTTGAATGCGCATACATTAATATTATTCATCAAGGCACCCCGAACCTATATACGATATGGTTCGTAAAAAACTGAAGCACACGGTGAGCTTTGACCTCTTTGAGTGGGATGGTTTTTGCCCACTTAAAAAAGTAGTTAGTACCTATTAAGATGAATTGATGCCCCTTAGAAGAAAGAGGATCGATCAGACCTACAATGTCATTACCCCAACACTCAAATGGCCATGAAGCCAAAGTAGGGTGTAGAATGTTGGGTGGTTAGTGGAGGACCACACCGTGCACCTGACATTGATGGAATCTCTTAGCTACATCCATGCAATCTGTGATTATAGAAGGCCAATAGTATTCAAGTCTTTTGATCTTTGACTTCATCTTCAGACTAGACTAATGAGCTCCACATATACCTGAGTGTACCTCGACTATAATTTCACGGGCTTCATGTTTGTCTAAAAAATGTAACCACATCTAGTCAAAGGACCGTCGATATAAGGTGCCATCAACAAGAGCATAGGAGAGAGCTCTCTGTTTCACCTAATGGGCTTGAGATTTTTCTTGAGGTAGTTTGCCAGTGTTCAAGTAATCTATGAACTGCTGCCTCCAATGTAGCTCCTTATCTATTTTATCAATGGCAACCTCCCCTTCAAGAGTAAGTCTTTCGATGAGTTTAGCATCAATAAGTGATAGGACTTGTCTATTTTGAACCTTTATTGAAATAGACTCATCTTCGGACATGCCAACTCTTTGGAAAGTTTTGCCAAGGCATCTGTTATTGCATTCTCTGCTTGGGGAACCTTGTAGATGGTAACTTCAGAAATTTAGGCCAACAGCTTCATGGTATACTCATAGTAATGATAAAGCTTGGTTTGAGGACCTGGTAGGATGCGACAATCTGGTTGATGACCAACTGAGAATCCCCAAAGATGTTGATCCTCTTGATGTTGATAGTGATGGCTAATTCCAAACTAGTAATCAAAGCCTCATACTCAGCTTTATTGTTGGTGCAGGGTTGGAAAGATAGTATAAGAATCTCATCACGTCACGGTTTGGAGTTAGAAGAACTATTCATACCCCTTCCTTTCTTGGGAGAATAGATCGTGATGCTTCACCTTTAAGAAAAGAAGCAGCACCATCAAAATACATCTCCCATCGGTGGTTGTCGACCTCTCCCTAAGTTCAGGATTTATTCATCGGGGAGATCATCACTAAGCGGAGAATCAGCAGGAAGTCAGTGTGCTGCTAAGAAATTCGCTAGTGCCTGACCTTTTACCGCACGGAGGGGTACAAATGTGATATCAAACTGCGAGAAAATCATGGACCAATGTGCCAAATATTTGAAAAGTGTTGGCCGTGTCATGAGATACTACAGTGGATTGGTTTTAGAGATCAAGTTTATCTTATGAGAAAGCATATAGTGTCGTAGCTTTTGAGATGCAAAGATCAAAGCTAGGCAATGTTTCTCAATAGGTGGATAGCTTGCTTCAACAAGAATCAGACGACTGAGATAGTATAGTGTGCTTTCCTTCCCCTCATCATTGGCTTGGGCCAACAGAGCACCAAGAGAGTCATCAAATGTAGCAGTGTAAAGGATCAATGTCCCTAGGATAGGGGCTGCTAGAACTAGCAGCTTCACTAAGTATTCTTTGATGTCTTCGAATGCATGCTGGCACTTGTCATCCCACTTGAACTTAGCATACTTTTTGATAAGTGCTGAGAATGGTTTGCATCTCCTTGATAAGTTTGAGATAAATCATCTTAGATATGCCAGCCATCCTTGAAAGGATCTGAGTTGAGTTAAACTCTTAAGAGGTGACATTTCTAAGATAGCTTTAATCTTTTCAGGATCTATTTCTATTCCCTAGTGTCGAATAACAAACCCAAGGAATTTTTCTGAAGTGACTCTGAAGGCACACTTCAGAGGATTCATCTTGAGGTTATATTATCTTAACCGTTTCAAAAACTACTCTCAAGTCAAAGAGATGGTCTTCCTTTTCTTTGCTCTTGACTACTAGATTGTCAACATAACACTCAACCTGATGATGGATAAGTTCATTGAAGATCTGATTCATGGCCCGTTTGTATGTAGTACCAGCATTTTTAAGGCTGAAAGGCATGACCCTATAACAAAATATTTTGATCGGGGTTTGGAAAGCAGTGTTTCTTTCATCTTCAGGAGACATCTTGATTTAGTTATATCCATCCATGAAAGAGAAGACTGCATGAGATGAGGCAATGTCCACCATTAACTCTGGTATTGGAAGAGGAAACTCATCCTTAGGACATGCCTTATTTAAGTCCCTAAAATTGACGCAAATGCAAATTTGACCATTCTTCTTCTTAACAGGGATGACACTAGCTAACTGGGTAGGATATTTTTCTTTCCCGATGAAACCAAAGATCGATCAATTTCTTGACTTTATAAATGACCTATTGTTCAATTTCTAATCACATATGTCTAGGAGCTTGCTTAATAGGGGTAACATTAGGGTCTATTGCTAGCTTGTGGACTGCAACATCAGGAGATAATCTGGGAATTTCTTCATAACTCTAAGTGAAGTAATCTTTAAACTTAGTCAGTAGCCTAACTAAGTCATTGGTTTCTTCTTCATTCAGTAATGAACTGATGTATGTCGGGTGAGGGTTTTCTTCTATTCATATGTTAATTTCTTTTAGCTTATCGATCATTGAATGAATTTCCTCTTCAAACTCTGGCAGGGGCCTCTTTGACTTGGAGATCATCTGAAGTTTCTAAATACACATTCTCATGAGAGTTGGGGATTTGTGAGAAAAACCTATCAGATTCCAAATGGTTGGTAACAACTAGGCAATAATCTTCATCATCCAATTATTCAATCCTAGTCCTACTCTTGATTGTGCTTCCCTGCTTGTATTATTCCATAATTTTTTGAAGTATTATGTTCTGTACTTGGACCAAGTATGAGGAACTAAACCTTTCTGTATAAGATTTTGAACACAAGGCGAGTAAAAGTCAAAAGGTAATTCCATTAATTCTTTAAAAGTATCTTCCTCAAGTCCTACATCCAGCTCTAGACTTGAGGATGATGAACCCAAAAAGAACCTTTTGCTTCATGTCACTGAAAGACTTAAGGACTTCCTTATCTACCAAACCTTCAACTTTCTGAGATGTAAGTGAGGTAAGAGCTAAGGTTCCCAACTGCTACCGAATAGTTTCACATAAACTCGATTCAAATACTTTGCTTTGCTTGGAGGCTTGGCCTTCATCTCTGGCTGGATCAAAAGTCACCTCTAATGGAACCCACTGAGAGGGGTTGGCTGGTATACTAATCACATTAGACTCATCCTACGAGCTGGATTCCAAGTCTATGTGAATAGTAGGGGTACTCCTATGAACTGGAGCATGACCTCTATTGGCTGAAGGCCAACTAGGGGGTCTTCCACCTCTAGAACTGCCTCTATTTCTACCTCTGCCTATACATGGTGGAGGTTAAGCCATTCTACCCACATATCCATATGATGGAATGAACTATGGGTGGAATGTGATATGCGGATGCACTTCTTCTTCAATTCCCCTTTCTTGCTCACTTGGACTTTTCTTTTTCTTTTCATTTTCTTTTATCTTTTCTTCTTCTTCATTTTCTTTTTCTTTTGGTTTTGCATTTGAATTTTGTCCAAGTTCATAAGAAAGTATGTTTTGAGGAAGATAGTAGGTTGCATCCTCATAGATCTTAACCTCTAACTGAGAATGGCTTTTCATCCCTATTGGCACGGTACTCAATTCCATCTTTTCTGAAGTTGATGCACTGATGAAGTGAGGATGGAATGATCTTATTCTAATATATCCAAGGCCTACTAAGCAAAGTAGTGAATGAAGTGTTCAAATTAATGATGTAGAACTTGGCTTCAGTCTTTTAGTCATGGATCTCCAATGGCAACACTATAGAACTTAAAGCCCACTCACCTTGATCATTAAATCCTCTCAACATCATCCTATCTCCTCAGAGAGTAGAGATGTCGATCTTCAAATAGGTAAGGGTCTTTAGACTCATAATGTTCACTGATGCACTGAAATCCATGAGAACCCTGGCGAGTCTGAACCTATCCATGTCGACTATAATGTATAGGGGGCGGTTGTGCTTCAAGTCCAGTAGAAGGTCATCATCTGTGAAGGTGATCCCTTAAGCTTCTTTTTCATAGTGTTTCCTCACCTATAGTGGCCAGCTGAGCTAACCATATCTCAGGATCAAAGAGGGCCTTGATTAGTGACTCTCTCATCTCTTTGGATAAGATAAGGGCATCATATATGCTTAGCTTAGATGACAACTTTCTTAGATGAGAAAGGACATTGTAGTCCACCTTTGGATGATCTTCCACAAGCATATCCAAGGATGGAGCATCTTGTGGAAGGGCTTCGATCTTCGACCAATGACTTTCTCTATCTCAGAGGTCGCCTAGAGGTAGAACCTTGCCACTATGGAGGTTGACTTCGGTAATTTTTGGAGGCAAGGTGGTGGCAAGTTCTACCCGCACTTCAGGCTCACCTATAACTTATCCTATGAGACCCTCAGAATCAGATGATTCCAAGTCTATCTCAAGAGGTGAACTCGTAGTATTCAGACTTGGAAAATCCAACTATGAATCAGAAAGAGGAAGATTAAAATTATTATAGTTAATTAGACTTGAAGAGTTATCATTAGGAATAGAAGAAGACAACTCATCAGAAGAGACATAGATGTAATTCAAATCAGCTTTATTCTTCAATTTCTTGGAAGTATTTGGCGGTACAAAGTAGAAGTCAATTAGAGAGAGTGGAGTAAGGGATTTGATGCCCTTATCCACTGATACAAGAGTTCTACTAGTAGAAGAAAAATAAGAGCTAGTTGAAATGAAAGAAGTCACGGTGTGGAAGGTGCAACTGAAGGCTGGAGTCTGGACACGATCGGTGGCTGTGCTAAGGTGCTATCCCGGCCACACATGTGCCATCGCTCCCACTTTCCTAGAGTTGGCACTAGCAACTTGCAAACCTTCCTTGGTGTTGGAGGTTTGAGCCGGGCACCTACAAGGAAAGCTTCTTGATCTTCTTGATTATTTTCTTAGAGGTTTTGGACAAAGAAATGTCCCAACCTTCTTTGGTTATGGTAGGATCACTTGTATCCCCAAGGATTACCCAAATGGAACTAGAAGGTTGTTCCACAAGATATTCCTTTGGGATAACTACAACACCGATCTTGAAACTGTGTTCAAGCCAATCCTTGAATGTAAAATAATCCTCCAAACATGGCCTAGCATACGGTGGTAAGGGAAAAAGTTTGGATCGTGACTTTTGCCTACTTCCTCTGGTCTCCTAAGCTCGGATAGCTGAAAATCAGGTTTCTTTAAGAGGTTCTTAAAGATTTTCATGATTAACTCCCTCTTAAAAGAGTAAGGTTTGTTTAACTTATCTAATAGAGTAGGTGGACCAAGCTACATGGCGGATATGCATGCCGCTTCTACTGGTGGTATGAGGAGTGGCCGCCATGGAGGCTTAGGTGGAGGCCGCCCTCGGGTGGCAAAGGAGGTGGAGGTTGCCGAGGGTCTCTCAAACTAATCTCTAGTCTCCAACCGCCACAGTTTTCTTCTCATAGACCTTTTGGGATTTTGCTTTGGCAACCGATCTTGAAAAAGCAACTGTTTGACCTCTCCTTGTAGACTAGTCATCTTGTTGATTAGCTTCTCAAATGTCTTTATGGTGAATCCCTTAAACATGAAGGCAACCAGGGCCATGCATATTCTTCAAGAGAATCTCAATGGCATGCTGTTCAGACAGCTGTGGTTTACAGTTCATACTCAGGTTATGCCATCAAAGAATATAATCAACAAGTGACTCACTAGAGTGCTGTTGGGCTACAATGAGATCACCAACAGTAACCCTTTGCTGAGCTCTAGCAAATCTCTTGATGAAGAGTTACTCTAACTCAACAAATGTCCTAACGAAACTGTTGGGCAGTTCAGCATACCAATCAAAAGAGATACCCGCTATGCTATGAATAAAGAGTCTAAAGAGTAAAGCATCGCTGCCACCTACATTGCAACAACTGGCCCTGAAGTGAGCTATATGGTGCCTCAGATTCTCACGACCATCAATGCTTTTGAAGGAAGGAGGCACAAAACCCTTGGGATACTTGATAGCATTGAATTCTTCTAGGTAGGGTCTACCCTTTAGAATCGATGATCCTCCCTGGGCTTGAGCTAAAGCTTCCTTCACCTGCTACTCAACCATGAATTTCAGATATTTTTCATGTATGGAGGTACTATCCACTACCTTCCTATACAGACTAGTGCTACCTTGCTCAATGAGAGGTAGAGTCTTAACTGGATCTAAGACATGCACTAGCTTAGACCAAAATTGATGGCATTTAGGATGAACTGAAGGGAGCACGACACTATAAGTCCTACAACCTGTATCATCCTATCAATATGTTCATCTTTCTACCTTAACTAAGTGATGGTGATCGCAGTGTCCTTGATCAACCTCATCTCCTTCCATTGCTTGTTGCTCCCTGAGAAGAGAACCTCTAATATCAACCATGCATACGCCAGCTGAATCCCCCATCAAGTCATCTTCATTGGGATCGAAGCTAACTCTTTCTTCATCAGAACATGCATACCCTAAGATCTCCTTCTCCATAAAATAGTGTGCAACTATCTCATCTAAGGATCGATCATCTAACGGTACAAATAGCTGACCGGTGATCGCTATCATGACGAGGCCCGGACCTCACCGTAGTGGGGATCTGGATCGCATTCACTAGAAGATTGATACTCCTGATTGATACTGGCTGTAATAGGGGTAACAATCCTGGGATGATCCTCTACCACTGCTGCCACTAAATTATCATCTGGAATATCTATTATAACTATCACTATCTTCGCATCTGGTTGTATGGGTGGAGTTGGTGAAGGAATGACCACGATGCTCCATCCTTCCCCACCACCAGGCGAAGGGTAGAGAGCTCGACCCTACCACATTGGGTGGTGTAGGAGAAGTAAGATCCCTTGACCGTAGCTTGATCACCAACGGGGTATATTTTTCCCTGGATGCGACCTTCATGGCCTTGAATGGAATGAGTGATGTTGAAACCTGTACTGGCGATGGTGGACGTGGAGTAGAGCAGTGGGGTGGAGACCCATAAACTCTCTATGTATAGGAGCTGCCCTCCTATGGTTGGTCCCCTTGAGAGAATACTATCGATGATCGGTAGCCGAGTGGAAAGTCAACCAAAGTGGTTGACCGACCGTTGAACCTTTGTCTCACTGGTAATGTATGATATATGGGCCTCACGGTCCCTCTCATGATCTACCTCCCATGCTATGTGATAAAGATCTAGATCAATTGGGTACCGACTGAGCGTGTATGCTCCACCTACCTGGCATAAAACAGAGAGAAGGCCGGTGCACGACCTCCAACTCCTAGAAATTGGTGGCTGTAGATGCACCACTAGAGGAGACGATGAATAGATCCTCCTAGCATCCTCTCTATCTGATCCTAAGAGAGGATAAAACTGGTTTTTCATAACCAGTGGTGAAGTGATCATGGGAGACTCATCCATGGTTGATCTGACAGCTACCTCAAAGTCTCTACTATCCAAGTATGGAACTGTTTGACCATACGGTTCTTGTTCCTATGCTGAGTGTGGGTAGGATGAGAGGAGTGTGAGCTAGACCCGTACTCAAATGTGGTGGAGGCAAGCCTTAAAACCAGGGGAGCCTTACCCTTAGAGGGTACAGATGGTAGGGTGCTAGCACGCACCGGGGCAACATGTGCAACTCTGAGATGAACTGCCACTGGAATTGCAGTACTAAAACCACTGAAGTCTGTGGTACTGGCATAGCTTTCCTCTTTAGTGAAGATACATCTAAATCAGAGGGTAAGTCTACCCTGATGATCGACTTCTACCCGCCACATTCTTCCTTGACTGTTGTGAGGGGAATGCCCTCACAAGTGATCCTGGCCCCCTGAAATCCATGGCCAAAGTGGATCAAATGGGTATGGTCCAAATGAGGGAAGTTAGCCTGATCTAAGGCTAGATCCATGTCATGAGGGAAAGTAAAGAAATTTCGAGAACCGCCATTGACTACTGAAGTAAACAAACAGATTGCAATCGAAAAAAGATCTACAATGAGAAATGAACTTGCCGTTTTCTATCTCCATAGATTTTGAATTTTGAAAATTTGAACCCACATCCAACAACTTGGAAGTGTTAAGTGGGGTTCAAATGAATTTGGAAAGATTGATTGAAAGAGGAATTTGAGCATGAATCCAAACTTCAATAAATTTAGGTATGTTGAAATATGGATTCAAGATTTTGATAGGATGCTTCCATAGGTTCATTGTGTTTTGAATTTGAATTTTTGTGATGGAGGACTATTTCCTTTAACAAATTTGGGTATGTTAAAGTAAGGGTCAAATTGATTTTGTTTTGTTTGAATGTTTTGGAATTTTCAGTTACTTAGCAAATTTAAGTATTCTAAGTGAAGTAAAAGTGATTGTTTCTTTTAAAAATTTTGTTTTAATTTTGGAAAATTTTGGAATTCTTACTTAGGAAATTTAGGTATGCTAAGTAAGGAATCCAAGTGTATTTTGTGATTTTGAAAAATAGGATTCTTAGCAAATTTAGGTATGCTAATAAAATCCTAAGTGTTTCATTTGTTTGGAATGTTTTGATCTTTGAAAAAGGGGCAGGATCCTTAGCAAATTTGGTATTCTAAGGGAATCCTAAGGTGATTCATTTTGTTTTTGAAATGATTGAAAGTGGAGATTCAACTTTAGCAAATTCGGTATGCAAGATGAAGTCCCACTTGGTTTTATGAAATGAAAATTTCACTTTAGCAAATTTAAGTATGCTAATATGAAATTCCAAATGGTGTGTTTAAAATTTTGATTTCATTTGGTTTTTGAAAAATGAACACTTCTCCTTAGCAAATTTGGTATGCTAAGGGAGGAGGTTCCAAAGGTGTGTGAGAATTTTTGTTTTGAGTTTGGAAACTTAGCAAATTTGAGTTTGCTAGGTGAGGTTCCAAAATATGTTTTGAATTTTTTTTTTTTGAATTTTTGAATTTGGAAACTTTACTTAACAAATTTGGGTATGTTAAATGAAATTCCAAATGTGTTTGAAAATTTTGAAGTATGATTGTTGATTTTTTTGATTTTGGATTTGGAAAATTCACTTAACAAATTTAAGTATGCTAAGTGAGGTTCCAAATGTATGTTTGAAAAATTTTGAATTTTGAATTTGGAGACTTTACTTAACAAATTTGGGTATGTTAAATGAAGTTCCAAATGTGTTTTGAAAATTTTTGAAATTTTGAATTTTGGATTTGGAAACTTTACTTAATAAATCTGGGTATGTTAAGTGAGGTTCCAAAATATATTTTGAAAAGTTTTTGAATTTTTGAATTTGGAAACTTTACTTAACAAATTTGGGTATGTTAAATGAAGTTCCAAATATTTTTTAAAAATTTTGAAATTTTGATTTGGAGAGTTCACTTAACAAATTTGGGTATGTTAAGGGAAGTTTAAAATATTGTTTGAAAATTCTGAAATTTTGAGATCTGGAGAGTTCACTTAACAAATTTGGGTATGTTAAAGGAAGTTCCAAATGTGTTTAGAAAATTTGGAAATGTGATTGTTGATTTTGAATTTTGAATTTGGAAACTTCACTTAGCACATTTGATTATGCTAAATGAAATTCCAAATGTGTTTTGGAAAATTTTTGAAATATAATTGTTGATTTTGATTTTGGATTTGGAAACTTCACTTAGCAAATTTGATTATGCTAAATGAAATTCCAAATTTGTTTTAAAAATTTTTGGAGTTTTGGGATTTGGAGACTTCACTTAACAAATTTGGGCATGTTAAGTGAGGTTCCAAAATGTGCTTTGAAATTTTTTGAAATGTGATTGTTGATTTTGAATTTTTGAATTTGGAACCTTCACTTAGCAATTTTGAATATGCTAAATAAAATTCCAAATGCATGTTTGAAAAATTTTGTTGGATTTTAAATTTGGAGACTTCACTTAACAAATTTGGGTATGTTAAATGAAGTTCTAAATGTTGTTTGAAATTTTGAGTTATGATTGTTGGTTTTAATGTTTTGAAAAGAGGATCTCCATTCAACAAATTTAAGTATGTAGGAGTCGACAAAAAAATCTGTTGGTTAAAAATTTCTATTTAGGGAGTCTTCTTTCAAATCTATGGGGAGAAAAGAAAGAGGAACCCTTGCAAAAATTTATCTTGGTAAGATGCAGATCTGTAGATGTACTTATTCAGGTGATTGGATACGTCATCAAGGTATAGTGTGCTATCTCGAAAGACAGAAGTAACTACCCTTTAATGGAACCAATCACCTCAATAAGGACTCCTAAGGATGATGGGTCTGCATATGTACCAGAGATTCTTCCCTTACTTTACATGAAAAAGTAAAGTAGGGTTTATTTTAAACAAGGATCATTAAGTTTCCTACAAGGGCAAACCCCCATAGTTAATTACATCCTAAGGGATAGGATCCCTTAAAAAAACTCTCGATTAAGGTAAATGATCATTATCTTTGAAGATTTCAATAGGAAGGACTATCAATTGATTGATTTTATTTTGAGGATCAAATGGGATTAATCAAAATAGGGAGTTATTATCGAAGTCAAAAATGGGAAATAAGCAGGGGATGCTCACGATGCTAGGAAACCTAGCGAGCATCTCAAACTATGCTAAAATTGGGCTTTACATGTTTGGAAATTGATTTAATTTATTTGAGTTGCATTTTTTATTAAAATTTTAGGACTTAAGATTCCTTAACACAAGATTAAGGGAATACCTAAGAGGTGAGGAATTATGCTTATGGATCGCAAGGGGAAAAGAAATCTCAGAACCTAAATCTAGGGACCTTCGGCGGGGGCCAAAAGCACAACCTAAATCTAAAGAAAAAATGGGTAATTGGTTTGCCTCCATAAGAGAGGACAAACCACCTGACTGCTTGGACTTACAACCGCTTGGGGGTGGCTGCCAACTAACTCCTCCTACAATTTTAATTACATGTAGGCAGTCTTTATGCTTATGCAAGATAGCTAGGCTATTTTTATTTTGAAAGGAACTAAGTCCTTAAACTCACTCCCTAAAGAGACTAGATCATGTAAACGAACATGCTTCAAAAGACCTAAATCTAATGAATTTTAAATTTTATCTTATTTTTATTTTTGGGCAATCATTTTGACTCAGGCTAATAAGATTTTTATGACTAATGCATGAGAAATCAGATTATTGGCCAAAATCAGTGAGAAGGTAGGAGGTGAGTTTCCACCATGGCCCTCAAAGGTCAAGCTAGGTTCTCTGGCAAAGGTGGAAGCCCTCTAATCAAGAATGAAATAAGATGCATTTGTACATGATATTATAAAGAAATGCTCATCCAGCTAAGGGTTGCTAATTCTTTTATCTTGATTTTTAAACCTAAGCTTTAGGTGAGGTTATGAGTTGTTTACTTTTTATTTGAGTTATTAAGTTGGGTAAAAGATTTATTTTTCTCTAAAGAGCCTAATCCACATCCAGCCATACATAAAGTAAGGAAGAAACTAGGAAAAGCATGCCACTTAATGTAAAAGCTAAATAAATCATCAAACAATTTATAAAACTAATCGCAAAAGAATAAATGGTCATTTGGTCGGGCACCACCGCACAAATCTAAAAATATCAAATGTAGGTAGCCAGGCTCTACCCTTATATAACCCATATTACAAATGAATTAACTTACAATTTAAATAATGGAATTCATTATTTTGGGGGTCTTCAAGCTATATTGTTCTTTCTTCTTCTTCTTCTTTCTTCTTTTCTTCTTTGGTTCTTCCTTTGGATGGTTAGATGGTAGATGCTCCAAGGCTTTATATGGTGCATAAGATAAGATCTTATGACCAATGCTCTTCCTAATCCCCATAACAAATCATTCCAAAATCCTAAATATATAAACTTTTATATGAAAAGGAAAAGTATAAATCTAACTAACACATGGAAAATAAAGGTTAGTTAAATCACACCACACAAATCCCAAGCATGTATATTAGACTTATCACCCCACACATGGGTGACTAAGTCCACCTGACCTATGAATTATGCAAAGGGGTATAAGCACCTATACGCAAGAAGCATTTATATTTTTATTTATGATAACGCCCCTTAAACACAATCCCATACAGAAAAGAATAGTTAGACTATGCACGTCCTACCATTCATTCTACGAGCATACACCCTAACATCCAGTCTAAAACATATATCACAAAACAAAACATAACATCAAACCATACACCGATCTATTCTAAAGCTAGAAGTGGTGACTTAGGCTAATGTGTTTGCTTTGAAGGTTTGTGTGGTATGCTTAGATTAGGACTTTAGGTTCAAATTATCTAAGTGTGAAGGACTTGTTCAACTTAGAGGAGGGTTCCATTTAAGTTATTTAAGTGTTTTGGATTATTTTTATTTCATGTTTTATTTTGGTTTATGTGAAACCTACAATTAATTACTAAGTTATGAAGAGAGAGAAAGAGAAGAGAACTTCTCTTTCCTTCCCTACCTTAAGTAATTTTGTGAAGTAAGTTCAAATTTTAACTTCATTTAGGTGAATATTTTGATTAAATCTTTTAACTAATCTTAAGTTTAGACAAAATCTAAACAAACCTATTCAAAAAGAAATGCATTTTAAGGTTAAATAAAATGAATCAAAATTCATATAACACACATTACTTCAATTCATTTCCCAACATATATAATATGCATATGGATAGACCCTAAGCATATCTATACACACAAATGAGAACAGTTAACACACTTTATAATACATGCTAAGTAATCTATTTAAGAAAATTTAGAAGTTGAATATGCATGATTTTTCTTAAGTAGAAAAGGTTTTCCTTATCTAAATTTTCACATACATACATGAAAGTAGGAAATGCATAAGTGAGTATAGCGTCATTGTTAACTAGAGGTGTAAGCTACAAGACCTACTTAGGGCTACTTAAAGTCTCACAACCTCGGGGTTGTCAGACTAATATACCACTTTCCTTAAGCATAAACATGTATGTAAAAGAAATGAAATGGAAAAGGAAAAATGCAAAAGTTGTTTAGTACTTTCATTTTTGTTTATGCAATTTATTCATGCAAGTATAGACAATCCTTCTTAAATGATGGCATAGGGATGAATAGAGTATAGAATTAAGTAAGTGTTGGGTTCTTTTCAAATGAACCCTACATCTTACCAACTTCTATTCAAACTATGCTAACATAAGAAAGGAAGGAAAGGCTACACTAAACATTACTTTATAATCTATCACATGTAAGCTTATAATTAAAGTATAAGAATAGCACACTTTCATATTTGATGTTTCATTTATACGTTTTGAAAATATTTTGGATTTAGCAGTGATAATAGACACTCATATTTTATTTTAGCCAACACATGCACATTTGACATAAAGTAAACAATTTTTATTTTTAAAATTTGAAACAAGAAATTATGAATGCATGAATCACATGGCATACAACTTAACATGTTGGGAAAGATCTAAAGTAATGAAAGCATGTAAATAAACTCACTTTACTTAAATCCTAAAGACATTCTCAAAGAATAAGAAAATTTAGAATAAATCAAAGTGAATTTTAAAATGATTTTTGTTTAATTTGAAGTTTGATTTAATTTTGAAAAGGTGAGATGAGTTTGCTGTTCCTAACCCATTACCACATGTGTTTTGTATTTTTGTTTAATTTTTAGATAATGAAATTAAATTTTAAGCATTGATTAGGTTAAGGTATGAATTAAGTGGCTTAACTAACCCTTACCTACACCACCTTAGAAAAATTAACTAAGTAATTATGAGCCAATGAGATGACATAAAACCCATAAGATATTTAAATTTGCAATTCACCTAATAATGAAAAGGCCTAATGCAATTTGGCTCACAATTAAAAGTTAATTAAGCTAAGGAGTTTAGCTTAAGTACTTTTAAAACACTTTTTCGTACTAAAGAAAGTGGTTTTAATTTCCTTAATTAGACTTAGGCTATTAAACACCTAAGAATCTACCCAAGGTAGATTAATTAAGTTTTGAAACTTTTTAGAGTTTTTTTGAAATTTGTTTAAAGAGATAATTAATGAGTTAACCCTTAATTAAGAGGGGATTAGAGAAAGAAAATGCGGTTTAGAGAATAACTTATGGGAAATGCCCCCAAATTATTCCATAAAACCTCTACTCATTGGATCTGGCCTTAATCAAACTCAATCGTAGGGTAAATCCACTAATCACACCTTAATTATCCTTAATTACATGGAAGGGGAAATTAGAGAATGAAATAGTAATTTCCCCATTAAGGCCTCACTAAATCTCAAGAAAATTAGAGGAGGCAGAGGTCATCCCCTAAAATAAACCCTAGAAATTTGAGATTAATTGATGACCTAATTAGAGGATAATTAGCTAATTAAGATTCCCAAAGTAACCCAAATTCAGAGAAAAGGGAAATTCAAAATACTTTGAAATCATTTTTAAAATATTCTAAATGAAATTATCTTTCCATAGCATTTTTCTTTTATTTTGTTGATTTTTCAATGAAGAGTTATAAATTTTAGAATTTTTTGAATTAATTAGAAATTAATTAATACCCTTAACTAATCCCGCTAATACCACGACGACGTGCGGTAAGCATGGCGTTACATCATCACACCGTGAGGGGACAACTTAAGTTTTCACCTCACAAATCGTATATACACGCCATATCTCGATCCATCAAAGATCGGATAAGGATTCACCCGCAGTTTAAATGAGATAAATGATTTATAAAATTGGCTAAATAATCTCAGCCATCCATCTAAAATGCGCGGATGGACGACTGAGATGAGTGAAGTTCTTCCCAGAGGATTAGTGGAGACCGTCCATGACCCAAGGGAAAGATCCGAGCCTGATCCAGCATGGAATCATACAAGACTCAACCCACACCATCTAAGCATAATTACCAACCTATCCAATGGTTGACTTCTCATGCAATGAAAATTTCTTTCACAAAGGACCAACACCTATCAAGCTAAGTGGTCAGAAAATTACATACCTCATTGAAGGTGATCACCGCCAATCGAGCTCGGTGAGGTAGCTTCATCTGGTGGAGATAAACCCCTGTTGAAAGTTTCAAGCCTTGGGGTTGAGTGGATCTTCTTATGGACCAACACCACTTGATCTCCCTTGTGGCTTTGATCTAATTGAGGCTCTCCTTGCTGTGGGAACTCAAATGGATGCTTGGGTGCACTCGAACTGGTCTTTAGAAGGAGTGTGTAGAAGGAATTTGGATGAGATCAAGTATAGAGTAAGTTGGCTAATCACTTCACCTCCTCTATTTTTGCAAAGTGCAAAACCAAGAAGGAAGAATTCTAATCCTCTCTCAAGACCTTGAGAATGCTCTCTGATGGCTCCTAACTCTCTCCAGTGTTCAATCCTCTCTCAAGACCTTTACAAGTGGTTTGAAGTCAAATGGATTTTGATCCATTTGAAAATTTGATATTCAAAGGGAGAATATGAAGAGGTCTTGGGTTTGATTTTTTATTTGGTTTTGATTGTTTGATTGAAGTTTGGATTTATATATGAGCTCATGATTGCAGGATTGATTTGAAAATGATTTGGCTAAGTTCAAGATTTTGACTTGAAAGGTTTAGATTGGATTTTGAGTGGATTTGAGTTTTATTTTTGGAATTGGTTTTGATTGTTTGAATTTATATTTAATTTATATGTGTGAATATAAATGAGAATACAAATTGATCATGAGAAAATTTCAAGAATTAGAAAGAGTTTAATCATGATTTAGGTTAAATCCATTAAAGGAAATTTAAAGGATTTAAAGAAATTTTTAATTTAAAATTTAATTTTTGGATTGGATTTGATTTATTTATATTTATATTTTATTTATATATGAGAACATAAATGAGAATAAAAATACGTTTTGAGATAATATCAAGGATTTGAAAAGGTTTGATCAAAGTTTAGGTTAAATCCATTAATGAAAAGTTAAGGGATTTAAGGGGATTTCTAGGATTTTAAATTTGGAATTTAATTTTTGGATTGGATTTAAATGATTTATATTTATATTTCATTTATATATGAGAATATAAATGAGAATATAAATAAGTTTTGAGAAAATCCCAAGGATTTGAATTGATTTTATTAAGGTTTAGAGTTGATTTTGGCTAAGTCCTTTAATGAATAATTAAAGGAACTTAAAGAAAATTTTCATGAATTGATTTGGAATTTTGAATTTGATTTGATGGGTTTGAATTTATATTTCATTTGTATATGGGAATATAAATGAGAATATAAATGGATCGTGAGAAAATCTCAAAGATTTGAATATGTTTGAATCATAATTTTGGTTAAGTCCTTAAGGGAAGGATTAAGGACTTAGGCAAAATTTGGACTTAGGAATTTTTTGATGAATTTTGATCATGGGTTTGAATCATGGATCTCAATCATGGAATTGAATTGAGTTTGGAGAAAATCAAATATAATTGATTTAGAGTTTGACTTGATAGAAGGAAAGTGAAGAATAGTTTAAGCTAAAGGGTAGGAGATTTTCCTAACACCCCTAAGGCATGACCTATTCCTATGGCTAACTCTTTTAAGTCTTCTAGGGCTAGGTTGGAGTGTCCACCTAATCACTAGATGTGTCTTAAGACTAAGGAACCCTTAAAATCTAAGAGAAGTCCTATGTCTAAGATGGAGGTGTTGAGAGCTCATTATAAAAATGAGGTCAACAGTGAGTTCAACCAAACTTGAATCAAGCATTGATCAAGCCAATTGACTCACTTGTGCTCACTTGACCCAAAGTGACCTAAAATACCCCTTATGAGACAAATTCTAATCCTACCCAAATTGGATTGAACTAATCCCACCTAAGCCTCACATTATAAGCAACAATCATCATGAGATGATCAACCACTCAAATTAGGTCAAACTAAGTCAAACCTAAGGGTTGACCAAGTCAACATTTAGCCAAAATGAAACCTAAACTTGTCGAAATCCACCATAGGCCAAATTGATTGAAACCATTGATCTAGACCCATTCTAAATCAATGTTTGAACTTGACCAAGTCAGCATTTGAGCCAAACGCACCCAATTGGCCACTTGACCTAAGTTGACCCAACTTGACCTAAAAAGTCAAAATTTGTCAAATCTTAATCTAAGCTAAATTAATTGCAACCAATGGGTCAAATTCATTCTAAACCACTTGTTGAACTTGACCAAAGCCTCAATTGGCCAATTAGATCCAACCTAGCCAAATTGGCCACTTGACTTAAGTTGACCCAACTTGACCTAAAAAGTCAAAATGTGTCAAATCTTGATCTAAGCCAAATTTATTGCAACCAATGGGTCAAATTCATTCTAAACCACTTGTTGAACTTGACTAAAGCCTCAATTGGCCAACTAGACCCAACCTAGCCCAATTGACCATGAACCCAACTTGACTTGAAAGGTCAAATTGAGCCAAAGTCAAATCAAACCAAAATTGATTAAAACCAAAGCATGTAACACATTTCAAATGACCAACCCAAGCTAAACCAACCCATGACCTAACCCAATTAGGTCAAATGGGTCAAATTGGTCAACTTGACCCATTTGACCTAAATGAAATCAAATGAATCAAAACCAAATATAAACCAAACTGAACCAAACTAATGATGCCAAAACATTTCAAATTGTCATATGAACTTGACCCAACCCTTGGTTTGACCCAATTTGACCAATTGGTCAACTTGATCTAAGTTGACCCATCTAAATGATATCAAATCAACTCCAAATTCCTTGAAATTTGGACCAACCTAATTTCAAACTATTCTAAATCCGCCCAAAGTGAAATCAAAGCCAAATGACCATTTTACCCTTAGGTCAAGGGGTAACCTATGGCCAATTCCACTTAGAATTTGGTCATATCCTTTTCATGGCTACTTGGCACCCTCTTAGTGGACCAAGTGGACACTAATGGAGGTGGTGCACATGACCCAATGGGTTTGGGTCAGCTAAAACCAACCCAAGGCCAAAACTGGCCCTCCACTTTGAATTTCTCCACATGAGATCACTCCTCCACTCAAATGAGTACATGGGAACTTCACCACTACACTCCTTTGGACAAACCAAATCATATGGCATTCAAAATGACCTAACAAACTCAATCAGCCTGATCAATTTAATCAAAATGATAAGGAGAAGCTCGACCGTCTGGTCCTTCTAAGGGGAGATATACTACCCCTAATTTCACTTGAATTCCATTCACTCACACTCAATTAAGCTTAGGAAACTTAGTGAAAGCTTCTCCAAGTTCCTCCAAGCTCCCTCAAGTATTTCCCATTTCTCCATTCTCGGTTTCTTCATGCCAAAAATAGGGGAGGTAGGAAGGAATTCCACTTTGCTCAATTCACCATGATAGCTCAATTCTTCCTTCAAGCACCTCCAGAGGACTCAATCGAGCTTACCCAAGGTGTTTCCCAAGTGTTCAATCCACGGGAAGAGAGGTCTAGACCAAAGCCGCAAGCCTAGGAGGAGGAGTTTGGCCAATTAGAGGATCTACTAAACCTCAAGCCCTCAAACCTTCAACAGGGCTTCATCTCCACTGGAAAAAGCTACCTCGATGGTTGGGAGCACTAGTGATAGCCTCCGGCGAGGTATTATTCAAAACTGAGCTTAGGTCAGATTTTCTTCGGTCCTTTGTGAAGAGAAGTGTGACCTCAAGTGAAATTGACCATTGAAAGTCTTGCTTATCCCTTCTTGATGGTGTGTGATCAATCCCTACCCAATTTGAGCTCAATTGAGCTCGAATTAAGCCATGGAGGATGGACAGTTTCCATCTCCCGCAGGCTAGGGTAGGGATGAATCATGGACCATCCATCCTACGTGTTTTAGATGCACAATCCTGATTAAAACATGTGAGATCCCTTAATTTATCCTATTAGAATCGTGGGTTTAATCTTGACCATTCGATCCTTGATCAGACAATTTAGGGAGAAACTACGTAGCACCACTGGCTGACGTGGCATAGGATGTGACAACTTAAATAACCAATCCCATTATGCAACATGGAAAGTGTGTGCCACATCAGCAGTCCACATGGTACCGACGGGATTAGTTATATAATTAGGGATTTAGTTATCTAATAATCACAAAAAGTTTAAAATTACATAACTGAATGTAGAAAATTAGAAAAATACAAACTCAAATTCATTTTGAAGATATTTCAAAGGGGAATAATATAAAATTAAGTTTAATTGATTTTGAACAATAAATTTCATGCAATTTGGGTTTTATTCAGAATGTAATTATGTTAATTACTCCCTAATTATTCTATTGATTAATTTCAAACTTCTCAGTATGTTTACTGGGATGACCTCTACCTCCCCTAATTTTTTTAGGATTTATTAATTGTTTAATTAGGATAATTTCTTGATTCACTCTTAATCACTCCCTTAGTCAATTAAATGATTAATTAACCTATTAAATAATGATAAATTCATTAATTAATCTTGGTAATTATCTTGGAATAGTGAATAGACTTAGAGAATAAGATTAGGATGCCTTTTCTAAATCTTTTCCTTAAGTCTATTTCATTTGAATGAGAACTTAATTAAATTACAAATGGATTAATGATTTAATCATTTCATTAAATAGCTTAATTAACCAAATACAAATTCAAAAATTAATCCAAAAACTTAATCACTTAATCAATACTTTTTTGGGTAGATACTTTGGTGTTCAATAACCTAAGTAGCTTAAGGAAATCATATCTAACCCATATGCATCGGAAGGGATATGAAAGTACTTAAATTAAACCCTTTAGCTTAATAAATCATTAATTGTGAGCCAAATACATTAGACCCCTTTCTTTCTTAAGTGCATTGCTGATTTAAATTCTTTGTGGTTATATGTCATACATTGGCTCAGAATTATTTAGTTAAATATGTTAAAGTGTGTAAGGTAATTAATGGACTTAATGTACACCTTAACCTAAACAAAATATAAAATCAATCTAATGGTTCTAAAATTAAAACTAAAATAACATACACATGTGGGAGATGGGTTAGGATCAACAAACTTTCTCACATTTTCTAAATTCAAATCAAACTCAAAACAAAATCAAAATTTTCTTAAACCAACTTTGATTCACTTTAAGTATTCTTATTCCATAGGATTGTCTTTAAGGGTTAATTAAGGTGAATGAATTTACATACTTTCATCACTTTATTTATTTCCTAGCATGCTAAATGTGTATGTCATATGAAAATCATGCATTCATATCATTTGAAATCAAATTAAAATAAAATATTTTCCTTTATGTCAAATTGCATGTTTTGGCTAAAGTAAGAATATAAATGGCTATTATCACTACTAAATCCAAAATTATTTACAAAACTTATAAATCAAATATTACAAATGAAAGGTATGCTACTTGTAATTACTTATAAGCTTGCATGTCAATATAATATAAGATGTGCTTTATGTGATTTTCCTTCTCTTCTCTTTTAACATAGTTTTGAATAGGATTTGCAAAGTGTATTTCATTTGAAAAGAACACAACACTTGCTTAAATCCACTCATATTCATTCCTATGTTATCATATAAGAAGGATCTTCACATTTACACATGTACATTGCATAACCAAATCAAAATAAACAAACATAAACTTATTTTGCATGATTCTTTTTCCATTCATTTCTTCTTGTACTTGCACATGTATTTAAGAAAAATGGTATATTAGTCTGGACATCTTGAGGTTGTTAGGCTTT
The DNA here is from genome assembly GCA_021442155.1 of Cymbidium sinense. Lineage (NCBI taxonomy): Eukaryota > Viridiplantae > Streptophyta > Magnoliopsida > Asparagales > Orchidaceae > Cymbidium > Cymbidium sinense. The sequence continues at coordinate 77,918,669 of CM038223.1, forward strand.
AAGTAGCCCCAAGTAGGTCTTGTACCTTTCACCCCTAGTGTAGAAAATAATGGCAGACTCACTTATATCTTTCATACATGTAAATGTGCATATGAATAATGGATAAAAGAATCTTTCTTTTCTACTTAACAAAATCATGCATACATGAAACATTCCAAACTTTCTTAAGCAATATATCTTAGCATTCATCATTAAGGTGTGCTAACATTTTCACTTGCATGTATATATATGCTTAGGATTCATCCATATGCATGTTACACATGTTGGAAAGAAATAAAGTGTTGTGTGTTTTGTGATAGTAATTCACTTTACTTAATCTTAAAATGCCTTTACTTTTGAATGGGTTGTTTAGAGAAAATCTAAACTTAGATTAGTTAAAACAAATAATAAAACATCCACTAAACAAAATCATTAATGAATCTACCTTAAAAATTACTTAAAGTAGGGAGAGAAGAGAAGTTTTCTTCTCTTTTCCTTTCTTTATAACTTTAGTGATTAATTGTAGGTTCATTTAAAATAAATAAGATCATAAATAAAAATTAACCAAATAAACTAAACTACTTAAATAAAATAACCCTCTAACATTGAATCCTTCATACTTAGAAAATTCTAACCTTAAAGCCTAGCTAAGACATACCACACAAGACTTACATGACACAGTCATTAGGCTAAGTCACCACTTCTAATCCTATGTTAGGGCGGTGCATGGTTTGATGTTTGCTTTTATTTTATGAAGTGATATTTTAGTCCGGATGTTAGGGTGTATATACGTAGACTGAATGGTAGGATGATCTTAGTCTAATCATTATTTTCTGTAAGGGATTGTGCTTAAGGGGCGCTGTAATAAAAATATAGTTATTTTTACTGTGTAGGTTGATTATACCCCTAAGCATAATCTAAAATAGGTTAGTTGAGCTTGGTTACCCATGTGTGGGGTGCTAAGTCCAATTTATTTATATACATGCTTGGGATTGTATGGTTTGTTTGGCTAATCTCTATTTTTCTGGTTTTAGTTAGATTTACTTTTCCTTTTCATGTAATTTTACAATTAGGATTTTGAATGATTATTATGGGGTATTAGGATGAACATTGGTTATAAGATTACAACTTATGTACCATGTGAAGAGTAACCACATTCCAACCAACCAAGAGAAGAAAAAAGAAAGAAGAAAGAAGAAAGAAAGAAGAAAGAAGAAAAAAGAAATGAAGAATGAAGACCCCCATAACATGAATTCCTTCTTGATTGTAATTAATTCATTTGTAATCTGGGTTGTATAAGGGTAGAGCTAGGCTACCCAATTTATTTTTGGGTTTGTACGGTGGAGCCCGACCACAAAAGGCCTCTTATTCTTTTATGCTAGCTTTCTAAATTTTTGATGTTTGTTTAGCTTATGCATTAAGATGACATGTTTTCCTAGTTTCTTCCTTGCTTTGATGTATGACATGGATGATGATTAGGCTCTTAGGAAAATAAATTTTCTATCCAACTAATTAATTTAAATTAAAAATAAATAATTCATAACCTCACCTAAAGCCTAGGTTATAAAACAAGATTAAAGATTTAGCAACCCCTTAGCTGGATGTTGTATATTTTCACATCATGCATAAGAAGCATCTTGTTTCACTCTTGTTATGGAGGGCGTCCACCTTTGCGAGAGAACTTAGCTTGACCTTTGAGAGCCATGGTCAAAACACACCTCATTTCTTGCTAATTTTGGCCCATAATCTAATTTCTCGTGCATTAGGCATATGAATCCTAAAGCCTGTGTCAAATTGATTATCCAAAATGAAAATAAAATATAATAAAATTTTACATTAGATTTAAGTCATTAATCATAGCCTACATGATCTAGTCTCTTAGGGAGTGTGCTTAAGGACTTAGTATCTTTCTAACTAAACAACAACCTAGCTATCTTGCAAAAGCATATGACTTGCCTACATGTATTTAAAATCATAGGAGAAGTTAGTTGGCGGCCACCCCCAGGCGATTGTAAGTCCAAACAGTCAGGTGGTTTATCTTCTCTTGTGGAGGTAAACCATATACCCATTTTTGCCTTAGATTTAGGTCATATTTTGGCCATCGCCAAAGCTCCATAGATTTAGGTTCTAAGATTGTCCTTCCCTTTGCGGACTACAAGCATAAATCCTCTCCTCTCAGATATTTTCATGATCTTGTGTTGTGGAATAGTAAGCCCTAGATTTCTAATAAAACTTCACTCAAACAAATAAATCACTTCAATTTCAAAAACATAAAGCCTAATCATAGAATAGTTTGGGATGCTTATTAGGCTTCCTAGTGTCATATGCATTACCTACTTATCTTCCTTTAGCTTCAATAATAACTCCCTCCTCTTGATGAATCCCACTTGGTCTTCTAAAAATAAATTAATTGATTGATAGTCATTTCTTTGAAATATTTGGAGACAATGATCGTTTACCTTAATTGAGAGTATTCTTAAGGAATCCCATTCCTTATGATGTAATTAACTATGAGGGCTTGCCTCCATGAGGAACTTAATGAACTCGGTTTAAATTAAACCACTTTACTTTTCTATATAAAGTAGGGGAAGAATCTCTGGTATATTTTGGAGACCCATAGTCCTTAGGAGTCCTTATTAAGGTGACTAGGTCTATTTGTAGGATGGTGACTTCTATCTCTCGAGATAGTACATCATTCCTCAATGTCGTACCTGATCACCCTAATAAGAACATCTGTCGATCTATGTGGTGTCCCAACCAAGGTGTATATTCTTGTTCTCTTCTATCTTTTCAAAAAAAAGTTTTAAGATGAAGATGAGAATATAATTTTTCACCACAGTAGGTTATGGACTAAATCAAGAAAGAAGAGGGTGAAGCCCCGTCAGTAGGAGTTGCTCTCATAGGTCAAGTAGTTCCCATGCGTGCATGAACGGGGGCCCTTATTTCATAAGAGTGGTAGAAGATGCATGCATGATATTTATTTGGAATGAATTTGAGTCATTGGTTACAATCAATTTGGGTTAAATCATGGTTTGAACCATTTTAGCTTTTTAGGCCAATTTGGGTCAACTTAGGCCAAATGGTCCATTGGACTTAGTTTGGCTCAATTAAGGGTTTGGTCATGTTCAATCATTGATTATGAATCATTTTTAATCAATGGTTTCAATAAATTTGGTATATGGTAGGTTTTGGCTAATTTAGGTTTCATTAGTTAAAGGTTGACTTGGTCAAAGAATCAAGTTGGCTTGGTTTGACCCAATTAAAGGTAATTGATCACCCTATGATGATTGTTGATCATGATGTGAGGTTTGGATGGCCTTGGTTCAATCTAATTTGGGTGGGATTAGAACTTGGCTCTAAAAGGACTTTTAGGTCAGTTTGGGTCAAGTGGACCTAAATGGGTCAATTGGTTTGGTTTTGGCTTGATTCAAGTCTAGTTGAACTCATATATGAGCCTAGAATTGAAATATAAATCCAACCACAATCAATTTAGAGTCTAATAGATTTTGGCTCATTTAGAAGTTTCAAGTCAAAAAGCTAACTTGGGTTTGATTTGAGTTCAGTTTGATAATTGTAGTTTATGTTTATATTTGGATGAGTGATTAAAGGAATGATTGATTTATGAAGAAATCCATGGTTTTGAATTGATTTGGATAGGATTTAGCTAAGTTCAAGAAATTAGCTAAAAAGGCTTAAATTGGGTTTTGGTTTAATTTTGGATTTGATTTGGGTTTGGTTTTGGCTATTTGAATTTATATTTCATTTATAATTTGGATTATAAATTAAAGTATAAATGATTCATGAGAAAAGTCATGAGAAAATCACTTGAGTTTGGAGTGATTTAGAAGCAAATTTGACCAAGCTTAGGGATGTTGGTCAAAAGGGCCTAAGTAGAGATTTGATTTAGTTTGATTTATTTTTGGTCATTGGAGGGTGTATTTCATTTATATTTATGAATATAAATGAAGGAATAATTGATTTATAAAGAAATCAATTGAGATTTGGTTAATTTGAGTTGATATTTGATTAAGCTTATGGAGGCAAGTCCATATAGCTTAAGAAAGGTCTTGATTTGGTTTGAATTAGTTTGATTTGATTTGACTCATTTAAAATTGGATTTCATTTATATTTGTGAATATAAATAAATAAATGATTGATTTATAAAAAAAATCAACCCGATTTAATTTGGTTTAAGGGGTATTTGGCTAAGCATATGAAGGTGGTTCATATGGCTTAGGAAGGGATTTTGGAATTTTAATTTGATCATGGGTTTCAATCATTTGATTTGGAATTGATTTATAATTTGATTTGAGAAAAATCACTTGAATTGGGGTTGATTTAAATTTGATTAAGGTTAAGTCCATAAGATAAAATCAAAGGGCTTAGGAAGGGGTTTGGAATTTGAATTTGATCATGGGTTTCAATCATTTGATTCAGAATTGATTTAGAATTTGATTTAAGATTTTGTTTGAGGAAGGAAGTATGGATTGGTTTTGAGGCTATAGGGTAGGCAAGTTTTCCTTAGTCCCTAAGGCATAGCCTATGGCTAATCCTTCTAGGTCTCTAGGCTTAGCTTAAGTGTTCACCTAATCACTAGAAGTATCTTAAGACTAAGAAGCTCTTAGTTTCTATAAGAGTCCTAGATCTATGATGAGAAGTTGAGAACTCACTCCAAAAGTGAGGTCAACAAAGGGCGCCCAATAGGTGTGGTGTGCCTAATGAGGCACACCACATGTATTGGTATTGACAGAGATGATCAACAACATCCAAAAGATTGCAAGCGCTAACGAAAAAGATCTACTCATAAACCCAAGATGTAGATGGAATCAAGAACTTAGTGCAATGCAACTCAACTTATGCCAATGGCATAAGAGAGGAAGAAAGGATCCATTGAGGGATCAAGTATGTGAACCTTCCAATAGGGAAGTAGGTTTGGATTATCCATAGAAAGGATAAGGGTTTGAGTTTGATCAAAAACATGATTTGGGGGAAAAAGATCCATGGGGAATTAGGATTTGTATCCCACCGGGGATGAGTGCATGAACTTTCCACTAAGACAACAGGTTCAGATTATCCATTAGGGATAGGAATTTGATTTGGTTTGATTTTGTGGTGCTCCACTGGGGAGAGGATATGATTTGTGCCTCACTGGGGAGAAATTTGATTTGATTTAATTGGTGGGCATCCACTGGGGATGGGAATTTGGTTTGGTTTGCTTATGATTTGTGGCTCCACTAGGGAGAGGATGTGATTTTGATTTTGAAGGCACATCTGCTAAAGATATGAGCTTAGATCCATTGGAAATAAGATGGGCTCAATATATAGATTTCTTGATTTATGTATCTGCTAGGGATAAGAGTGTATGGATTTAATCTAGATTCCACTGGGGAAGGATGGTGATTTTGATAAAATAGACCTTGTCGGTGTGGGATGGATCTACTAAGAAGGGGCTAATATCAACCTAGGCCTATCTTAGATTTACAAATCCAAAGAGATAGTCTATAGGCCATCATGTAGGACTAACCAACCTAAGGGTTGCCTTTCGGTGTGCAATGGTCAAGTTAGGAAGAAAACTTGTAAACTTACAACCTCTTAAACAAGGAACCATTAGGGTGATCGGTTGATAGCACAACAAATCGAACTCGACCTAAGGCGACTATTGAGCGAATGCCACTGTGGACTCATATTGACTCAAGAATAGTCAAAAGTAAGTTCATTTAATTTGAAGATGGACCCTGTTGGTGTGTAAAGGATCTACTAAGAAGTGGCTAATATCAGCCCAGTCCTATCTCAGATTTACAAATCCAAAGGGATAGTCTACCATCAGCAGGGTAGAGCTAACCAACCTAGGGGTGCCTTTCGGTGTGCAATGGTCAAATTAGGAAAAAAGCTTGTAGACTTACAACTTCCTAAACAATGAACCACTGGAATGATTAGTTTATAGCACAACAGATCAAATCTGACCTAAGACTGGCCGTTGGTGTGCAACGATCATGTTGGAGAGAATGCATGATAGACTTATATCTTCCAAAGCAAGGACAACCATCGGGGTGACAAGTTATTGGCACAACAAGTCAAACTCGACCTCGGGAGACTACTGAGAGAGTGCTAACCTAGGGACTTATCTCAACTCAAAAGTAGTCATACAATTCCTATTAGGAGTTTTGCTGACACTACCCAAAAGATAGGATGTCTTATAGGGAAAAGATATCGCTGGAGGTTTTTCTCCTAATCCACAAGTGAAGACATATATATTTTTATTTTTTTTATATGTTTTCATGGACCTTGTTGGTGTGCGAGGAACCACACTGAGAAGGGGCTTGTATCAGTCTAGTCATATCTCAGACTTACTAGACCAAAGGAGAATCTGTATATCTGTAAGACGGATTCTCCAACCACAGAGGTGGCTACTAGGAAAGGAGGATTATCAAATCCAAGACTAACCGGGGTAGTGTCTAAATGGAGTCATTAAGGATGTGATCCAAATAGAGTTTCCATAGGGGAGGTGCCGCTAGAGGCTTTATCCAAGATCCTGTAATATAAATCCTATAGGTATACGGTGGCCAACTCTAAGAGAGAGCTTGTAGAATTACAATTGCCATGAGTGGTGTATCCACCGGGTGGGTCACTGTTAGCATGGCGATAACTATCTAACCTAAGGCACCCATCAGTTTGCGATGATCAATCTGAGAGGAAGGCTTATAGACTTACATCTTCACAGACGAAACTGATCATCGGGATAGTCTATCATCGACGAGACAAGTACTATCCAACCTAAGGTGACTACCAAGTTGGGAGTCTCGTGTAATGATTGGACCCAGACTTGAAGTAGTCAAGAAGAAAGGAGCCACTAGGAGACTTATCCTAAGCCTCAAATATACTTAACCTATTTAGTGCATGATGGCTAGTTCAAGAAGAAAGCGTTTAGGCTTACATCCTATTAAACAAAGTCAACATGAGGTAGCTTACCGGCCACACAGTAAGGCCTACCAAACTAACAAGGCGCTCGTTGGATTGTAATGGTCAAGTTAGGAAGAAAGCTTATAGGCTTACATCCACCAGACAAGTAACCACTGTGGTGACACACTAGCAAGGTAGCATGTCAGCCCGACCTAGAGCAGTTAATGAGTGAGTGCCACAGGGGGCTTTATCCCACATCAAAATAGTCTGAGATAAAAGATATATGTTTGTTTTATGTGGTTATGTGTAGTTTATGTTGGTGTTGTGTTGCTAAAGGATAAGACGCTGCTTGGGTTCCTTACACATACCCTAAACACATCGTGGTGGATTGGAACGCAAAGATATTTCTAACCAATATAAAGAGATGGAATTTAAAATGAAAGAAATTTTATTGATGATTATTTTGAAACAAATTTATGGATAGTATTTCTTTAGGTAGAGCCTATTGATTGGAAGCATTGGGCGCTCTCCCTTATAATTTATGATCTGATAAGATCCTTCTTGGTTGGCTCTATGGCGAAAGGGTCTTCCCAAGTGGGTTCAAACTTGTCTCACATCTTTCAATGAGAAATAATTGGTCTCCTTAGAACTAAAACAAGCTATCCTACTTGAAAAGCTCTAGGACATACCAACTTGTTATGAGCTTGAATCATTTTGGCTTTGTATAACTCGAGGTTCTAGCATGCCCGGAGGTGTCTCTCCTCCAAACCTTCGAGCTCTTCTAACCACAACTTGGCTTTCTGCTCTGTTGTCACTTTACTACCCATAGCTATCCTTAATGATAGGAGTTGGACTTTTAATGGTAGGATGGCTTCAGACTCATACATTAAGAAGAATGAGGTAGATTGAGTTAAAGTTCTATATGTGGTGCGATAAGCCCACTAGACTTCAACTAACTACTCATGCCACTATCGCTTATTATCATCAAGTGTCTTCTTTAATATCAGATGAGATTTTTATTGAAGACTGCTAAGCCATTTTCCCTCGGGTAGTAGATGGTAGAATATCTTCAATCTATGATATGTCTTTAGGCAAAGGTGTTGATTTTAGTACTTTTGAATGTAGTACTATTATCAAATATAATTTATCGAGGCACCCCGAACCTATATACGATATAGTTCCTGAAAATTGGAGCACATGCTGGGATTGCTTCCGCCCATTTGGAGAAGTAGTCGATGGCAACTAGAATGAACCGATGTCCCTTGGAAGAAGGAAAATCGATCAGACCCACTATGTTGGTACCCCAACACTCAAATAGCTATGAGGCCAATGTAGGATGTAGAATGTTAGGTGGTTGGTGTAAGAATACACTGTGTACTTGACATTGGTGGCATCTCCTAGCTACATCTATGCAGTCTATGATCACTGAAGGCCAGTAGTATCCTAGGCTCTTGATCTTGGCTTTCATATTCAGATTCGATTGATGCGCTCCACATAAACCTGAGCATACTTCAGTCATAATCTTATGGGCTTCATGTTTGCCCAAACAACGTAACCACATATAATCGAAGAGCCGATACAAGGTGCCATCCATGAGAGCATAGGAAAGGGATCTCTGCTTCACCTGATGTGATAGTGATTTCTCTAGAGGTAGTTTACGTATATTTAGATAATCTATGAATAGTTGCCTCCAATCTAGTTTCTTGTCCTTTTTGGCAATGACAACCTCCCATTCAAGAGGGAGTCTCTCGATGAGTTCAGTGTCAACAAGGAATAAGACTTGTCTATTTTGGACCCTTATTGTATGGACTCATCTTTCGGACATGTCAGCTCTTTGGCAAGTTTGGCTAATGCATTTGCTATGGAATTCTCTCCTTAAAGAATCTTATAAATGGTAACCTCTGAGATTTGAGCCAACAACTCCATAGTGTACTTATGGTAGTGATGGAGCTTAGGCTTTAGAACCTTGTAAGACCCAACAATTTGGTTAATGACTAATTAAGAATCCCCAAAGATGTTGATACTCTAGATGCATAGTGTAATGGCAAACTCTAGATCAATAATCAGAGCCTTATATTTAACTTCATTATTGGTGCATGGATTAGACAGATGATATGAGAATCTCATCACATTATAGTCCAGAGTTAGGAGAACTATTCCCACCCTTGCCTTTTCTAGAAGAGTATATCGTGGTTCTTCTCCCTTTTGAAAGAAAGTCACACCATCAAAATACATCTCCCAATGGAAAATGCTACTGTCCCCTAAGTTCATGATTTGTTCATCGGGGAGGTCATCACTAAGCGGAGAATTAGTAAGAAGTGGGTGTGCTGCTAAGAAATCCACTAGTGCTTATCCTTTCACTACATAGAGGGGTACATATGTGATGTCAAACTGTGATAAATTCATGGATCAATACGCCAATCATCTGGATAGCGTCAATCGTGTCATGAGATATTATAGTGGATTGATCCTAGAGATCAGATTCACCTTATAAGAAAGCATGTAATGTGGTAGCTTTTGGGATGCAAAGATTAAAGCTATGTAGTGCTTTTAATAGGTGGATAGTTTGCCTCAGTAGGGATTAGATGATGACTAAGATAATAGAGAGCATTCTCTTTCTCATCGTCAATTATTTGGGATAATAAAGCTCCAAGGGAGTCATCTAATGTAGCAGTATATAGTATGAGCAGCTTGGCCGGGATAGGGGCTGCTAGAACTGACAGCATCATCAGGTAGTGCTTGATGTCTTCAAAAGCATGCTGGAACTTGCCATCCCACTTGAACTTGGCATCCTTTTTGACAAGTGCTAAAAACAGTTGGCATCTTCCTGATAGGTTGAAATGAAGCATCTTAAATACGCTAACCACCCTTGAAATGATTTGAGTTGAGTTAAACTGTTAAGGGATGGCATTTCTAATATCGCATTGATCTTCTCCGGATCGATTTGTATTCCATGGTGTCGGACAACAAACCTAAAAAATTTCCCTGAAGCTGCTTTGAATGCATACTTCAAGGGATTCATTTTAAGGTTAAATTATCTTAACCGTTCGAAAACTACACTCAAGTTAAAGAGATGGTCTTCCTTTTTCTTTACTTTTGACTACAAGATCATCAATGTAATACTCAACCTAATGATGAATGAGTTCATTGAAGATCCATGTCATGGCCCACTGGTATGTAGCAATGACATTTTTAAAGTCAAAAGGCATGGCCATATACCAAAAGATTTCGAACGGGGTTCAAAATGTAGTATTTCTTTCATCTTCAGGGGCCATCTTTATTTGGTTATAACCAGATGAGCCATCCATGAAAGAGAAGATTGCATGAGATAAGGTGATGTCCACCATCAATTCTGATATTGATAGTGGAAATTTGTCTTTTGGACATGCCTTATTTAGATTCTTAAAATCAACACATATGCAAATTTGCCATTCTTTTTCTTAACTAGAATGACACTAGCCAACGAGGTAGGATATTTTTCTTCCCTGATGAAGCCAACATCGATTAATTTTATGATTTTATAAATGACCTATTGTTCAATGTCTAATCGCATGAGTCTAGGAGCTTGCATTATAGGGTTAGTACTAGGCTCTATTGCTAGTTTGTGGACTGCTACGTCAGGAGATAAACCAGGCATCTCTTCATAACTCCATACAAAGTAGTCCTTAAACTCAGTCAACAGCCTAATTAAGTCATCAATTTTAGTATTATTCAATAAGGAACCGATGTATGTCAGAAGTGGATTGTCTTTAGTCCCTAAGTTAATTTATTGAGCTCGTCGATGGTTGATCTGATCTCCTCTTTGAAACTACGGAGTTGCATCTCTAACTTCAAGATCATTTGGATCATCTGAAGTTTCTAAACACACCTCTACATATGAGTTAGCATGATTTGAAAAGAACCTATCAGATTCCAAGTGATTGGTGATGACTAGGCAATGATTGTCATCATCAACTATACCCACTATACTGAATCCTAGCCGGTCTTGACTGAGGATATCTGCTTTGGTTATCCCATAACCTTTCAAAGTAGTCTGACCTATGTTTAGACCAAGTATGTGGGATTAATCTCTTCTTTGCTAAGTTAATCAAAAGGAATTTATATTAAATATTTATATGAATCATCCTTAAGTTCTACATCAACTTCTTGACTTGAGGATGATGCTCCTAAAAAGAACATTTAAATTTCCCATCTGTGGATGACTTGGGGGCTTTCTTAACTACCAAACCCTCAACTTTTTGAGATGAAAGTGGGGTTAGAGCTAAGGCTCCCAACTGACTCCTAGCTATTTTATATGCAGAATTGGATACATTTATGCTTTGCTTTGGAGCCTGGTCTTCATCACTATCATTCTCCAATGTCACCTCGAAAGGGATCTACTACTGAGAAGAGCTGGCTAGTGTGCTAATCAGATAAGACTCATCCTCTCAACTAGACTCTAAGTCTATATGGATAGTAGATGTACTCCTGGTGGCTAGGGCATACCTTCTATTGGGTGGCCAATAGGAGGCTACCTCTGAGCTTTCATCTACCTCTGCCTGGTGGAGGTCGGGTCATTCTACCCATGTGTTTGAATGGAGTAATGAATTGTGGGTGAAATCTAATGCCAGGCTCTATGTCTCCCCTTGTGTCCATGTCTCGCTCTCTTTTATTTCCTTTTTCTATTTCTTTTTCTTTTATTTTCAAATTTATTTTTCTTTTCTTTCTTTTTGTCCCTCTTGGGGATCTTGACTAGATTCACGAGAATGGACTTGTTGATTTTGGGGAAGAAAATAGCATCTTCGTATATCCCGACTTCATGAACTGTGAATGGCTTGAGATCTCCTTTGATGTAGTACTCAATCCCACCTCTCATGAACTTCATGCACTGATGTAGAGAGCATGGAACTATGTTGCTCTCATGTAGCCATGGTCTCCCAAGCAAAGCATTAAAAGATGTATCCAAGTCTATGATATGAAACTTGGCTTCAGTCTTCCAATCATCAATCTGTAATGCAAACACTATGGAACCCAAGGCCCTCTTGCCTTGTTCATTGAATCCTCTTAACATCATCCTCTATTTTTAGAGTTTAGAGATGTTAATCCTTAAGTATGCAAGGGTTCTTAAACTCATAATGTTGATTGATGCAGCTTGGTCAACCAGAACTCTTGATATCATGTATCTACCAACATCCACTGTAATGGAAAGAGGGCAGTTGTGCTTGGTCGTTCATAGAAGCAAGTCTTCATCACTGAAAGTAACTCTTAAGATGTCCTTTGAGCTGTGTGCCTCCTCTTCAGTTGCGATCAACTGAGTTAAGCATATCTTTAGATCAAAGAGAGCCTTGACTAGAGATTCCCTTATCTCTTTGGATAAGGCAAGCGCATCATATATGCTTAACTTAGTTGGCAACTTTCTAAGATATGCTAGGATGTTATAATCAACTCTAACTTGGTCCTCCAAAATCATATCCATGGGTGGAGCATTTTGTGGAGGGGTTATCTGTTCACTAGAACCAATGACCTATTTACCCTTATCAAGATGTGCTACCCTAGGAGGTAGAACTTTGCCACTACATCAATTGACTTCAGTTACTTCTTGGAATGATGAACTTGGGAAAAGTTCTACCTTCTCATTAGGCATACCTACAGCTTCTCCTATGGGATCCTTGGAGTCTGTTGACTCCAAGTCAATTTCAAGAGGTGAACTCGATTAATTCAGAAAAGAAAAGTCTAATTTTGAATCGAAGAGAATGGATCAGAATGACTAGAGCTATCATTATTATTTTCTAGACTTGGAGAGTTTTCAAGAAGAATAAAATCTAAAGTATCAGAAGTGGACAAGATGTAAGTGAATGTTTTCTTCATTGATTTCTTTTTAGGTGGAGGTAAATGATAGAAATCTAACAAAGTAAGTGGGGGTAAGAGATTTAATGCCCTTGTTCGCTGATACAATGCTCCTACTGGCAAAAGAGGAGCTAGTGGAGGATGAAATAGTAGCTGCAACTATGGATGGAGGGCTGGACTCGGATGGTGGTTGCGTTACTAAACTATCTCAGGCAAGTAAGGTGGATTACTATTGCTGTTGGGCTGTCACCTTCTTCAAGTTGTCTTTGGCAACTCGTAAATCTTTCTTGATGTGGAGGTTTAAGCTGCCTCAGGCACCTGTAGAGAGAGTTTCTTAATTTTAGAAACAACTTTCTTAGAGGTTTGGGATAAGGCAATATCCCAACCTTCTTTGATCTTAAGAGGATCACATGTTTCCCCAAGAATTACCCTAATGAAACTAAAATGTTATTCTAGTATGTATTCCTTGTGGATAACTATGACGCCTGACTCGTAGCTGCGCTCAAGCTAGTCCTTAAATATGATACAATCCTCTAAGACATGACTAATCATGCGGTGTTAGGAGAAATAGGTAGGATCATTACTCTTGACAACATCCTCCAGCCTCTTGGGCACTAGTAACTGAAAGTCAAGTTTCTTTAAGAGATTCTTAAAGATTTTTCTAACTACCTCCATCTTGAAGGAATATGGCTTTGTTGACCTCATTTTTAGAATGACCTCTAAACCCTTCCATCTTAGATATATGACTCCTCTTAGATACTAAGAGTTCCTTAGTCTAAAGAAACTTCTAGTGATTAGGTGAACACTTGACCTAACCCTAGAGACTTAGAAGAGTTAGCCATAGAAATAAGATATGCCTTAGGGGTGTTAGGAAAATTTGCCTATCCTATAACTTGAACCAAATCCTCACTTCCTTCTTTCACGTCAAACTCCAAATTCAAATAAACCTTAAACTCAAATCAACTTCAATTCCAAACCAAACCTTAAATCAATTCTAATAGATTTTCTCAAATCATGAATCAATTCCAACTAATTGAAGCCCATTATTGAAATCTAAATCCAAAATCTTTCCTTAATCACTTTGATTCCATCTTATGGACTTAGCTCAAATCAAATACAAATCAATTCAAATTCAAGAAATTTTCTCATAACCCATTTATATTCTCATTTATATTCACAAATATAAATGAAATATAAATTCAAATGGACAAAACTAAATTCAAAACTCAAATCCAAATTCAACCAAAATCCAACCTAAGCCTTTCAAGTCAAATTCTTGAACTTAGCTAAACCAAGCTCAAATCAAACCAAACTCTTGATTTTTCTTCATGATTCAATCAATCCTTCAATCATGAATCCAAATATAAACATAAATTTTAACATCAAACTAAAACTAAATTCAAAACTCAAACTCAAATCTAATCAAAATCCAACCTAAGCCTTTCAAGTCAAATTCTTGAACTTAGCTAAATTAAACTCAAATCAAGCCAAACTCTTGATTTTTATTCATGATTCAATCAACCCTTCAATCATGAATCCAAATATAAACACAAACTTCAATCATCGAACCAAAACTAAATTCAAAAAACCAAACCCAGGTCAAACTCATGTTCACCCTTTGAACTTGAAATTGTCAAATGAATCAAAACTCATTTGACTCCAAATCACTTGCAAATGGATTTATATTTCAATCATAAGTCCATATTTGAGTTCAATAAAACTTGATTCAAGCCTTGATCAAGCCAATTGACCCACTTAGGCTCACTTGACCCAAAGTGACCTAAAGTATCCCTTATGAGCCAAATTATAGTCCTACCCAAATTGGATTGAACTAAGCCTACTTAAGCCTCACATTATGAGCAACAATCATCATGAGATGATCAATCACTCAAATTGGGTCAAACCAAGTCAAACCTAATGGTTGACCAAGTCAACACTTAGCCAAAATGGAACCTAAATTAGCCAAAATCCACCATGGGCCAAATTGATTGAAACCATTAATCAAAACCAATTCATGATCAATGTTTGAACTTGACCAAGTCATCATTTGAGCCTAACCTAGCCCAATTGGCCACTTCACCTAAGTTGACCCAACTTGACCTAAAAAGTTAAAATGGGTTAAAACTTGATCTAATCCAAATTGATTGCAACCAATGGGTCAAATTCATTCTAAACCACTTGTTGAACTAGACTAAAGCCTTAATTGTCCAACTAGACCTAACCTAGCCCAATTGACTATGAACCCAACTTGACCTGAAAGGTCAAATTGAGCGAAAATCAAATCAAATCAAAATTAAATGAAACCAAAGCTTGCAAAACATTTTAAATGACTAACCAATGCTAAACCAACCCATGACCTAACCCAATTAGGTCAAATGGGTCAAATTGGTCAACTTGACCCATTTGACCTAAATGAAATCAAATGAACCAAAACCAAATATAAACCAAATTGAACCAAACCAATGATGCAAACACATTTCAAATAGTCATATAAACTTGATCCAACCCTTGGTTTGACCCAATTTGACCAATTGATCAACTTGACCCAAGTTAACCCATTTTGACCTAAATGGGTCAACAAGAGCTAAATGGCATCAAATAAACTCCAAATTCTTTGAAATTTGGACAAACCCAATTTCAAACTATTTTGAATCTGTCCAAAGTGAAATAAAGATAAAAGACCATTTTACCCCTAGGTCAAGGGGTAACCTAAGACCAATTCCACTTAGAATTTGGTCATATCCTTTTCATGGCGACTTGGTACCCTCTTAGTGGACTAAGTGGACACTAATGAACATGGTGCACATGGCCCAATGGGTTTGGGTCAGCCAAACCCAACCCAAGGCCAAAACTGACCACCCACTTGGAAATGAGCACATGGGAATCACATCTCCACCTCATTTAGCACATGGGAACCTCTCCACTACCTCCCTCTGGCCAAACCAAACCGCATGCCATCTAAAACAACCTAACAAACTCATTCAATCTCATCAATTGATTCAAAATGGCAAAGAGAAGCTCGGTTGTCTGATAGTTCTAGGGGGAGATATACTCCCCCTAATTTCACTTGAACCTCATTGCTTTGCATTTGATTGAGTAATAGGAAGCCAGAGAAAGCATTCCCAAGCCACTCCAAGCTTCTAGAGCTAATTCGATTTCCCCATTCTTGGTTTCTTCAAGCCAAAAATAGGGGAGCTCAAGCAAATTTCCAACTCATCTAATACCCAACCTCAATTCAATTGCTCTTGCAAGCACACTCAAAGGACCCAATCGAACTCATCCCAAGCCTCTTCCAAGCTTCCAAGGCAAGGGAGGTGGGAGCCAGACCAATGCCATAAGCTTAGGAGGAATACTTTGGTCTATAGGAAGATCCACTCAACCTCAAACCCTCAAATCTTCAATAGAGCTTCATCTCCATTAGACGAAGCTACCTCGATGGTTGGGAGCACTAGTGATAACCTCCAGCGAGGTATGCCTTCAAGCCGAGCCTAGAATAGGAAGTGTTTGGTCCTTTGAGAAAGAAATTTTCACCTCATTGTAAATTGATCATTGGATGTCTTGTTCCAAGCATGATGATGGTGTGGGTTAAGTTTGAGCTCAATCTGAGCTCAATGGAGCTTAGATCAAGCCCTAAGGAGTGGACGGATGCCCTCTCCTATAGGTGAGCTCAATGATGGAGCATGGACCGTCCATCTGCACATTTTGGATAGACGGTCCTAATTACTTCGCATAGGATCCATAGATTTATCCCTTAAGAATCGTGTGATAATTGACCACCATCTTTGATCGAGTGAAGAAAAGCTGTAGCAATCGCCAACTGACTTGACATCAGATGTGAGAACTTAAATAACCAATCACATCATGCCATGTGGAAAGCACACGCTGCGTCAGCGGTCCACGTGACACCGATGGGATTAGTTATAAAATTAGGCTATTTAATTAAGTTTTAATCACTAAAACTTCAAAATTACATAACTAAATGTAGAAAAATAAAAAAATACAAAATAAAATACATTGTGAAGATAATTCAAAGGGAAATAATCTAAAATTAGGTTTGATTGATTTAGAATAGTAATTTTTTTATAATTAGAATTTTATTGGGAATGTAATTATGTTAATTATTCTCTAATTATTCCATTGATTAATTCTAAACTTCTTAGGTAAGTTTAGTGGGATGACTTCTGCCTCCCTTAATTTTCTTGAAATTTATTAATGGTTTAATTAGGAGAATTGATCAATTCATCTCAAATCAATCCCTTAATCAATTAAATGATTAATTAACCTATTAAATGATGATATGAAATGGTTATTATCACTACTAAATCCAAAACTATTTTCAAAACTTAGAAATCAAATATTATAAATAAAAAGTATGCTATCTATAAGTACTTATGAGCTTGCATGTGAATAGGATAAAATGTGTTATGTGTTTCTCCTTCTCTTTCTTTAGCATAGGTTTGTATAAGATTAGCAAAGTGTATAGTCCATTTGAGAGGACATAACACTTGCTTAAATCCATTCCTATATACTCCTATGTCATGACTTAAGAAGGAACTCCACATCACACATGTAAACTAAACAATCGAATCAAATAAACAAACATAAGCATTTTTGCATGAATCTCTTTCCATGCATTTCTTTTTGTACATGCACATGTATTTAAGAAAAGTGGTATATTAGTCCGACAACCCTGGTTTGAGGCTTTTAGCCCAAGTAGGTCTTGTACCTTACACCCTTGGTGTAAATAATGGCACAATACTCACTTGTGTCTTCCATACTTGTGAATGTGCATATGAAAAATGGATAAAAGAATCACTCTCTTCTACTTAACCAAATCATGCATCATGAAGCATCCAAAATTTTCTTAAGTAATATCCTGTAGCATTCATCATGAAGGTGTGCCACACATTTCCACTTGCATGTATAGATATGCTTAGGGTTCATCCATATGCATGTTACACATGTTGGAAAGAAATAAAGTGTTGTGTATTTTGTAATGATACTTCACTTTACTTAATCTTAAAATGCCTTTCTTTTTAAATATGTTTATTTAGGAAAAATCTAAACTTAGAATTAATTAAAACACATAATAAAGCATTCACTAAACTAAAATTAATAATGAATCTACCTTAGAAATTACTTAAGGTAGGGAGGAAAGAGAAGCTCTTTTCTCTTTTCCTCCCTTTACAAACACTTAGTAATTAATTATAGGTTCATTCAAACCTAATCAAATCACAAAATAAAATCAACCAAATCAACTAAATCACTTAAATGAAATCACCCTCTAAATTGAACATCTTTATACTTAGGAAACTTCAACCTTAATGCCTAAAACATATAACACAAACCTTAAATAGCACACATATTAGGCTAAGTCACCATTTCTAGCTTTAGGTTAGGGCGATGCATGGTATGATGTTTTCTTTTATTTTATGATGTAATGTTTTAGTCTGGATGTTAGGGTGTATGTGCGTAGACTGAATGGTAGGATGATCTTAGTATAATCATTATCTTCTGCAGAGGATTGTGCTTAAGGGGTGCTATAATAAAAATATAACTGCTTTTGCTATGCAAGTTGCTTCTACCCCTAAACATAATCCAAAATAAGCCAGGTGGACTTGGTTACCCATATGTGGGGTGCTAAGTCTAATATACATGCTTTGGATTGTTTGGCTTGTTTAGCTAATCTCTATTTTGAAGGTGTTAGTCAGATTTACTTTCCCTTTTCATGTAATTTGATAAATTAGGATTTAGAATGATTGTTATGGGGGATTAGGATGAACATTGGTCATAAGACTATGTCTTATGTACCATGTGAAGCCTTTGGAGTAAGCCACATTCCACCCAAGTCAAAAGAAAGAAAGAACCAAATGAAGAAAAGAAGAATAAAGAATGAAGATCCCCATAACATGAATTCATTTTTGTAATTAATTCATTTATAATTGTATAAGGGTAAAGCTCGGCTACCCAATTTGTTTTCAGGTTTGTGTGGTGGAGCCCAACCACAAAAGGCCTATTATTCTTTTGTGTTAGCTTTATAAATTGGTTGATTTTTATTTAGCTTGCACATTAAGGTGGCATGTTTTCCTAGTTTCTTCCTTGCTTGGATGTATGGCCTCGATGATGATTAGGCTCTTAGGAAAAAAATTTCTATCAATTAGTCAACTAAAAACTAAAAAAATAAATAACTCATAACCTCACTTAAAGCCTAAGTTAAAAATCAAGATAAAAGAATTAGCAATCCCTTAGCTGGATATTGTATTTTCTTTCTCACATCATGCATAAAAAACATATTATTTCACTCTTGATTTGGAGGGCTTCCACCTGTGCTTGGGAACTTGGCTTGACCTTTGAGAGCCATGGTGGAAACACACCTCTTTTCTTGCTGATTTTGGCCCATAATCCAATTTCCCACGCAGCATATGAATCCTATAAGCCTGTGTCAAATGAATTGTCCAAAATGAAAATAAAATAAATGAAAATTTGCATTATATTTAGGTCATTAAATTATACCTTACATGATCTAGTCTCTTAGGAGTGTTTAAGGATGCAGTCTCTTTCTAAACAAACAATAACTTAGCTATCTTGCAAAAGTATATGACTTGCCTAAAGGTATTTTAAATCATAGGAGGAGTTAGTTGGCGGCCACCCCCAGGCAACTGTAAGTCCAAACAATCGGGTAGTTTATCCACTCTTATGGAGGTAAACCATATACCCATTTTTTGCCTTAGATTTAGGTCATGCTTTGGCCCTCACCAAAGCTCCCTAGATTTAGGTCTAAAGATTGCTACTTCCTTTTGTGGGCTACAAGCATAAATCCTCGCCTCATAGGCATTTTTGTGATCGTGTATCATGGAATTATAAGTCCTAGATTTTTAATAAAAATTCAACTCAAAATAAATAATTCCCTTCAAACTTCAAAAAATATAAACCCCAACCATAGTATAGTTTGGTCTAGGCTTCCTAGTATCATAAGAATTCCTACATATCTTCCTTTGGCTTCATTAATAATTACCTCCTCTTGATCAATCCCACTTGATCTTCTAAAAATAAACCAATTAATTGATAGTCCTATCTTTGAAATCTTTGGAGACAACAATCATTTACCTTAATCGAGAGTATTCATAAGGAATCCTATTTCTTAGGGTGTAATTAACTATGTGGGCTTGCCTCCATAGGGAACTTAATGAACCCAGTTTAAAATAAACCTTGCTTTACTTTTTTATGTAAAGTAGGGGAAGAATCTCTGGTACATACGAAGACCCATAGTCCTTAGGAGTCCTTATTGAGGTGATTAGGTCCATTGTAGGGTGGTGAC
Organism: Cymbidium sinense; assembly: GCA_021442155.1. NCBI lineage: Eukaryota > Viridiplantae > Streptophyta > Magnoliopsida > Asparagales > Orchidaceae > Cymbidium > Cymbidium sinense. Next base: position 77,938,692 of record CM038223.1, read on the forward strand.
TCCTATCTTTTAACATAGTATACCTTTCCTTAATGTCATACCCGATCATCCTAATAAGAACATCTGTGGATCTATGTGTTGTCCCAATAAGGTGTAATAATACTTATGTTTTCATTTATCCTCTTTCTAGAAGGGATAGATGAAGGCAAGAATATATATTTTTCACCACAAATTTTTTTGGCGACTCGCTGGGGATGGTTCCTCTCTCCATCTTTGGTAAATGATCATGATCTGCAAGTATCGATAGTGGGTTTATATTTTATATGAATCTAAAACTATCTTTCTTTTCATTGGCACTTAGTTCATTTCATCCTTAAGCTAAGCTAGCCAATATCCTTTAGGTTTTAGGACCTCATTCTATGTAGGTCTTAAAACCCTGTTGGGTTCCTCAATAGGTGAAACCAAAAATTAAAATAACTAAAGACTTCCTCTTACCATTTTTATGATAATGTAAGTTTCATTTCAAAAATAAAGAAAAAGAAATCCTTTATAAAAACATCAATTTCCAAAAACATTTTTTTAAAAATGCAAATAATAAAATGTTTGCACATAAATTCTTCCTAAATCAACCCCATCTAACAATCTTTATGATTATTATGTGTAGGATTTTCTCAAAAATAAAATCAACAATCATATTTTCCAAAGCACCAAAAGAACATCTTCATTCAACTTGTTAAATGAAGATTTCATTTTTAAGAAAAATAAAATCAACTATCATATTTAAAAAAAAAGCACCAAATGAACATCTTCATTCAGTTTATTGAATGAAGATTTCTTCTTCAACAAAAACAAAATCAACAATCATTTTCAAAATCAATAATCATATTTTCCAAAAGCACCAAATGAACATCTTCATTCAACTTCTTGAATGAAGATTTCATTCTTTAACAAAAATAAAATCACAATCATATTTTCCAAAAGTACCAAATGAACATCTGCATTCAATTTATTGAATCAAGATTTCATTTTCAAAAAAATCAAAATCAATAGTCAATAATAATCTTTTCAAAATTAAAATGACATTTAGATCTTTTATTCAGTATACCCAAATTTTCTAAGTGAAGATCCACTTTTCAAAATCAAAAATCAAACACATTTGGAACTTTCATTTTAGCATACAAAAATTTGCTAAATGAAGATCCACTTTTCAAAAAAAAAAAAAATTAAACAACATTTGGATATTTCATTTAGCATACCTAAATTTGCTAAGTGAGGGTCCACTTTTCAAAATCAAAAATTCAAACAACATTTGGATCTTTCATTTTAGCATACCCAAATTTACTACGTGATGATCCACTTTTCAAAATCAAAATCACAAAAACATGAAACACATTTGGATTCCCTTAGCATACCTAAATTTGCTAAGAATCCTCTTTTCAAACAAAAATCAAAACATGAATCACATTTGGATTTTCTATTTAGCATACTTAAATTTGCTAAGTAGAAATCCTCTTTTCCAAAAATAGAAAGAACAGAATCAATCACATTTGGACTTCCTTAGCATACCTAAATTTCCTAAGAATCCTCTTTTAAAAATCCAAATCACAAAAAAACATGAAACACATTAGGATTCCTTAGCATACCTAAATTTGCTAAGAATTCTCTTTTCAAACAAAAATCAAAACATGAATCACATTTAGATTTCCTAGTTAGCATACCTAAATTTCATAAGTAAAAATCCTCTTTTCAAAAACAAAAGAACAAAATCAATCACATTCGGATTCCCTTAGCATATCTAAATTTGCTAAGAATCCTCTTTTCAAACAAAAAATAAAACATGAATTACATTTGGATTTCCTATTTAGCATACCTAAATTTGCTTAGTAGAAATCTTCTTTTTCAAAAAAAAAAAAAAAAAAAAACAAAAGAACAAAATCAATCACATTTGGATTTCCTTAGCATACCTAAATTTGCTAAGAATCCTCTTTCCAAACAAAATCAAAACATGAAACACATTTGGATTTTCTATTTAGCATACCTAAATTTGCTAAATAGAAATCCTCTTTTTCAAAATCAAAAGGACAAAAGCAAACACATTTGGATTCTTCATTTAGCAAACCCAAATTTGCTAAGTGAATATTCCATTTTCAAATTCACACAATTCACAAAATAAGCAAAAGAAGAAGAAATTTATTTTCAAACACCTCACTTAGCATACTTAAATTTGCTAAGTGAGTAAAACCCCAAAATTACAAGTCAAAACACAAAAATCAAATGACCCTTTTCTTTAATATACCTAACTTTGTTAAATAAATGGTTCTCAAAATCAAAAATCTAATTCAAATATGAATCTATGGAAGCATCAATCTCCTCAAAAATATTTGAACCCATTTTCAACATACATAAATTTGTTGGAAATGGATTCTACATTAAAAAATCTCCATTTCAATCAATCTCAAAATCTCTTTTCCAAATTCATTTGAGCCCCACTTAACACTTTCAAGTTGTTGAGTGTGGGTTCAAATTCTAGATTCAAATTAAAAAAAAATCAATAAAATAGAAATTAGATTCAAGTTTGCTTTTCAACACTACAAACTTTTAATCAGCTTCAGTGAGTTTCAATTTTAGTTTCAGTTCATTTAGCTTAGTTTCCAATGGCAGCACAAAAATATGTCTTCCCTTTTTCTCATGAGATGGATTTGGCCTTGGATCAGGCCAACCTCCCATGCTTTAACTATGCACACCTTATCCACTTTGGTTGAGGCTTTGAGGGGGCTCGAATTACATGCATGGGGACCATGATAGTGAGCAAGAGTGTGATAATCGGGGAGAAGCCGGTCATCCAGATCGAGATGCCTTCAGATGCAGAGATTCCCTCACTAAAGAGGAAGGCGGGCGTTGAAGGAAGTGTCGCATGTTTGTTTCCCATTCTTCCCGTGTGCTAGCACCCATTCTTTGGTCCCCTCTAAGGGGAAGGCTCCTCTGATTCTAGGGATTGTCTCCCCTCCCTTTGAGGTTGGGTCTAGCTCCCATTCAGTTTGAACTACCAAGACTTAATGGAGGAACAAGTACTGAATGATCAAGCAGTATCACACTCACATAGCGAGGGAGTTAGAGATAGTTTCTTAGGTTGCCATGGAGGAGTCACTTAGAGTTGTGTCTCCTCTCATTGAGAACCATTTACCCCTCTCTCTGCTGAAAGGATATGGGAGGATTTTGCCTCACCTCCACCAAAGAATCCATTTCCGTGCTCCGGAGAGGAGGAGGTCGTCAGTGAGGACAGTTCTTCATCGAGTTGGTGGAGCTTATGGACTATCAGAGTCTGAGGCTCAATTTCACTTGAGATCAGTTATTCCCCTCAACGTGGGTAGGAAGATTAGACAGAAGAAGGCTAGGGAGGCTCTTACATCAGCTCATATCACTAGCCGAGAGTGTCAGAGGTACATTCGACAGTCAGCATCCTCTGCACTTGTGGAATTTTTTGATCGGCATGCTATCCACATCGATCATACTGGCATCATCTTATTGATGGGGACTACCCATCACAGGAGAGAAGCTTCTATTTGGAGAGATTCAGTGGTGCCTCCACCACACCTCTTTACTCCACATCCACCATCTCCTGTACATGTTCCAGCATGTACCATTATAGCAAAGGCCATGAAGGCTACATCCAGTGATCCAGCTACGATCAAGAGATCTCATTCCATCTACATCGCCTACTATGGCAAGGCCGAGCTCTCCTGCTCGACTTTCTACCCCAATTGTGGTGCGGAAGGAATGGCTACCTTGGAGTATTGTAGTCATCTCATCACCACCACCACCTCAGCAGGCTATGGAGGTTGTAGTAGTTAAGGGAGCTGGAGATAGTTTAGTTGCCCCCATGGCCATCGATCCTCCTAGGAGTATTACTCCATCTGCATCCAGTGGTAGCCAGGAGCATCTCTCTTCTAGCGAGCGTAACCCTCATAGAGTTAGCTCTCCAGCAGTAGTAGAGGTTAGATGCATTTTTGTTCATGATAGTGATCCTATTATCGCTATGCCCCGATCTTTATACATGTTCAGTTAGACCGATCCCCAGATGACATTGTGGCATAATATCTTATGGAGAAGCAAGAGAATTTAGGATATGCCTAGTCTGATTTAGAGGATGAGAAGATTAGGTTTGATCCTAACGAGGATGATCTATTAGAGGATTCAGTAGGAGTTCACATGGTAGACACCAGGGGTTTTCTTCTACGTGATCAGCAAACTTTGGAAGGTGATGTGGCCGAGCAGGAAGACACGGCCTACTTGACCCAACACCTCCATTAGCAATTAAAGTAAAAGGATGAACAAGTAGATAGGATGGGGAAGTCACTTGAGGATTTACTAACAGCTATCTTAGCACTTCAGAACAAAGCACCGACAGTTCATCCTACTATAACAAAGACTAGTTAGCTAGAGTTGGTCCATGTCTTAGATCTAGCCAAGACTTTACCTCCGGTAGAGCAGGGTAGCACCAGTTTGTATAGGAAGGTAGTGGATTGTGCCTCCATATAGGAGAAGGACATCAAAACTATGGTTGAGCAGCAGTTGAGAGAAGCGTTGGTTCAAGCCCAAGGAGGATCATCGGTTCTAAAGGGTTGACCCAACTTGGAGGAATTCGATGCCATCCAATATCCTAAGGGTTTCATGCCTCCTTCTTTCAAGAGCTTCGATGGCAGTGGGAACCCAAGGCAGCACATAGCGCATTTTAGGGCCAATTTTTGCAACGCTGATGGTTATGAAGCTTTACTCTTTCGTCTCTTTATCAGTAGCTTAGCTAGCATATCCTTCAATTTGTACGTTGAACTCCTCAATAATTCAGTGAAGACTTTTGCTGAGTTGGAGCAACTCTTCATTAAAAGGTTTGCTGGAGCTCAACAAAGGGTGACTTTAGGCGATCTTGTTATGGCTCAATAACACCATGGTGAGTCCCTCATTGATTATATTCTTAGATGGCATAATTTGAGTATGAAATACAAACCATAGTTGTCTAAACAGCATGCCATTGAGATTCTTCTTAAGAATAATCATGGCTCGGTTGCCTTCATGCTCAAAGGTTTTACCATCAAAATATTTGAGAAGCTAATCAACAATGTGGCTAGCTTATAAGGAAAAGCCAAATAGTTGCCTTTTCTTAATCAATCAATAAAGCTAAAGCTACAGAAAGCTTATAAGAAGAGGCGACACTAGACAAAGGGAAGCAAGATGAGAGACCTGCTCCACCATCACTTTCATCTCCTCTACCACCACCAAGATCATCCTACCGGCTGCCATAGTAGCCTCCATGGCTTACACAGCCTCCTCCTCAGCCATATCCATAGTAGCAGTGGTACACATACCTACCGCCAGGTAGCTTTCATTCACCTACTCTTATGAATAAACTAAACAAATCATATTCATTTAAGAGAGAGGTAATTTGGAAGATCTTTAAGAATCTCTTAAAAAAACTTAATTTCTAGCTACCCGAATCTAGAAGGCCAGAGGAAGTGGGCAAAAGTAATGATCCTAACTTTTGCCCCTACCACCGCATGTTAGGTTATGTTTTGGAAGATAGCTTCACATTCAAGGACTGACTTGAGCATAGCTTCAAGATCGGTGCTATAATTATTCTGAAGGAATAACTTGTGGAATAACCATTCAATTCCATTAGGGTAATCCTTGGGGATACCCGTGATCCTTCCAAAATCGAAGAAGGTTGGGATATATCCTTATCCCGTACCTCTAAGAAGATTGTGTCCAAAATCAAGAAACTTTCCATGCATGTGCCTGAGTTAGATTGAACCTCCAACATCAAGGAAGGTTTGCAAGTTGTCCAGGATAATTCAGAGAAGGTAGGAGCTCGAGCGAAGAATCCTATGCCCGGATAATAAAGTAAAACAACAAACGAAGTCTGCCTTTAGTCCATGCTACTACTATGAACACCTCTACTTTATCTAGCTCTTCCTATAATATACATCTTATATCAGCAGATGAGAGCATCAAATCCCTCACCCCTCTTACTTTACTTGACTTTTACTATGTACCTCCTTCAAATTCCAAGAAATCAAGGAATAAAGCTAGTTTGAATTATATCTATGTCACTTCTGATGAGTTGTCTAAATCTATTCTTTTAGAAAACTCTTCAAGTCGAAATAAAAATTATAACAACTCTTATCTTCCTTCTCTGAATACTATGGGTTCACCTCTTGAGAAATACTTGGAATCATCTAATTATGAGGGTCCCATAAGAGAAGCCGTAGGTGAGCCTGACGAGCAGGTAAAACCTTGCACTAACTTGCCACAAAAGATCACTGAAGTCAACCTCCGTAGTGGCAAGGTTCTACCTCTGAGAGTAGTACCTCAAGATGGAGGAAAATAAGTCATTGGTTCAGATGATCGAGAAGTCCCTCCACAAGATGCTCCAACCATGGATATGCTTGTGGAGGGTCAACCCAAGGTGGATTATAATGTCTTGTCCCACCTAAGAGAGTTACCATCTAAGCTAAGCATATATGATGCCCTGATCTTATCCAAAGAGATGAGGGAATCATTGATCAAGGCTCTCCTTGATCCTGAAATATGCTTAGCTCAGTTGACAGCTATTGGAGAGGAGGCATATTATTCGGGAGAAGCCCAAGTAGTCACTTTCACAGATGAAGACCTTCTTCTAGGGGACATGGAGCACAACAGTCCCCTCTACATTATAGTGGACATGGGCTGATTCAAACTCTCCAAGGTTCTTTTTGATCTAGGTGCATCAGTGAACATTATGAGTCTAAAGACCCTTGCCTATTTGAGGATTGACATCTCCACACTCTGAGGAGATCAGATAATATTGAGAGGATTCAGTGAACAAGGCAAGAGGGCTTTAGGTTCTATAGTGTTACCTTTGGAGATAGGTGAATGGAAGACTGAAGCCAAGTTTTACATAATTGATTTGAATACTTCAATCACTGCTTTGCTTGGTATGCCTTGGATACATCAGAACAAGATGATTCCATCCTCCCTTCATCAGTGCATCAAGTTCAGAAAGGATGGGATTGAATAATGTGTCAAAAGAGATGAAAAGCCATTTTCAATTAGAGAGGTTAAGATATATGAGGATGCTACCTACTATCTTCCTCAAAATACATTTTCTCATGAACTTTATTAAAATTCAAATTCAAATGTAAAAGAAAAAGGAGAAAAAAGAAAAAAGAGAGAGAAAAAGAAAAGAAAAATGAAAGTTTAAGTGAACAAGAAAAGGACATTAAGAAAAAAGTGGAACCAGATATCACATTCCACCCACAGTTCATTCCATCATATGGACATGTGGGTAGGATGACTCGACCTCCACCAGGCAGAGGTAGATGTAGAAATAGAGGCAGTCCTAGAGGTGGAATTCCTCATGGTTGGCAGCTAGCCAACAAGAGTTATGTTTCAATTCATAGGAGTACCCATACTATTCACATAGACTTAGAATCCAACTCAGGGGGTTGAGTCTAATGTAATTAGTATACCAGCCAACCCCTCCCAGCAAGTTTCATTGGAGGTGACACTCGAGCCAGACAGCGATGAAGACCAGGCCTCCAATCAAAGCAAAATATTCGAATCAAGTGTATGTGAAACTATTAGATAGAGGTTAGAAAATTTAGCTCTAACCTCACTTTCATCTCAAAAAGATGAAGGTTTAGTAGTTAAGGAAGCCCCTAAGTCTTCCATTGATGCAAAGCCAAAGAGATTCTTCTTGGGATCATCATCCTCAAGTTCATAAGTTGATGTAGAACTTAAGGATGACTCATATAAAGAATTAATGGAATGAACATTTGATTGGTACTTGCCTTGTGTTCTTAATCTTGCAAATAAGGGTTTAATTTCTTATACATGGTCTAAGCACATATCAAAATATTTTAAAAATCTATGGAACAATAGAGGCAGGGATGAACAATCAAGATCAGGACTAGGATTCGATACATTGGGTCCAATCGATCATGATGACTGCTTAGTTGTTACCAATCGGAATCTAATAGGTTCTTTTCACACCACACTAACTCTTATGAGGATGTGTGTTTAGAAATTTTAGATGATCCAGATGATCTCCAAATCAAAGATGCACTGCCAGAATTTGAAGAGGAGATCCATTCAATAATTGACAAGCTTAAAGAAATCAACCTCAGAATAGAAGAAAATTCACGCCCGATGTACATCAGTTCATTACTAAATGAAGATGAAACCAATGACTTAGTTAGGCTATCGACTGAGTTTAAGGACTGCTTTGCATGGAGCTATGAAGAAATGCCCAGATTATCTTCTAACGTAGTCGACAAATTAGCAATAAATCCTAGTGTTAACCCTATCAAACAAGCTCCTAGACATATGCGATTACAATTGAACAATAGGTCATTTCTGAAGTTAAGAAATTGATCAATGTTGGTGTCATCAGGGAAGAAAAATACCTTACCTAGTTAGCCAGTGTCGTACCAGTTAAGAAGAAGAATGGCCAAATTCAGATATGCATCAATTTTAGGGACTTAAATAAGGCATGCCCTAAGGATGAGTTTCCTCTTCTTATTCCAGAATTAATTGTGTACATCGCCTCATCTCATGCAATTTTCTCCTTCATGGATGGGTCATATAGCTAGAAACAAATCAAGATGGCCCCTGAAGATGAAAGAAACACTGCTTTTTAAACCTCGATCAAAATCTATTATTATAAGGTCATGCCTTTTGGCCTTAAAAATGCTTGTGCTACATACCAAATGGGTCATGACTCAGATCTTCAATGAACTCATCCATCATTAGGTTGAGTGCTATGTTGATGATCTAGTAGTCAAAAATAGAGAAAATAAAGACTATCTCTTTGACTTGAGAGTAATTTGAACAGTTAAAATAATATAACCTCAAAATGAATTTCCTGAAGTGTGCATTCGGAGTAGCTTCAGGGAAGTTCCTTAGGTTTGTTGTCTGACACCCGAGAATAGAAATAGATCCAAAAAAGATCAAAGCTATCTTAGAAATGCCACGTCCAAAAATTTTAACACAACTTAGATCTTTCGAGGATGGTTGGCATATCTAAGATGCTTTATCTCCAACCTATCGGGAAGATGCAAGTCATTTTAACACTTGTCAAAAAGGATGCCAAGTTCAAGTGGGATGACAAGTGCCAGCATACCTTCAAAGATATCAAGCAGTATTTGGTGAAGTTGCCAATTCTAGCAGCCCTTATCCCGGGCAGGCCACTCATCATCTACACTGCTGCATTGGATGACTCCCTCAGCAATTTGTTGGCTCTTGCCAATGACGAAGGGAAGGAGAGTGTTCTATACTACCTCAACCACCATCTTATTCCTAATGAAATGAACCACCTACCTACTGAGAAACATTGCCTAGCTTTGATATTTGCATCTCAAAAGCTATGACACTATATGCTTTCTCATAAGGTGAACTTGATTTCAAGAACCAATCCACTGTAGTATCTTATGACACAGCCAATGCTATCTGGATGTTTGGCACATTGGTCCATGATTCTCTCACTATTTTATTTCACATTTGTACCACTTCATGCGTTAAAGGATAAGCACTAGCAGATTTCTTAGTAGAATACCCACTACCTATTGATTCTCCGCTTCGTGATGATCTCCCTTATGAACAAATCATGAACTTAGGGGAGGTTGACAAATGCCGATGGGAGATATATTTTGATGGTGTGGCTTCATTTCATAAAGTGGAAGCACCATGATCTACTCTTTCATGAAAGGCAGGGGTAGGAATAGTTCTCTTAACTCTAGACTGTGATGTGATGAGATTCTCATACTATCTTTCTAATCCCTCCACCAATAATGAAGTCGAGTATGAGGCTTTGATTGTCGGTCTAGAGTTAGCCATTATAATGTGTGTGTCAAAAGCATCAATGTCTATGGGGATTCTTAACTAGTCATCAACCAGATTGCTAGATCCTACAAGATTCTCAAACCCAAGTTTCATCATTACTATGAATATACCATGAAGCTATTGGCCCAGATCCCTGTGGCCACCATCTACAAGGTCTCTAAGGAGAGAACACAGTAGCAGATGCTTTGGCAAAATTTGCCAAAGAATTAGCATGTCCGGAATATGAGTCCATTCCAATAAGGGTCTAAAATAGACAAGTCCTATCCCTTATTGATGTTGAACTAGTCAAGAGACTTTCTCTTGAAGGGGAGGTCGCTGTTGCCAAAAAGGATGAGAAGTTGGATTGGAGGCAACTGTTCATAGATTATTTGAATACCGGCAAACTACCTCAAGAGAAATTACAAGCCCATCAGGTAAAATAGAGAGCTCTCTCCCATGCTCTCGTTGATGGTACCTTGTACCGATGGTCTTTCTATGAAATGTGATTACACTATTTAGATAAAAATGAAGCTCATAGGATTGTGACTGAGAAACATTCAGGTTTATGTGGAGCGCCTCAATCCAGTCCAAGATGAAAGAAAAGATCAAGCGACTTGAATACTACTAGCTTTCGATGAGTACAGATTGCATGAACAAGGCTAGGAGATGTCATCAGTGTCAGGTACATGATGCGGTCTTATATCAACCACCCAACATTCTACATCCTAATTAGGCTAGGTCATGGGTTATTTTAGGTTTGGTTAGTCATTTAAAATGTTTTACAAGTTTTGGTTTCAATCAATTTTGATTTGATTTGATTTTGGCTCAATTCGACCTTTTAGGTCAAGTTGGGTTCATGGTCAACTAGGCTAGGTTGGGTCTAGTTGGCCACTTAAGGCTTTGGGTTCAACAACTGGTTTAGAATAAATTTGAACCATTGGTTGCAATCAATATGGCATAGATCAAGTTTTGACCCATTTTGACTTTTTCGATCAAGTTGGGTCAACTTGTGTCAAGTGGCCAATTGGGCTAGGTTAGGCTCAAATGATGACTTGGTGTAGGATCCATTGATTTATCTCTTAAGAACTACGGGCTTAATCCTGACCGAACGATCTTTGATCGGATGGTCGAGGAGAAAGCACATAGCATCGCCCGCTAACGCGACATTGGATGTGACAACTTAAATAACCAATCCCTTCACGCCATGTTGAAAGCACGCGCTGTAGCGGTCCATGTGGCGTCGATGGGATTAGTTATATAATTATGTTATTTAATTAAGTTTTAATCACTGAAACTTCAAAATTACATAACTAAATGTAAAAAATCAGAAAAATACAAAATAAAATGCATTCTGAAGATAATTCAAAGGGGAATAATATAAAATTAGGTTTGGTTGATTTTGAATAATAAATTTTCTATAATTAGGGTTTTATTAGGAATGTAATTATGTTAATTATTCCCTAACTATTCCATTGATTAATTCCAAACTTCTTAGGTAAGTTTAGTGGGATGACTCCTGCCTCTCCTAATTTTCTTGGAATTTATTAATGGTTTAATTAGGGGAATTGCTCAATTCATCTCTAATCACTCCCTTAATCAATTAAATGATTAATTAACCTATTAAATGATGATAAATTCATCAATTAAATTGGTTAATCACCTTGGAACAGTGGATAGACTTAGGGAATGAGATCAAGATGTCTTATCTAAATCCCTTCCCCTAAGTCTATTTTACTTGAATGAAAACTTAATTAATTTACAAATTAATTAATGATTTGATAATTTCATTTAATAGCTTAATTAACCAAACTAAAAATTGAAAATTAATCCAGAAACTTAATCACTTAATCAATTCCTTCTTGGGTATATGCTTAGGTGTTCAATAACCTAAGTAAACTTAAGGAAATCACACCTAACCCATATGTATGGGAAAGGTTATGAAAGTACTTAAATTAAACCCTTTAGCTTTATTAATCATTAATTGTGAGCCAAATGCATTGACCCCTTTTTTTCTTGGATGCATTGCTAATTTAAATTCCTTGTGGTTTTATGTCATACATTGGCTCATAATTATTTGGTTAAATATATTAAAGTGGTGAAGGTAAGGGGTAATTAATGAACTTAATGTACACCTTAACCTAAGAAAAATATAAAATTAATCTAAGGGTTCTAAAAATTAAACTAAAATAACATACACATGTGGGAGATGGGTTAGGACCAGCAAACCTTCTTTCATTTCCCAAAATCCAAATCAAACTCAAAACCAAATCAAAATTTCCTTAAATCAACTTTGATTCACTTTAAATAATCTTATTCCATAGGATTATCTTTAGGAATTAAGTAGGATAAATGAATTTACATGATTTTATCACTTTATTTCTTTCCTAGCATGCTAAGTGTGTATGTCATATAAAAATCATTCATTCATGGCTTTTGAAAAATCAAATTAAAATGAAATATTTCCTTTATGTCAAATTGATGTTTTGGCTAAAGCAAGAATATGAATGGCTATTATCATTACTAAACCCAAAACTATTTTCAAAACTTAGAAATAAAATATTATAAATGAAAAGTATGTTATCTATAAGTACTTGGGAGCTTGCATGTGAATAGCTTAAAATGTATTATGTGTTTCTCCTTCTCTTTCTTTAACATAGGTTTGTATGAGATTAGCAAAGTGTATAGTCCATTTGAAAGGGACATAACACTTGCTTAAATCCATTCCTATGCACTCCTATGTCATGACTTAAGAAGGAACTCCACATCACACATGTAAACTAAATAATCAAATCAAATAAACAAACACAAGTTTTTTGCATGATCTCTTTCCATGCATTTCTTTTTGTACATGCACATGTATTTAAGAAAAGTGGTATATTAGTCTGGACAACCCCGGGGTTACGAGGCTTCAAGTAGCCCTAAGTAGGTCTTGTACCTTACACCCCTGGTGTAAACAATGGCGTCGTACTCACTTGTGTCTTTCATACTTGTGAATGTGCATATGAAAAATGGATAAAAGAATCACTCTCTTCTACTTAACCAAATCATGCATCATGAAGCATCCAATTTTTTTAAGTAATATCCTTTAGCATTCATCATGAAGGTGTGCCAGACATTTCCACTTACATGTATAGATATTCTTAGGGTTCATCTATATGCATGTTACACATGTTGGAAAGAAATAAAGTGTTGTGTGTTTTGTAATAATAATTCACTTTACTTAATCTTAAAATGCCTTTTCTTTTTTAATATGTTTATTTAGGGAAAATATAAACTTAGGATTAATTAAAACACATAATAAAATATTCACTAAATAAAATTAATAATAAATCTACAATAGAAATTACTTAAGGTAGGTAGTAAAGAGAAGCTCTTTTCTCTTTTCCTCCCTTTACAAACACTTAGTAATTAATTGTAGGTTCATTCAAACCTAATCAAATCACAAAATAAAATCAACCAAATCTACTAAATCACTTAAATGAAATCACCCTCTAAATTGAACATCTTCATACTTAGAAAACTTGAACCTTAAATCCTAGCTAAACATACCACATAAACCTTAAATAGCACACACGTTAGGCTAAGTCACCATTTATATCTTTAGGTTAGGGTAGTGCATGGTTTGATGTTTGCTTTTGTTTTATGATCTAATATTTTAGTCTAGATGTGTGGTGAAATTTATATGTATTCCTACCTTCATATATCCCCTTTCGGGACACCTTTCGGGACAATAGGATAAATTAAAATAGAAATATACATAACATCTTGTTGGGATGCCATGCAGATGCACAGATGTTCTTATTAGGGTGATCGGGTATGACTTTGAGGATAAGTGTACTGCCTCAAAAGATAGAAGTTACCACCATACAATGGACCTAATCACCTAAATAAGGACTCCTAAGGACTATGGGTCTTCAGAATGTACTAGAGATTCTTCCCCTACTTCACATGGGAAAGTAAAGCAAGGTTTATTTTAAATCGGGTTCGTTAAGTTCCCTACAGGGGCAAGTCCCCATAGTTAATTACATCCTGAGAAATATGATTCCTTAGGAATACTCTTAATTAAGGTAAATGATCATTGTCTCCAAAGATTTCAAAAGGTAAGACTATCAATCGATTGGTTTATTTTTAGAAAGTCAAGTGATATCAATCAAGAGGAGGGAGTTCTTATCGAAGCCAAATGAATAAAGTAGGGGATGCTTAAAATACTAGGAAACCTAGTAAGTATCCTAAACTACCCAATTGTTAGGCTTTACAATTTTAAAATTGAATTAATGTGTTTGAGTTGAATTTTTATTTGAATTCTAGGGCTTATGATTCCATGACACAAGATCATAAAGTTTCCTAAGAGGTGAGGATTTATGCTCGTAGCCCATAAAGGAAACTAGAAACCTCTGAACCTAAATCTAGGGAGCTTTCGTGAGGGCCATAAGCACGACCTAAATCTAAGGTAAAAAATGGGTATTTGGTTTACCTCCATAAGGGAGGATAAACCACCTGACTGTTGGACTTACAACCGCCTGGGGGTGGCCGCCAACTAACTCCTCATATGATTTTAAAATATGTAGGCAAGTCACATATTTATGCAAGATGGCAAGGTTGTTATTTCTTTAGAAAGATACTAAGTCCATAAACACACTCCCTAAAGAGACTACATCATGTAGGGCATGAATTCATGACTTAAATCTAATACAAAATTTTCAAATATTTTATTTTCATTTTTGGACAATCATTTGACTTAGGCTATAGAATTTTTTATGCCTAATGCATGAGAAATTAGATTATGGGACAAAATCAATAAGATAGGGAGGTGTGTTTCCACCATGGCTCTCACAGGTTAAGCTAAGTTCTCTGGCAAAGGTGGAAGCCCTCCAATCAAGAGTGAAATAATATGCTATGCATGATGTTAGAAAAGAAAGTACACATCCAGCTAAAGGGTTACTAATTTTTTTATCTTGATTTTAACTTAGCCTTTATATGAGGTTATAACTTGTTTATTTTTAATTTAGAGAAAATTAATTTGGCAAAGATTTATTTTTCCCTAAGAGCTTAATCGTCATCCAAGCAATACATCAAGCAAGGAAGAGATGAGGAAAAGGATGCTATTCCTAATGCACAAGCTAAACAAAACATCAAACATTTTACAAAGCTATTGCAAAAGAATAAAATACCATTATGGTAAAAAAATTCCTATAAGGGAGCCGCCTTTCAAATCTGTTGGGAGAAAAGAAAGAGGAACCCTTACAAAAAATTGTCTTGGTAAGACGCCATGCAAGTCCGTAGATGTACTTATTCAGGTGATCAGGTACATCATTAAGGTATAGTGTACTATCTTGAAAGACAAAAAGTCACTACCCTTTAATGGAACCAATCACCTCAATAAGGACTCCTAAGATGATCATATGTACTAGAGATTCTTCCCTTTTACATGGAAAATTAAAGGTGGTTTATTTTAAATTGGGTTCGTTAAGTTCCTACAAGGGCAAACCCCATAGTTATATCCTGGGGATCCCTTAGAAAAACTCTCGATTAAGATAAATGATCGTTGTCTTTGAAGATTTCAATAGGAAGAACTATCAATCGATTGGTTTATATTTTTGAAGATCAAAATGGGATTGATCAAAAGTGAGAGTTATTATCGAAGCCAAAATAGAAAATAAGTAGGAGATGCTCTTGATGCTAGAAAACCTTGTGAGCATCTCAAACTATCCTAAAATTGAGCTTTATCTTTTGGAAAGTGATTTAGTTTATTTGAGTTGTATTTTTCATTAGAATTTTAGGACTTAAGATCCCTTAACATAATATTAAGGGAATGCCTAAGAGGTGAGGAATTATGCTTATAGCTCACAAAGGGGAAAAGTAACCTCATAACCTAAATCTAGGGAGCTTCGACGAGGGCTAGAAGCACAACCTAAATTTAAGGTGAAAATGGGTAATTAGTTTGCCTTTATAAGAAAGGATAGACCACCCAACAGCTTGGACTAACAACTACTTAGGGCTACCAATTAACTCCTCTATGATTTTAAATACATATAGGCAAGTCTTTATACTTATGCAAGATAGCTAGGCTATTTTTATTTAGAAATAAGCTAAGTCCTTAAACTCACTCTCTAAAGAGACTAGATCATGCAAAGAGTATGCTTCAAATAACCTAAATCTAATGCAATTCAAATTTCATTTTATTTTATTTTTGGACAACCATTTTGACTTAGGCTAATAGGATTTTTATGACTAATGCATGAGAAATCAGATTATTGGCCAAAATCAGCGAGAAGGTAGGAGGTGACTTTCCCCACGGCCCTCAAAGGTCAAGCCGGGTTCTCTAGCAAAGGTGGAAGCCCTCCAATCAAGAATGAAATAAGATGCATTTATGCATGATATTATAAAGAAATTCTCATCCAGCTAAGGGGTTGCTAATTATTTTATCTTGATTTTAATCCTAAGCTTTAGGTGAGGTTATGAATTATTTAAATTTTAATTTGAGTTGTTAAGTTGGGTAAAAGATTTAGTTTTCTCTAAATAGACTAATCCACATCCAGACCATTCATAAAGGAAGGAAGAAACTAGGAAAAGAATGTCACTTAATGCAAAAGATAAACGAATCATCAAACAATTTATAAAGCTAATCGTAAAAAAATAAGTGGTCATTTGTGGTCGGGCACCACCGTATAAATATCAAAATATCAAATATGGGTAGCTGAGCTCTACCCTTACACAACCTGGATTACAAATGAATTGAATTACAATTTAAGAAAAGGAATTCATTATTATAGGGGTCTTCAAGCTTTATTCTTCTTTCGTCTTTCTTCTTTCTTTCTTCTTCTTTTCTTCTTTCTTCTTTTGGTTCCTCCTTTGGATGGTTGGAAGGTGGATGCTCCAAGTCTTCACATGATGCATAAGATAGGATCTTATTACCAATGTTCATCCTAATCCCCATAACAATTCATTCTAAAATCCTAAATATACAAATTTTAACATGAAAAAGGAAAAGTAGAAATCTATCTAACACCTGTAGAATAAATGTTAGTTAAATCACACCACATAAATCCCAAGCACGTATATGAGACTTATCATTCTACACATGGGTGACTAAGTCCACCTGGCTTATGGATTATGCTTAGGGGTATAAGCACTTGCAAGCAAGAAGCATTTATATTTTTATTTATGATAGGGCCCCTTAAGCACAATCCCCTGCAAAAAAGAATAGTTAGACTAAGAATGTCCTACCATTCATTCTACGAGCATTCACCCTAACATCCAGTCTAAAACATATATCACAAAACAAAACATAACATCAAACCATGCAACCTAAGGGATAGAAATAGAGACTTGGCTAATGCTTTGAAGGTTTGTGTGATATGATTAGCTTAGGGCTTTAGGTTCAAGTTTTCTAAATGTGAAGGACATGTTCAACTTAGAGGAGGATTTCATTTAAGTTGTTTAAGTATTTTGGGTTATTTTTATTTCATGTTTTAATTTGGTTTAAGTGAAACCTACAATTAATTACTAAGTTATGAAGAGAGGGAAAGAGAAGGGAACTTCTCTTTCCTTCCCTAATCTTTAAGTAATTTCTAAGGTAAGTTCACATTTTAATATCATTTAGGTGAATGTTTTGATTACATGTTTTAATCAATCCTAATTTTAGATAAATCCTAAATAAACCTATTCAATAAGAAAGGCATTTTAAGATTAAATAAAATGAATCAAAATTCACATAACACACATTACTTCATTTCTTTCCCATCATGTATAATATGCATATGGATGGACCCTAAGCATATCTATACATGCAAATGAGAGAACACACTTTTGATGCATGCTAAGTAATCCATTTAAGAAAATTTAGAAGTTGAATATACATGATTTTTCTTAAGTAGAAAAGTTTTCCTTATCCAAAGTCACATACATGAAAGTAACAAAGGCATAAGTGAGTATAGCCATTGTTAACCGTGAGGTGTAAGGTATAAGACCTACTTAGGGCTACTTAAAGCCTCACAACCTCGGGTTTGTCCAGACTAATATACCACTTTCCTTAAGTACAAACATGTATATAAAAGAAATAAAATGGAAAAGGAATATGCAAAAGTTGTTTAACAGATTCATTTTTGTTTATGCAATTTATGCATGCATGTATAGGCAATCCTTCTTAAATGATGGCATAGGGATGAATAGGGTATAGAATTAAGTAAGTGTTGGGTTCTTTTCAAATGAACCCTACATCTTACCAACCCCTATTCAGAACTATGCTAACATAAGAAAGATAGGAAAAGCTACACTAAACATGACTTTATAATCCATCACATGCAAGCTTATAATTACTATATGAATAGCACACCTTCAGATTTAATGTTTCATTTATAAGTTTTGAAAATATTTTGGATTTAGTAATGATAATAGCCACTCATATTTTACTTTAGCCAACACATGCACATTTGACATAAAGTAAACAATTTTTATTTTTAAGTTTGAAACATGAAATTATGAATGCATGAATCACATGAAATACAACTTAACATGTTGGGAAATATCTAAAGCAATAAAAGCAAGTAAAAAAACTCACTTTACTTAAATCCTAAAGACATTCTTAAAGAATAAGAAAATTTAGAATAAATCAAAATGAATTTCAAAATAATTTTTGTTTAGTTTGAAATTTGATTAATTTTGAAAAGGTGAGATGACTTTGCTGTTCCTAACCTATTCCCACATGTGTTTTGTATTTTTGTTTAATTTTCAGATAATTAAATCCATTTTTAAGTGTTGATTAGGTTAGAGTGTGAATTAAGTAGCTTAATCAACCTTTACCTACACCACCTTAGAAAAATTAACTAAGCAATTATGTGCCAATGAGATGACATAAAACCCACAAGTATTTAAATTTGCAATGCACCTAATAATGAAATGGATTAATGCAATTTGGCTGACAATTAAAAGTTAATTAAGCTAAGGGGTTAGCTTAAGTACTTTTAAAAGACCCTTTCATACTTATGAAAGGGGTTTTAATTTCCTTAATTAGACTTATGCTATTATACACATAAGCATCTAGCCAAAGTAGATTAATTAAGTTCTAAAACTTTTTAGAATTTTTTTAAAAATTATTTAAAGGGGTTATTAATGATTTAACCCTTAATTAAGAGGGGATTAAGGAAATAAAAAGAGGGTTTAGGGAATAGCTTAGGGGAAATGCTCCAAAATTATTCCATAAAACCCTTACTCACTGGATCTGACCTTAATCAAACTTAATCATAGGATAAATCCACTAATCACACCTTAATTGCCCATTAATCATATGAAAGGGGTAATTAGGGAATGAGATATCTATTTTCCCAATTAAGCCCTCAATAAATATCAAGAAAATTAGGGAAGGTAGAGGTCATCCCTTAAAATGAACCCTAAAAATTTGAGATTAATTGATGACCTATTTAAAGAATAATTAATTAATTAAAATTCAACTTGACCCCTTGATCGAGTGTGCAAGAGCAATTGGATTAATTTGGAGTGAGGAAGAAATTGGCTCTTCAATGGACCTCCCCTACTTTCAAGTGGAGAAAACCGAGATGATGGAAATTGAATCCCTCTCTAAGAAGCTTAGGATCACTTGCAAATGGCTCCTCTGACTCCCTAGTGCTCAATCGAGTGTGAGTGAATGAAAATAGAAGTGAATTAGGGGGATTATATCTCCCCCTATGGCAATCGGATGGCCGAAAATGTCCATGTTGTTTTGATCCAATTGAGCCTATAGAGTGAGCTATTTTGGTTATTTTGAGTGTGCACATGGTCAGTTTGGCCAGAGGAGTGGAATGTCAACTTCCCATGTGTTGAAATTGAGCTTAAGAGGGAATTTGAAATTTCAATTTCAAGCCATAGGGTTGGGTTTGGTCCATGGGTCAAATGGGCTGACCTAAACCCATTGGGTTAGGTGCACCACTCATCACTAAGTCCCCTTGAGCTTTTAGGAAAGCCTCAAGTGATTGTGAAGAGTGCATGACCAAAATACCCATGGGCTAGGCCAAACTTTGTTCTATGGCTTAGGGGTAAAATGGTCATTTTTTAATTTTTCAATTTGGGTATGTTTGGTATGTTGATAAAATAGGTTTGGCCAAGTTTCATTGGATTTAGAATCCATTTGATAGGGTTTGGCTCATGTTGACCCATTTAAGTGGGTCAACTTGGGTCAAGTTGACCAATAGGTCAAATTGGGTCAAACCAAGAGTTGGGTCAAGTTCATATGACCATTTGAAATGTTTTGGTGCCTTTGGTTTGGTTCAATTTGGATTAGATTTGATTTTGGCTCATATGACTTCATTTAGGTCAAATGGGTCGAGTTGACTTATTTGACCCATTTAACCTATTTGGGGTTGGTCATGTTGGGTCTAAGGTCAATTGGGCTAGGTTAGGTCTAGTTGGCCAATTGAGGCTTTGGTCAAGTTCCACAAGTGATTTGGAATGGACTTGACCCATTGGTTTCAATCAATTTGGCTTAGATCAAGTTTTGTCACATTTTGTCCCTTTAGATCAAAATGGATCAACTTGGGTCAAGTGGGCCCATTGGGCTAGGTTAGGCTCAAATGTTGGTTTGTTCAAGTTAAAACATAGGTCATGAGTGAACTTAGATCAATGGCTTCAATCAATTTGGCCTATGGTGGAATTTGGCTTTGCAAAGTTTCATTTTAGGTTAAGTGTTGACATAGTCAACCCTTAGGTTTGACTTAGTTTGACCAAATTTGATTGTTTGATCATCTCATGATGATTGTTGATCATGATGAGAGGGATATATGAGTTTGGTTCAATCCAATTTGGTTAGGATCAAAAGTTGGCTCATAAGGGTACTTTAGGTCACTTTGGGTCAAGTGAGCCTAAGTGGGTCAAATGGCTTGGCCAAAACTTGATTTGAAGTTGATTGATCTTGTATATGGACTTATGATTGAAATATAAATCCATTTATAAGTGGTTTGAAGTCAAAATGGATTTTGATCCATTTGAAAATTTCATATTCAAAGGAATAATATGAAGGAGTTTTGGGTTTGATTTTTGATTTAGGTTTTGATTGTTTGATTGAGGTTTGGATTTATATATGATCTCATGATTGTAGGATTGATTGAACCATGAGAGAAAATCAAGAGTTTGGCATGATTTGAAAGTGATTTGGCTAAGTTCAAGATTTTGGCTTGAAAGGCTTAGATTTGATTTTGAGTGGAATTGAGTTTGATTTTTGGAATTAGTTTTGATTGTTTGAATTTATATTTCATTTATATATGTGAATATAAATGAGAATATAAATCGAAAATGAGAAAATTTCAAGAATTTGAAAGAGTTTAATCATGATTTAGATTAAATCCATTAAAGGAAATTTAAAAGATTTAAAGAACTTTTTAATTTGAAATTTAATTTTTTTGATAAGATTTGATTGATTTATATTTATATTTCATTTATATATGAGAATATAAATGAGAATATGAATAAGTTTTGAGAAAATCCCATGAATTTGAATAGGTTTGATCAATGTTTAGGTTAAATCCATTAATGAAAAATTAAGGGATTTAAGAAAATTTCAAGGGTTTTAAATTTGGAATTTAATTTTTACCTTTGATTGGATTGAGTTCTATTTATATTTCATTTATATATGAGAATATAAATGAGAATATAAATAAGTTTTGAGAAAATCCCATAGATTTGAATAGGTTTGATCAAGGTTTAGAGTTGATTTTGGCTAAGTCCTTTAATGGAAAAGTAAAGGGGCTTAAGAAAAATTTCATGAATTATTTTGGAACTTTCAATTTGATTTGATGGGTTTGAATTTATATTTCATTTATAAATGTGAATATAAATGAGAATATAAATGGATCATGAGAAAATCTCAAAGATTTGAATAAGTTTGATCATGATTTTGGCTAAGACCTTAAGAAAGGGTTAAGGACTTAGAAAATTTGAACTTAGGGATTTTTGATGGATTTTGATCATGGGTTTCAATCATGGGTTTCATTATGGAATTGAATCATGGAATTGATTTGAGTTTGAGAAAATCAAATAGAATTGATTTGGAGTTTGACTTCAAAGAAGGAAAGTGAGGAATGGTTTAAGCTAAGTGTAGGAAATTTTCCTAACACCCCTAAGACATGACCTATCCCTATGGCTAACTCTTCTAAGTCTTTTAGGGATAGGTTGGAGTGTCCACCTAATCACTAGATGTGTCTTAAGACTAAGAAACTCTTAAAGTCTAAGAGAATCCTATGCCTAAGATGGAGGTGTTGAGAGCTCATTCTAAAAATGAGGTCAACAACCATTTGTGGTCGGGCACCACCGTACAAACTCGAAAACAAATTGTGTAGCCGAGCTCTACCTTATACAACCCAGATTACAAATGAATTAATTGCAATTAAGCAAGGAATTCATGTTATGGGGGTCTTCATTTCTTCTTTTCTTCTTTCTTCTTTCTTCTTTCTATTCCTTATTTTGGATGGTTGGAATGTGGTTACTCCAAAAGCTTCACATGGTACATAAGTTGAAATCTTATGACCAATGCTCATCCTAATCCCCCATAACAATCATTCCAAAGTCCTAATTGCAAAAGTACATGAAAAGGAAAAGTAAATCTAACCAACCCTACAAAATAAAGATTAGCTAAACAAATCATACAAATCCCAAGCATGTATATTAGACTTAGCACCCCACACATGGGTAACCAAGTCCACCTGGCATATTGGATTATGCTTGGGGGTATAAGCACCTGCACAACAAAAGTATTTATATTTTCATTTATAACAGTGCTCCTTAAGCACAATCTCCTAGAAAAGATAATGATTAGACTAAATCATCCTACCATTCAGTCTAAGCACATACACCTTAACATACAGACTAAAATAGAATATCATAACAAAAGCAAACATCAAACCATGCACTACCTTATCCTAAAGCTAGAAGTGGTAACTTAGCCTAATGTGTATGCTTTAAAAGGTTTGTGTGATATGTTTAGCTATAACATTAAGGTTTAGATTTCCTAAGTATGAAAATGTTCAACTTATAGGATGGTTTTAATTTCAGTTGTTTAGTTGTTTTGGGATTAATTTTTATTTGGTGATTTGTTTAAGTTTGAATGAACCTTCAATTAATTACTAAGTTGTAAAGAGAAGGTAAAGAGAAGAGAACTTCTTTTTCCTTCCCTACCCTAAGTAATTTCTAAAGTAGATTCATATTTGATTTTATTTAGTGAATATTATATTATGTGTTTTAATTAATCCTAAGTTTAGAATAACTCTAAACAAACCTATTCAAGAAGAAAGGCATTTTAAGATTAAGTAAAGTGAATTAATAACACAAAACACACATCACTTCATTTCTTTTCCAACATGTATAACAAGCATATGAATGAATCCTAAGCATATCTATACATACAAATAGAAATGTTTATCACACTTTATGATGAATGCTAAGAAATGTTGCTTAATAAATTTTGGATGCTTTATGATGCATGATTTTTATTAAGTAGAAAAGGGTCACTCTTTTATCCTTTATTCATATACACATATACATACATACATATATATATATATATATATATATTAAATAAAGAGGAACTTATCGGGAAGGATACAACTTTTGGATGACCACATTTAGGACATTTCATCCCATTCATGCGAGGAAGTGTGGGATCTTCATAAGCATCTCTCAATACCACAGGTGGCTGGCGGCTAGATCCCTGCTCATTTTTGTTCATGCAGTTGCTTTCTTTCATCTCTTTTTTCTTGCTCTGCCAATTCAAAAGTGCGAGCCAAGTGGAGATATGGTGCAGGCTCCCCAACCTTCCAGTACGAGATTCCGCCGATGAAGCAAGAGACCGCCAAGATCAGCTCCTGGACAACGAAGATCTTCAGTTTCTCCCTTACCCCCATCTCCTTCTCTTCCCCTCCCATCTGCTAATTCTCTCCCTCCTTGGCTCCAAGAGTTCCACCATGACAAGCATTGATCTCCTCAATGCACACATGATTCGCTCATCAAGCTAAAGTTGCAATATCCCACCCCTTGTAGAAGATAAGTGCTTTCCGCTTCCCAGCTTGCTCCAAGTAGCCTAATGCATAATGCACGCTTCCAGTGATGGGGTCTAGTTGAATTATGAAATAAGCCAAAATTAGGTAGGATCCAATAAAAGCAATGGTAGAGGGAGCATGGCCCAGATGAAACTGCAAGAGAGCAAAAGGTGACCACCTGCAGAATTAAAGGAAGTTTAAGCTAAACATACATATTTGATGAGAGCAGCATAAGATGGAAAATGTTAGAAGATAATGAGATAGAGCAGGCTCAGGCACAGTCAAACCATGAGGGGCAGATGCAATTATGAGCATCCAGCTTCAGAGAAGGGATACAACATAAAAGCTACCACAAAAGTGGAGAACTATCCTAGCCATCATAGCCAACAAACCTGGAAAGCACCATATGATGAAATTCTGTAGAGCCATGGACCAAATGATCCAGATCAACCAACCACCAACAGCAAGGTATATAAATGATAACAAGAGTAGACGGGTGAAACCCATAAGGGCTATCGAATCAATTAGTTGACAGCCAACAATAAATAAAGGAAATCAGAATAATCCGAAACTAGGAATAAACACATCAAAAAGATAGTACAAACCACATTATGATAAGTAGAAACCTAAATGAGATCAATGAACACAAAACAATAAACACCCCATAATCTGCCTGCAGGATAGCAGACCCAGAACAGCTAAGGAAGCATTCCCATTCAGCAGGAAAAAAATATTTAAAGCTTAAATACCACCAAATTCTCCCATAAGAATATCAGAGGGGTAAAGAAATCTAGATATTTAAATGAAAAACTAAAGCCATGGAGTTTGTTTCATGAGCATGGTAACAAGAAAAAAACTCGTGATAGATAATAAAAAACCCACCAAAGATATGTAGTAACTATAGGCCTTTCATCTAAAATAAGGTACCTACATCAGCAGCAGTAAAATCGAATGATCGTCGAGATGCAACCATAAGACCAAAGAAATAACAAAAATAAAATGTATTAAACTCATGCCGGCTAAATTCTAATATAATGGAGCCCAGTCTTGTCAAGGTTAACCAAACCTTGCAAACGTTTACGTAAAGTAAGGTGATCAAAAATTATTATTTCATTCAATCTAGCACCTAAGTTAGCAAGGTAGTCAGCACATGCATTACCTTCCCATCATACATGAGTGATTTTATAGCAGAATTGTGAGAGAAGAAGTCTAGTTTGCTTGAGTAAATAGTATAAGTCCAATTTCCAGATTTAGTGGAGGTCAAGAGATCAATTAACGAAGAGCATCCACCTCAATCCGGATATTGAGCCAACCTTCAGAGGCAAATCTCAAGAGCATTATACACTACCATTAGTTCAAAGAAATGGAACAGGCTGTATTAAGAGGGCAAGCAAATGCAATGAGGGCTTTTCAGTGGAGTTTCAAGATGCCACCAGTGAGGCATTATGAGATCTGAGCCATCAAGATTGATTTTAATAACATTATTTTGAGGTTTGGCCTAATAAACGATCTTATCATGTTTACAACTTGCTTAGGCCGGCAATTGAAAACCCAATTTAATAGCCACAAAATTACACCCTTTGAAATGCTTATATTTAATAAGATTAGCATTAAATAGATCACGAATTTTGTATTTAGTTCTAGCAATTATCTTCATGTGATTCATAATAATACCCCTATGTTTAGCATCATTTCTGGCCATCCATATAAATCAAATAATAATAATAGCAGTAATTACTTTAATGTGACCTTTACTATTATTTTCAAAATAAATTTCGAGGAGCTGATATATTATTAGAGAACCATTGAAATTGTCATTGTTAAAGAGATCATCATACCAAAGCCAAAGCTTACATGCAATGGCCCCATTAACAAAAAGATGATTTACAATTTCAATATGAAAGCAACAATGACATTTTGAAGGTAATTGAAACCTTTGCCCCACATCAAGGAGTCAACAGGAATAAAATTTTTCAACATACACCAAATTAGAATAGAGTAATAAATAGGAATATTATTATGCCAAAGTTTAGCATACATTTTAGAAAAATCATGGGCTTCTTTAATGTGAAGCCAAACATTTTTCAAGTTGAAATCTCCATTATGAGAGAGCTTAAAGAGAATCGATCCATTGTGTTAGGGTAATAGATATATTATTAAGTTTGTCTAAAATAGATGGAGGGATATACTCAATGAGCTTAGAATTATTCCACATATTATTCTGCCAGAATGATTTAACTTTAATGTTATCAGTTGAATGGGAAGAAAGTAATTCATCAATGGGCCCACTTCCATTCCAATTATCTTGCCAAAAGAAAGAGTTGCCAGAATTAATGCCTCAAGAAATTAAGGATTCGGCCTTCCATTTGATTCTACAAAGTCTTTTAAAGTCTCTCGATTTGTAGAAGCAATTAAGAGAGTGCTTTTCTTGGCAATATTTAGCAGTCATGAAGTTAGCCCAAAGGCTATTGTTACTTCTAAAATTACACCAAAGCTTGTAGGAAAATGCAGTGATGGTATCCCTAATAGTCTTGCAACTAAGACCACCTTCCTCGAAGGTGCCATAGCTTTTGTGCCAAGAGGTCCAGTGCATTTTTTTTGAAGAGGTGTTAGAACCCCAAAAGAATTTGTTAATAAGCCTCTCAATCCTGTTAATGATAAAATTAGTTGGCACAATGGTTTGAATGAGAGATCTGAGGTATAGAATTGGGGTGCTCTTAATCGGTAAACTACCACCAAAAGAGAGTAAATGATATTCCCAAGAAGAAACACGATTAGAGATTTTTTGGATTAATTCATCGAAAAGATGTGATCTTTTATGACCTTTGAAAAGTGGGGCTCCAAGGTATTTAATCGGAAGATGGTGTTGCTTAAAATTAGTGGTCCTCAGAATATGGTTAATCCTATTAATAGTTATTTTAGAAGAAGGTATGAAGCAGCATTTACTTTCGTTAAGGAAAAGGCCACTTTCCTTGCCAAATTTATTAAGGAATTTTGTAATAGTTTTTATGTGTGAAATAGATGCATTGCAAAAAAAGTCAAAGTTAAAACTAAGATGAGAAATAGGAATACCACCATGGGTTTTATAAAACATGCTAGGCTTATTATAGAAAAGATCATTCAAACTCCTGGATAAATATTCAACAACAATAATAAAAAGAGAGGGTGATAGGGGGTCTCCTTGTCTCAAGCCATGGTTTGAAGTGAAGAAGCCTGTAGACTCACCATTAATGATAATAGAGAACCAAGCGTTATGACAAAATTTTTAATGAGGTGAATAAAAGTATCTGAAAAGCCAAGTAGGTGAAGAATTTTAAATAGAAAATCCAATGATAGGTTGTCAAAAGCTTTAGTAAAATCAAGTTTGAAGACAATGTTTCCACCTCTGATAGGAACATCAATATCATGAATCATTTCTTGGGCTAGGAGTATATTATTAGATATAGCTCTCCTTTCATAAAGCTGATTTGATTTGGGGAAATAATATTTAGCAGCAGCGGGCTAATTCTATTTGTGATTAGTTTAGCAATTAGTTTATTAAAGAAGGTGCAAAGACTGATCGGTCTAAAGTCACTCCAAGTTTTAGGGTTAGTACTTTTAGGGATAAGAATGATGGAAGTACTAAAAAAGGCTCTAGGAAGAGAGTTGCCATCAAAAAAATCAATAACAACATCAAAGAGATCAGACTTAATAATGGGCCAGCAATGTTGAAAGAATTGAGTTGTAAATCCATCACTGCCAGCAATAGAATCCGAGTTCATGCTGTTGAGAATATCACCAACCTCAGATTTCATTGGGCTCAATGTAAGTAATCTATTTTGATCCAATCATAGAGGGAATCAGGTTAGGGTTGGAGATAGCATTAAGGGAAGGGTTGTTGTTTAATAAATTTTTAAAATGATTGCCGAAAGATTCTTTAATATCATTACTATCAGTGATCCAGCTGCCATTATCATTTTTTATTTTATTAATAGAATTTAGGACTTTCCTTTTTTTGAAGAGAGCATGGAAGTACTTTGTGTTTCAGCCATCATCGGAATTTGTCTACCGGACTTTTGACGCCAATAATTTTCCTCCATATTCTGATACTTAATCAAGTTATCCCTAGCTTCATTAAGTTCTTCATGTTTGTTAGAATCGGTGATGACTACTTCTTCTAGAGAGCAAACCAGTTGTTCCATATTTTTGAGATTAGCAAAAAGATATTTAAAATGATGTTTATTCCACCAATTAAGGGTTTGTTTGAGTCTTTTAAGTTTAAGCCAAAAATGAATCATACCCTTAATGGAATTGTCAGGATGAATGGGGGCCATCCAATTTATAGAAACAACATTCATGAAGTCATTATGTTGAACCCACATATTTTGGAATCTAAAAGGAGTAGGAGAAGGTCTTCTTATGGGAGGGTTTTTAACAGAAATTAAGAGAGGAGCGTGATCAGATAAAGTTCTGCTCAAGTGCTCAACGGAGGTATTAGGCCATTGATCAATTCAGAGGGAGTTAAAAAGGGTACGATCTAGGCGTTGCCAAAGTCTGGAGTTATTCCACATGAAATTAGAGCCCGAAAAGCCAATATCTGTCAAATTACAATCAAGGATCATATTAGAGAAATCTTCCATGGAATGAATGTTAGGGGAGGAACCTCCCCTTCTTTCCGAAGATGCAAGAATAGTGTTGAAATCACCCCCAACTAACCATGGTTTGTTAACAGAGGAGGCAAATGATCTTAAATTATTCCACAGGATGTTCCTACCCACTCTATTACATGATACATAAATAAAAGAGCCCAACACTGAAAATTCACCCAATGAGATATGGACATGAATCAATTGGTGATGGTTTTCAAGGATAGTGATATTGACTAATGAATTCCAAAAACATCAAATTTTATTGCTAATATTATGGAAGGAATTATGAAATCCAAGTGCTCTAGCAACATTTGCAATCTTAGAAGAGTGAATAAATGGTTCAATAATAACAAGGAGGGATATGTTATGAGTGTGACAAAGGCTTCTAACCCGGTTGCGGACATTAAGAGTCCCAATACCATGAATATTTGAAATAATAAAATTAATCATAACAATGAGGAATAACATAAAAGGATGAATGGAAATATAAAGATCAAGAAGTAAAGCATAAAGAGTATAGCAAAAAGTAATTATTTATGAGGATTTGAGGAGGATCTAGTGGTTCTAGTGTGAGTGGAGCTTCTAGCATTTAGGGATTTCTTTTTTCATTTACTGATTTGAAAGGGTCTTTCAGTATCCAAAGTATCTCCATCTGAAAGTGAGTAATTTGAGAAATTCAAAGTGGTTTTAGTATCAATCAAAGGAATCGTGATAGTAATTTCCCCTTCTTCCGTGTTTGAAATCTGATGAGTAATTAGGGTAGCATGTGTATCATTCTAGGGGATAGGGTCAGAAAAAATTATTTCATTCTCATTTTCTGGATTATTTGATAGATTTTTTGCCAACATCAAGGGATCACCATTTGACTTGTTTTGCTCTGGGATCAAAGAGCAGTTTTTAGAGATTATTTTCAGCCCAATCACATCCTCATTAGAGTTCTTATGCCCTGGTTCACTAGAAATAAGGGATAGGTTAGATTGAGTCAACATATTATCATTAGGAACAATGGTAGGTAAGTTTTTAATAGCCCCTCCACAAATCACATCATCATGATTTTCAATCATCTCATGATGTATCCCATTGTGCAAATCAGAAGATAATGAAATATTGGGATTATGCGGATGTGCGTCCCTTTGATTGACTTTAGGCACATAAGTCATTTTGATGGGATGTTCCTTTGGGAGGGAGGTATTAGTGACTGGAAACTTATTCTTTTTGAGATGTGGGTGTAAAATAAAGCATTCTGAGTTTTCATGACCATGGATATATATATATATATATATATATGAAAGGAATAAGTGAATACGGTGCCATTATTAGCACCAAGGGTGTAAGGTACAAGCCCTACTTAGGGCTACTTAAAGCTTCGCAACCCCGGGGTTGTTTAGACTAATCTACCACTTTCCTTAAATACATATGCATGTACAAAAGAGATAAATGGAAAAGAGAAAGATGCAAAGTTTATATTTATTTATTTTTTAGTTTTTTTATGCAATTTATGTGTGTAAATGTAAAGATCCTTCTTAAGTTATAACATGGAAGAGGATAAGAGTAGATTTTAAGCAAGTGTTATATTCTTTTAAAAGAACTATAAACTTTGCAAATCTTATTCAAATCCATGTTAAGAGGAAAGAAAGGAAGCAAACATAAGACAAAATTTTATATTCACATGGAAGCTTATAAATAAAGTATAAGTAGCATACCATTTGGTTTTGATATTTGATTTATAAGTTTTGTAAATAATTTTGAATTTAATAGTGATAATAGCATTCATATTTTTTACTTTAGCCAAAATATGCAATTTGACATAAAGAAAACATTTCATTTTAATTTATTTTTTAAAAGGGATGGATGCATGATTTTCATATTACATACACATTTAGCATGTTAGGAAATAAATAAAGGGATGAAAGCAATATAAACTCATTCACCCTAATTAATTCTTAAAGACAATCCTATGAAATAAGAAAGTTCAAAGTGAATCAAAGTTTGTTTAATGTGATTTTTGTTTTTAATTTGCTTTATGTTTGATTTAGGAAATGTAAAAGAATGTTTGCTAGTCTTAACCCATTTTCCCCATATGTGAGTTAATTTAGTTTATTCTTAGGATCATTAGGTGATTTTTATATTTTGTTTAGGTTAAGGTGTAAATTAAGTGTTAATTACCCCTTACGTACACCACCTTAGAATACTTAACCAAATAATTATGAGCCAATGGATGATATAAAATAACACAAGAAATTTAAATTAGCAATGCACCTAAGAAAGAAAGGGTCTAATGCAACTGGCTCATGATTAATGATTAATTAAGCTAACAGGTTTAATTTAAGTACTTTCATAACCCCTCTCACACAGGTGAGTTGGATTTTGATTTCCTTAATGTACTTAGATTATTGAACACCTAAGCACCTACCCAAGATGAATTAGTTATGTTTGAAAATTTTAGAATTTTATGAAATTAATTAGGTAGGTAATTAGTGGATTAATCCTTAATTCAATTTAAATTATGGAAGAAAGAAGGGGTTTAAGGAATAGCTTAAGGAAAATATCCCAAAATTATTCTCTAAATCTCATTTTCACTTAAACAACCTTAATTAACTTAATCAAGGGATTAAACCACTAATTACACACTTAATTAGGTTTAATTACATTAGGGGAGTAAGTAGGAATGAATCTAGCAATTACCATAATTAAACCATTAATGAATCCCAAGAAAATTAGGGGAGGTAGAAGTCATCCCACTAAATACACATGAGAAGTTTGAGATTAATTAATGAAATAATCAGAGAGTAATTAGCTTAATTACATTTCCAATAAAATCCAAATTCAGAAAATAACACTGTTCAAAATCTATCGAAATCAATTTTGTAATATTCTCCATTCAATTATCTTTTATAGCGCTACATCAGTGGCGGTGTTACGTGCTTTCTCCCTACCCGTCTGATCAAGGATTGGATGGCTGAGATCAAGCCCACGGTTCTTAAGGGTTAAGATGGAGAATCTACGTGTCTTGATCATGGCCGTCCATCCAAAATGTGTGATGGATGGCCCATGATCTATCCCTGATCTTCCTCATGGGAGATGGCCATCGTCCATCTTCTAGGGGAAGATCTGAGCTTGATTGAGCTCGGATTGAATCCAAATTCAACCCACGCCATCACCATGTAAGGGAGATCACATCTAATGACTAACTTCTCATGGGATGAGACTTCACTTCACAAAGGAACACACTATGGCTAATTTAAGCTCGGTTTAATGGCATACCTCACCGGAGGCTATCATCACGCTCGATTCTCTTGAAGTAGCTTCGTTTAGTGGAGATGAAGCCTTGTTAAAGTTTTGAGGCCTTGAGATTGAATGGATCTTCCTATAGGCCAAGTCACCCTTCAATTGAGCTCGGTCTTGATTAAAAGCACTCTTCCCTTTCTTGGAGAACTTGTATGAAGCTTGGGGTGAGTTCGATTTGATCCTCTGAGGGTGCTCGAAGGAGGAATTAGACTGGTTTTAAGTATTAGACTTCTCATGGGATGAGACTTCACTTCACAAAGGACCACACTATGACTAATTTAAGCTCGGATTAATGGCATATCTCATCGTAGTCTATCACCGGTGCTCGATTCCCTTGAAGTAGCTTCGTCTAGTGAGATGAAGCCTTGTTGAAGTTTTGAGGCCTTGGGATTGAATGGAACTTCCTATAGGCCAAGACACCCTTCAATTAAGCCCAGTCTTGATTAAAAGCACTCTTCCCTTGCTTATAAAACTTATATGAAGCTTGGGGTGAGTTCAATTTGATCCTCTAAGGGTGCTCGAAGGAGGAATTAGACTGATTTTAAGTATTGGATGAGATGGAATTCAAGTGGAGCTCCCCTATTTTCAATCTAAGCAAATCGAGAAATGGTAAATTCCAACTCACTCTAGGAAGCTTGGGGAGACTTGGAAATGGTTCCTCTGGCTTCCTTAAGCTCAATCGAATTGGAGATTGTTGAATTCAAATGAAATTAGGGGGAGTATACCTTCCCCCAGAGCAATCGGACGGTCATGAGTGGTTGTGCCATTTTGATCATATTCACCACATTGAGTGAATTATTTTGGCCGTTTAGAAGGGCATGACATTCAAATTTAGCCAGAGAAGGAGTGGAGGAGCTTGCCATGTGCAAAACAAGGTGGAGGAAGGAATCCCATGTGCTCATTTCCATGGGGGTGGTCAGTTTTGACCTTGGGTTGGATTTGGCTAAGCCAAACCCATTGGGTCATGTGCACCATGTCCATTAGTGACCATTTGGTCCACTAAGAGGATGCCAAGTGTCCATGAAAAGGAATTGACCAAATTCAAAGTGGTTTTGATTTTAGGTTACCCTATGACCTAGGGGTAAAATGGTCATTTAACCTTGATTTCAATTTAATATGTTTGGTATGATTGAAAAATGAGTTAGGCCAAGTTTCATTGAATTTGGAGTTGGTTCGATATGATTTGGCTCATGTTGACCCATTTAGGTCAAAATGGGTCAACTTGGGTCAAGTTAATCAATTGGTCAAATTGGGTCAAACTAAGGGTTAGGACAAGTTCATATGACCATTTGAAATTTTTTGGCATCTTTGGTTTCATTTAATTTGATTTATATTTGGATTTGGTTCATTTGATTTCATTTAGGTCAAATGGGTCAAGTTGACCAATTTGACCCATTCGACCTATTTGGGTTAGGTCATGGGTTGGTTTATGTCTGGTTGGTCATTTGAAATAGATTGGTATCTTTATTTCCAATTAATTTTGTTTATGTTTGGATTTTGGCTCAATTTGACTCTTTAGGTCAAGTTAGGTTCAAGGTCAATTGGGCTGGTTAGGTCAAGTTGGCCAATTGGGATTTTAGTCAAGTTCAACAAGTGATTTGGAATAAGTATGGCACATTAGTTTTAATCAATTTGGCTTAGATCAAGTTTTGACACATTTTGATTTTTTAGGTCAAGTTGGGTCAACTTGGGTCAAGTGGCCAATTGGGCTAGGTTAGGCTCAAATGATGACTTGGTCAAGTTCAAACATTGGTCATGAATGAGTTTTGAACAATGGTTTCAATCAATTTGGCCTATGGTGGATTGTGGCTATGTTGGGTTTCATTTTGACTAAGTGTTGACTTGGTCAACCCTTAGGTTTGACTTGGTTTGACCTAATTTGAGTGATTAACCATCTCATGATGATTGTCGATCATGATGAGAGGCTTAGGTGGGGTTAGTTCAATCCAATTTGGGTAGGATTAAAATTTGGCTCAAAAGGGGTACTTTAGGTCACTTTGGGTCAAGTGAACCTAAGTGGGTCAAATAGCTTGGTCAAAACTTGATTTGAGTTTGATTGAACTCACATATAGACTTATGATTGAAATATAAATCTATTTGCAAGTAGTTTGAAGTCAAATGGGTTTTGATTCATTTGACAATTTTAAGTTCAAAAAGGTGAACATGAGTTTGACTTGGGTTTGATTTTTGAATTGAGTTTTGGTTTGATGATTAAAGTTTGTGTTTATATTTGGATTCATGATTGTAGGGTTGATTGAACCATGAATAAAAATCAAAGGTTTGGCTTGATTTGAAATTGATTTGGCTAAGTTCAAGATTTTGACTTGAAAGGCTCAGGTTGAATTTTGATTAAATTTGAGTTTGATTTTATTTTTGAGTTGATTTTGGTTGTTTGAGTTTATATTTCATTTATATATGTGAATATAAATGAAAATATAAATGTGTTATGAGAAAATTTCATGAATTTGAAGTGATTTGAACTTGATTTGGGCTAAGGACCTAGGAAAGATTTTTGGAATTTGGATTTAATTCTTTGGGTTTAGTTTGATTGATTTGAATTTATATTTCATTTATATATGTGAATATAAATGAGAGTATAAATGGATTGTGAGAAAATTTCTTGAATTTGAATTGATTTATATTTTATTTAGGCTAAGTCTATGAGAGAATCAAAAGACTTAGAAAATATTTTGAACTTGAAATTTGAATTTGATTTTGGATTTGGTTTGATTGATTTGAATTTATATTTCATTTACATATGTGAATAAAAATGAGAATATATATGGGTTGTGAGAAAATTTCTTGAATTTGAATTGATTTAGATTTGATTCAGGCTAAGTCCATGAGAGAGAATCAAAGGACTCAGGAAATAATTTGGACTTGGAATTTGATTTTGATTTTGAATTTTGTTTGATTGATTTAAATTTATATTTCATTTATATAGTGAATATAAATGAGAATATAAATGGGTTCTGAGAAAATGTCTTGAATTTGAATTGATTTAGATTTGATTTAGGCTAAGTCCATGAGAGAGGATCAAAGGACTTAGGAAATATTTTGAACTTGGAATTTGAATTTGATTTGGATTTGGAGGAAATCAATTAAGTTGGAATTGATTTAAGTTTGACTTGAAGGAAGGAAGTGAGGAATTTGGTTCAAGCTATAGGGTAGGCAAATTTTGCTAACACCCCTAAGGCATGGCATATTCCTAGGACTAACACTTCTAAGTCTCTAGGGCTAGATTGAGTGTCCACCTAATCACTAGATGTGTTTTAAGACTAAGGATATCTTAAAGTCTAAGAAGTCCTATGTATAAGATGGAGGGGTTGAGAGCCCATCCTAAAAATGAGGTCAACATGATGTTAGGGTGTATGTGCATAGACAAAATGGTAGGATGATCTTAGTCTAATCATTATCTTCTGCAAGAGATTGTGCTTAAGGGGGCTGTAATAAAAATATAACTACTTTTATTGTGAGGTTTCTTCTACCCCTAAGCATAATCCAAAATAGGCCAGGTAGACTTGGTTACCCATATGTGGGGTGCTAAGTCCAATATACATGCTTGGGATTGTTTGATTTGCTTAGCTAATTTCTATTTTATAGGTGTTAGTTAGATTTACTTTCCCTTTTCATGTAATTTGTCAAATTAGGATTTGGAATGATTGTTATGGGGATTAAGATGAACATTAGTCATAAGACTATGTCTTATGTACCATGTGAAGTCTTCAGAGCAAGCCACAATCCAACCAAGTCAAAATAAAGAAAGAACCAAATGAAGAAAAGAAGAATGAAGAATGAAGACCCCCATAACACGAATTCATTTTTGTAATTAATTCATTTGTAATCTGGGTTGTATAAGAGTAGAGCTCACTACCAAATTTATTTTTGAGTTTATGCGGTGGAGCCTGACCACAAAATGCCTCTTATTCTTTTGCATTAGCTTTATAAATTGGTTGATGTTTGTTTAGCTTGCACATTAAGGTGGCATGTTTTCCTTGTTTCTTCATTGCTTGGATGTATGGCCTGGATGACGATTAGGCTCTTAGAAAAAAAATAAATTTTCTATCAATTAATCAATCAAAACTAAAAAAATAAATAACTCATAACCTCACTTAAAGCCTAAGTTAAAAATAAAGATAAAATAATTAGCAACCCCTTAGCTAGATGTTGTATTTCTTTCTCACATCATGCATAAAAGGCATATTGTTTCACTCTTGATTTGGAGGGCTTCCACCCGTGCCAGGAAATTTGGCTTGACCTTTGAGAGGTATGGTGAAAACACACCTCTTTTATTGCTAATTTTGGTTCATAATTCAATTTCTCATGCATTAGGCATATGAATCCTACAAGCCTGTGTCAAATGAATTGTCCAAAATGAAAATAAAATATATGAAAAATTTGCATTAGATTTAGGTCATTAAATCATACCCTACATTATCTAGTCTCTTAGGGAGTGTGTTTAAGGATTTGGTCTCTTTCTAAATAAACAACAGCTTAACTATCTTGCAAAAGCATATGACTTGCCTACATGTATTTAAAACTATAGGAGGAGTTAGTTGGCAGCCACCCCCAGGTGGTTGTAAGTCCAAACAGTCAAGTGATTTATTCTCTCTTATGGAGTTAAACCATATACCCATTTTTTCCTTAGATTTATGTCGTGCTTTGGCCCTCGCCAAAGCTCCCTAAATTTAGGTCCAGAGGTTGCTACTTCCCTTCACAGGCTACACGCATAAATCCTCACCTCTTAGGCATTTCTGTGACCTTGTATCATGGAATTATAAGTCCTAGATTTCTAATAAAAATTAAACTCAAAAAAAATAATTCCCTTCAAACTTCAAAAATATAAGGCTCAGTAATAGTATAGTTTGGGATGCTTACTAGGCTTCCTAGTATCATAAGCATCCCCTACCTATCTTTCTTTGGCTTCGATAATAATTCCCTCCTCTTGAGCAATCCCACTTGATCATCTAAAAATAAACTAATTGATTGATAGTCTTATCTTTGAAATCTTTGGAGACAACGATCATTTACCTTAATCGAGAGTATTCCTAAGGAATCATGTTCCTTAGGATGTAATTAACTATGGGGGATTGCCTCCATAGGGAACTTAACGAACCTAATTTAAAATTAACCTTGCTTTACTTTTCCATGTAAAGTAAGGGAAGAATCTTTAGTACATATGAAGATCCATAGTCCTTAAGAGTCCTTATTGAGCTGATTAGGTCCATCATAGGGTGGTGACTCCTATCTTTCAAGATAATACACCTTTCATCAATTTCATACCCAATCACCCTAATAAGAACATCTGCGGATCTACATGGAGTCTAGAAGGCATAATAATATTTCTATTTTCATTTATTCTCTTTCCCAAAAGGATATATGAAGGTAGGAATATATATTTTTCACCACAGGTTTATTCAATATATTATTAAGAGTAGGTGGGTAATAGCTACCTGGGGGGAGGAATATCAATACTAGGTAGATTAATGTGGTGGGAATGGCCATTGTGGCCACTGTGGAGGATCATATGATGGTTGAGGTGGTGGCAGAGGAGATGGAAAAGGAGGCTGCTGAGCTCATGGTTTCTCATACTAGACTCTGGTTGGCTGCTTCCCTCTATCCACTGACACAACTATCCTCAGCTTCTTCTCGAACACCTTCTATAGCTTGGGCGAGATGATTGGTCTAGAAAGGGTAACTGTTTGGCCTCCTCTTATAGTCTAGCCACCTTATTAATTAGTTTCTCAAATATCTGGATGGTAAAGCCCTTAAGCATGAAGGTGATCGGGCCATGAATATTCTTGAGGAGAATCTCAATGGCATGTTATTCAGACAACTGCGATTCACATTTCATGCTCAGGTTATGCCACCTGAGAATATAATCAATAAGGGACTCATTGAGAACTTGTGTCGCTACAACAAGATCACATACAATCACTCTTTGATGAGCTCCAGCAAATCTCTTGATGAAGAGGTGCTCTAACTCTGCAAAAGTCCCTACCGAACCGTTGGGCAGTTCGACATACTAATTAAATGCACCCCTACTAGGCTACTAACAAAAATTCTAAATAATAGTGCATCACTACCACTAGCATTGCAACAACTGGCTCTAAAATGTGCAATATGCTGATGCGGGTTCCCACTTCCATCAAAGATTTTGAAGGAAGGTCATACAAAACCCTTAGGGTATTGAACTACATCAAATTCCTTTGGGTATGGTATACCCTTCAGAATAGATGAGCTCCTCCAAGCTTCTGCCATCACTTCCATTAGTTGCTGCTCTATCATATGCATGATATCCTTCTCATGCATGATGGTACCATCTGTAACCTTCCTATACAAACTACCAGTGTCATCCTCTGCAGGAGTGCACCTAGGATGCTCTAAGGTATGTACCAACTCTGGATTTTCAGTTATCATGGGAGAAGGCTGTGAAATTGGGGCTAAGTTCTGCAATGCTGAAACCACTACCATCAACTTCTCAATCTTCTTTCCCATCTTATCAATATGATCATCTCTCTGTCTGAGCTGATGGAGGACGTGCTGAGTCGAGTGAGAAGTGCCACCTTCCTCAAGCATGGCACCTTCCTAGCTAGTCTGATCCTACTATAAGGATCCCAAGTGTCAACCATGTGGACCTCTGCTGTGTCGTCCAACATGTCATCCTCATCAAGATTGAAGCTGACTTTATCCTCATCCTAGTTTGAGTGGTCACTCCCAAAAATCTTCCTTTTCTCGGCAAAATAGTCTGTTAATATGTCATCTAGCTATCGGTCTACTATGCTTGGCTAGGATGAATACTCACTGACTACTAGCTATAGGGTTGTGCTCCTCTGCCTCAATACAATGGACACTGGCTACTATCAAGATCTCCTCACCAAGAGGATCAACTGTCATGGGGACCATGTCTATGCTCAATCCCCTCTCTATCTTTGTATGCTACAGTGGAGGTGGTGCGACGATGATGCTCTTGGGTTGCCACTCTTTCCTGATCATATCTGAGGTAAGTGATTGGATAGGAGAGCTCAATCTCACATCAATAGGTGGAATAGATGGAGCAAGATCCTTAGGCCATAGCCGGATCACCAAAGGGGAAGGTCTCTCTCTGGATGGGGGTTTTTAAACTTTAGTGGGAATGGTAGATGGTGCGAGCTGAACTGGTGATGGTGGACGATGAGGAGAGCGATGTGATGGCAACACCGATAGCCCCTCAACTGGGGATCTCTGTCTGTGTAGGACTACAACGATAAGAACAATCCTATTTGAATGATCAGCAGTGACTGGGCGACGATCAAGAAAATCTATCAAAGTAGAGGTCGCCACATACCTCCCTCTCCTCTCTACCTACGGCGGATGCTCAAGCCTTTCATCTCTCTCTCTCTGTAGATCTGACCCCTAACACTTCTAAGGATCATAGATTGTAAGTCAAACAAGTTACCATACTTTAAGCATTCGTAAGCTCTACCAACCTGGCACAGAATAGTCATAAGTTTAGCGTAGGGCCTCTTATGCTTCCTAACTAGTGTCTCATGGTATGCTGGTAGTGGAGGAGAAGCAGCGATCCTTCAGTAATCTTCATCTCCATCTGAGGTCGAGAGGGGGTGGAACCTACTACCACTTAGACATGGAGAGGTCTCATGAGGAGAACTCTCCTCAGCTATATAGGAAGCAGTGTCAAGCTCTCTAGCTGCTCGCTCACAACCCCGCTTAATCTTCTGATTTTTGTTGCGATGTTGGGTGGGAGTGAGCAAGGCATAGCTAGAACTGGAACCTACCTCGAAAGTGGAGGAGACTATCTCATAGGCTACAAAACCTTCCCCTTTAGGGTGACCAACGAGGAGGTAGCAGCTCTCGTTGGAGCTATGGTAGGGGTAGCTGAACGGGCAGATACTGAAATAGCTGGTACTGACACTAACACTGGATGAGGTGTGGGAACCACTACGACCTTCCTCTTCAGCGAGGAAAACTAAGAGTCAGATGGGATATCCAAGCGGATGAGTGGCGTCTGTCCTGCCACCTCCTCCCTGCTAACGGTTGTGAGGCCTACCCCCTCATAAGTAACACATACCCCTCAAAGCCATGACCAAAGTAGATTAGGTTAGCGGCATCAGTGGTGGTGAGATTGGCCTGATCCAAGGCCAAGTCTACACTAGAAGGGAAAGAGAAGATGAACTTGCTAGGAGCCATGATCACTACACTAACTGGAAGTTAGACTGACTGACTATACTAAAATTACTACATTTGTTGAAATATAATTTGAGTCAGACCCTTTTCCTTGATGTTTGCCTTCAATCATTGACTTCTATACTTAATTTGGAATTTGAACCCACACCTAACAAATTTAGGTATGCTAAGTGGGGTTCATTGAATTTTGGAGAGATTTTTGATATTTGGAGGAAAGACTTTGCCATATGATTTTGATTTAGAACCCATACTCAACCAATTTAAGTAGGTTTCAAATATTTGGAAAGACTTTTGAAGATATTTGTATTGTGTATCTTGTTTGAAAATTTTTGATTTGGAAAACCTTTGCTTAGCAAATTTAAGTATGATAAGAAGAGGTTTTGATTTTATGTTTGAAGATTTTATGAAAGTATCTTTGCTTGTGATGATTGGTTATATATGTGATATATGTTAATTTGAAAATGGGAATTCTTACTTAACAAATTTGGTATGTTAAGTAGAGGCCAAATGTGTTTAATATGTGTTTTGAAAATAAGACTCTCACTTAACAAATTTGGTATGTTAAGTGGGATTCAAATGTGATGTGATTTGTGTTTTGTTTTCTTTTGAAAATGAGACTACCATTTAACAAATTTGGTATGTTAAGTGAAGCCAAAATGTTATATGATTTACTTTTGAAAATGAGACTCTCACTTAACAAATTTGGTATGTTAAGTTGGAGCCAAATGTGTTTTGATTTATATTTTGAAAATGAGACTCTCACTTAACAAATTTTGTATGTTAAGTGGGAATCAAGTATGATATAATTTTTATTTTGAAAATGTGACTCTCATTTAACAAATTTGGTGTGTTAAGTGGGAGCCAAGTGTGTTTTTATTTCTATTTGTTTGCTTTTGAAAATGAGACTTCCATTTAATAAATTTGGTATGTTAAGTGGAAGCCAAATGTGTTTTGATTTATATTTTGAAAAAGATACTCTCACTTACAAAAAT
The DNA here is from genome assembly GCA_021442155.1 of Cymbidium sinense. Lineage (NCBI taxonomy): Eukaryota > Viridiplantae > Streptophyta > Magnoliopsida > Asparagales > Orchidaceae > Cymbidium > Cymbidium sinense. The sequence goes on from CM038223.1 coordinate 77,979,597, forward strand.
GGTATGTTAAGTAGGAATCAAATGTGGTATGATTTTTGAAAATGAGGCGTTTACTTAAGAAATTTGGTATGTTAAGTAGGAATCAAATGTGATTATGATTTGTTTCAAAGAGAGAAAATCTATTTAACAAATTTGGGTATGTTAAATAGAGTCCAATTTGTTTTTTGTGAATTTTGGAAATGAGACTCTCATTTGACAAGTTTGGGTATGTCAAATGGAGTCCAAAATAAGTCTTGATTTTATATGTGTGATATGTTGCTTTTGAAAAGATGGAAACTTCAACTCTAGCATATGTAAAATATGTTAAGTGGAGTTTCAATTTTATGCTATGATTTTATTTGAAAATATAATCTTCATTCAAAAAATTTGCATATGTTGAATGAAGGTGGTCATTTTCAAAATTGTGCTTTTGAAAAAGAAAGAGACTCCAACTCTAGCATATGTGAAATATGTTAAGTGGAGTTTCAATTTTTACTATGATTTTATTTGAAATATAATCTTCATTCAACAAATTTGGGTGTGTTGAATGAAGGTGGTCATTTTCAAAAATGTGCTTTTGAAAAAGAGAGAATCTCCAACTCTAGCATATGTGAAATATGTTAAGTGGAGTTTCAATTTTATGCTATGATTTTATTTTAAGATAGGATTTCCATTCAACAAATTTGAGCATGTTGAATGAAGGTAGCTATTTTCAAAAAGATTCTTTTGAAAAATGATTTTGATTTTGATTTTGAAAAGAGCCTCCATGTAACAGTCATAGAGATTATTAGAGGAGGTTTGGTTATATAAGTTTTGTGCTTATTGAAAATTTCTTATGAGTTTTGTGTAAGATCTTATGTTATGTGAGTTTGGAAAAAGTGCTTCTAAAAAGTAACATTTTGCAAAAGAGTTTATTTTCTTAAATATTAAAATGAACCTTGCCTCACCAAGCTAGTGGTAAGGAGATTCTAAATTTTTGTCATCTCTTTTCATTAGTTAATTTTATCTTTCACCTATCAAGAAACCCAATAGAGGTTTCAAGACATACAAAAGAGAGGTTCTAAAACCTAAAGGATGTTGGCTACTTAAGAATGAAATAAGTTAAGTGCCAATGGAAGCAAAATAGTCTTGGACTTATGAAATACAAGTCCACTATTCGATGCTTGGAGACATGCTACTAGAGATGGGCCAGAGGAACCATCCAAAATCAGTGTTTATATTTTAATTATATGTATGGACACAGATCAAGAGTGTAATTGAGGTGATCATACATTAAAAATAGTGCACTATCACAAAAGATAAAATCACTATAATGGACTAATCACCTAATAAGGACTCTAGGCATGATGGGTCTTGAATATAAGATTTTCTCCCACTTTATGAATGAATAAAGTAGGGTTTATTTAAATTTTTAAAGTTCCCATGGGGCAAGCCCCCATAGTTAACATCCTAAGGAAGGTGAGATTCTTAGGAATACTCTAGATTAAAGTAGGCAATTATTATCTTCAAAAAAATTTAAAGATAAATATCAATAAATTAGCTATGTTTGGAAAATCAACTAGGATAGATCAAAAGGAGAGACTTATTACTGAAATCAAAAGGAGATGAGTAGGGGATGCTCATAATACTAGGAAACCTAGTGAGCATTTTAATCTATCTTATGATTAGGCTTTATATTTTTGAAATTGAAGAGAATTATTTATTTGAGTTAAAATTTATTAAAAAGCTAGGACTTATAATTCCACAATACATGATTGGGAAAATTTCTATGAGGTGATAATTTATGCTTATAGCCTGAGGGAAAACAATAACCTCAGATCCTAAATCTAGGGAGCTTTAGTGAGGCCGAAAGCACATCCTAAATCTAAGGTGAAAATTGAATATATTATTTACCTCCATAAGAGAGTAAACCATTTAATTGGTCTTATAACTGCACCAGTACTCTCTCCTACATTTTAAAACCATGTGGTCAAGTCATATGTTATACAAGATGGTTAGGTTTTTATTATTTAAAAAGAAACTAAAGTCCTTAAACCCACTCTCTAAGAGACTTGAGCATGAGTGGTATGAATAATGGCTTAATCTAATGCAAATTTTATCAAATTTTATTTGATTTTGGACTCTTTATTTTGACATAGGCTATAGGATTTTATATGCCTAGATACATGATGAAGTAGGTTATGGGCCAAATCAACAAAGAAGAGGGTGAAGCCCTAGGGAGTTGCTCTCATAGGTCAAGCAGTTCCCATGCGTGCAAGAACGGGGGCCCTCATTTCACAAGAGTGGTAGAAGATGCATGTATGATATTATATATATAATATTTAGCTAAGGGGTTACTAAATATTTTAATTCTCTTAATTTAATACTTACACTTTAATGATGTTTTGAGTTATTTAGAAAATTATTTATGAGTTGTAGTTGGGATAAAAAGATTAATTTTTTCCTAAAAGCCTAATCGAATCCAAGCCATACATTAAATCACCATACATGAAGAAACTAAGAAAACACATGTCATTTCTATTACACAATTATAAATAAAGCATCAAATAATTTGTAAACTCAACATAAAAGAATAATAGGCCAGCACGGTCAGATATTGTCGTACAACCTGAAAAGAGAAATGGATAGTCGAGCTCTATTCTTATACAACCCGGTATATGAAAGAATAATTGCAATTATAAATGAATAAATGTTATGGGGGGTCTTCTTTTCTTTATTTCTTCATTTCTTCCTATTTCCTTCATTCCTCCTTTGGATTTTCTTTGAAGGCATCATAGGGACCTCCCAAGACAAAGCCTTCTAGCCTCTGCTCATCCTAATCCCCTATAACACTAATCCTAATTCTTAATGCATAATTATATTAAAAATAGAAAAAGTAAATCTAACTACACCTGCAAAATAATTATCAACTAAACACACCATACAACCCAAACAGTAATATATATAATTTTAACTTATCACCTTGCACGTGAGTAACCAAGTTCACTTATCCTAATTTAGATTATGCTTAGGAGTTAAGTAACCTGCAAAAGAGAGCATTTATATTTATTTTAAGCACCCCTTAGGCTAATAACGGCCTAACATCCAGTCTACGAAGCATGCACTTTATCATCCAATCTACAATAACACATCATAAAATAAACATACATCAAGCCATGCACTGCCCTAACTAGGCTTTAGAGTTATCATTCTCTAAGTATGAAGGATATTTAATTATAAAGGGTTGATTTCAATTTAAATAGTTTAATTGATTTGTAAATTTTTTGCTTAGTGTTTTCTTTTGTTTCATTTGACCTACACTAGACAACTAAGTATCTTAAAGAGAAGGAAAGAGATGATCACTCTCTTTTATCCCAATCTTAAGTCACATCTAAAGCAAATTGACTAAATGAATTCTCTTTTAATGAATGGCTTATTACATATTTTAATTATCCCTAGGTTTAAGTTCACTTTAAATAATCTCATTCAATAAGAAAGGCATCTTAAGATTAAGTAGAATTAATTACTATCACGTAACACATGTTTGTTCATTTCTTTCCATCATATATAACATGCATATTATTAAGTCCTAAGCATAACTATTCATAATTCTTTTAGCACACTTAAATGATGAATGAAAGCAAATGTACTTAGAATTGATGTTTCATTTGGTTGAATTATTTTGTCATATTAAATTAAAGCTCTATCTAAATTCTTATACAAAAGCATAAGAAAAGAACTCTAAATCATGTGACTAATCAATCCAACCACTTGAACAAAATATGAATGCATATCTTTTTAATAGAAAGAGGGGATTTTCATTCATTAGCTAAGTACACATTCAAATGTATGAAAGTTCTAAGCAAGTACGTCACCATGGTTCTGCACTAGGGGAGTGAGCTAGGAACCTCCTTAGGGCTACTTAAAGTCGTGCATCCCCGAAATGTCCAAATTAATATACTCGTTATTCTTAAATACATATAGATGTATAAACAACTATAAGAATAAAAACCATGCAAAAATAATATTTGATTTGTTTGATTTATTTGTGTGAATGACTTAAAGCTCTATCTAAATTCTAATATCAAAATGCATAAGAATGAAATCAAATGGGTACGTTGCCATTGTTCTACACCACGGGAGTGAGGTACGAACCTCCTTAGGGCTACTTAAAGCCATGCGTCCCCAGAATGTCCAGACTAATATACCCATTAACATTCAAACTCATACAAATCAACATATGGATGTAAGAAAGAGACTTCACTTCATACACTAAGCTTATATTCACAGGCACCTCCTACATATATGTAACTAAAGTCACAATATATATTATTATTCATTAATAAGCTTTTGAAATTACATTTGAGATTTAATAGTGATAATAGCCACATGTATTTCTAATTAAGTCAACACATGCAAATTGACATAAAGAAAATCATTTTTATTTAATTAATTTGAAAGAAATGAATGCATGAATACAAGTGGCATACAACATTTTAATACTACTGGAAAGAAATAAAGAAGCACAAGCATGTAATTTCATTCAATCCAACTAATTCTTAAGGACAATCACATTAAACAAGCTTATTAAAATAAACCAAAGTTACTTAAAGCCATTTTTGATTTCATGTTTGCTTTGATTTGAAAGAAATGTGAAAGAGATTTGCTAATCCTAATCTCATTTCCCATTTGTGAATTAATTTTATTTAATGAAGCAATTAAATTGATTTTTATGGAATAATTAAGTTGAGGTATGAATTAAATCAATTAATTAAGCCCTTACTTACATCACATTAAGTTATTTAACTAAATAATGATGAACCAACATGAGATGCAACCACATAGAAATATAATTTAGCAATGCTCCTAAGAAATGAAAGGGGCCTAATGCAATTGGCTCATAATTAATAGTTAATTAAACTTAAGGGATTTGTTTAATTACTTTTATGATTTTCTCACACATGTAAGCTAATCATAATTTCATTAAATTTTTTAGACTATTAAACATCTAAAGAACTACCCAAGGTTAATTAATCAAAGTTAGGAATGAATTGGATTTTAAAATAATTAAGCCCTTAATTGGTTAATTAAATCTTTTGATTATATTTTAATTAAGACAATGAAGTTAACATAAAGAATCGACCAAGATAGAGTCCTCAATCCCAATCCCTAAGTCATTTCAAACAATCAATTTGGATGTAAAATAATTAGACTCCCTTTACTTTTAATTGATTAATTAAGTGCCTAATTAATTACTTAAACTTTGATTAATTTGAAACAAATGAAGAGGCTTAATGAAATGGTCATAAAGAGTAAACCTAAACTATTTCCCTAAGACTTTTCATTATTAATAGATGGCAATAAGCTTAATTAATGGATTAATTTATTGTTCATTTGCTTAATTGATCATTAATTAAGGTAGGAGAGTAATTAAGGCTTAATTAATTAATTTTTCTAATTAACTATCCAATAAATTCCAAAAAATAGGGGAAGTAGAGGTCATCCCCCTAAACATCTCTATAAAGTTTGAAATTAATTAGATAGTTAATCAGAGAGTAATTAGGCTAATTAATTTTTTAATTAATTAAGTATAAATTAATATTCCAAATCAATTAATAATAATTTTAATGGACTCCTCTGTGAAATACCTTTAAAATGAGCCCTCGTTTGTTTTTTTTGGAGTTTTTTACAATTAGTTATGAATTTTAAAAGTTTTGGCCTTAAAAATGAATTAATTAGCCCTAATTAAAGCCATAATCCTGTCGATGCCACGTGGCTACTGATGATGCGGCGTGCTTTTCTCTCGTGGTGTAATGGGATAGGTTATTTAAGTTATCATATCGCACGGCTGACTCAGATTGTTGTGGATGCGCTTTCCGTCGATCATCTGATCTAAGATCGAAAGACCATGATTAAATCCCATGGTTAAGAAGAAAATAGAGAGGATCTAAGTGTGATTTGATCATGAACATCCATTACAATCACACGAAACAGACGACCCATGATCCATCCTCCTACGAACGACGAACGACGGAGCCCGTCCATCATGGCCGAACCCACCCAAGCTCGAATCTACTCCAAACTCAACCCACACCTTCACACAAAGGATCCACAAGGATCCAATGGCTAAGATGGCCTCAAATACAAGTTCACTTCGAAAAGTACCAACACATTTTTATACAAGGATCGATATTAATGGCATACCTCACCGGAGCTTATGATCGGCAATTCCAACGATTGAGAAAGCTTTGTTTTGTAGAAATAAAGTCTTGTTAAGATGCACAAGCTTTGATTTGAGGTAGATTTCTCTAAAGACTAAGATCCTCCCATTGAGCATTCGATCTTGATCAAACTCATTCTTATAATGGATTTGGAGCTCGGGGAATGGCTTCAATGGTTCGATGACACACGAGGATGGTGTGTGCAAGAGGAATTGAAGTTTTAGGAAGAATTGGAAGAGTTTGGATCAGAAGCACCCTCCCTTGATTCAATTTTGCATGGGAGAGAGAAATTTTGATTGAAGAAGGCTTGGGAAGCATGGAATTGCTCTGAGGGGTTTCTTTTTTCACTTTGGGACTCAGTGTGTTTGAATGATGCCAAATCCCATTTGAATTAAGGGAGTATACCCCTCAATTTGTAGGGAAGGATGGACGGGATGGGTTGCTCCTTTGATGACAGAGCTACCGTCAGGGTGCTGGAGAGGTCACACTCACGTCCACATGGCTCATCGTGAGTGGAGGAGGTAATGGGAGGTTGCCCAAGGGCTGATGTGCAATAGTTTCTTGGCTTGAATCCATAAGGTGTTTGGTTTGTATGGGAGGTGAGTCAACTCACCTCCCATTGTGGTCCATGGCGACCTAGGGTGGGTTAAGTGAGCTAGGTGGGTCAGGTGGAGCCTCACTTGAGTGCTTTGAGGGCTGCCATGGTGATGGGGGAGTTGACCTTGCTTCTTAAATGGAAAATCCAATGGAAAGAAAGCTTAACCAATGGTCCATTGCTAGGGTGGGGCCCACTTTGCTTTTGGGATGATCTTGGGCTAACCTAGGGTCAATTTGGGTCAGGTTAGCCCTTAGGGTCCCATGGGTTGGTTTTGAGTGCTTTGACTTCATTTGGTCAAATGGGTTCATGTTGGGTTGGGTTGACCAATTGGTCAAATTGGGTCAAACCAAAGCTTGGGTTAGGTTTAAATGATGATTTAAAGAGTTTTGGTTCAAGTGGTTTTGATTAATTTGGCTTAGGTCTGATTTTGGCTCATTTGAAATTAAATGAGTCAAATGGGCCAAGTTGACCAATTTGACCAAATTAGATTGGGTTATGTGTTGGTTCATGTTCAATTGGATAATTGAAAAATGATTGTAGGCTTTGGTTTGATTTGAATTGGGTTTAATTTGGATTTTGGCCAATTTTACCCTTTAGGTTAATTTGGGTGAGGTTGGGTCAAGTTGATCACTTGGTCAAGGCTCAATAATCAATAATTGATTTGGAATGAACTTGAGCCATTGGTTGCAATCAATTTGAGTTAAATCATGATTTGACCCATTTTGGCTTTTTAGGCCAATTTGGATCAACTTAAGTCAAATGGTCAATTGGACTTGGTTTGGCTCAATTAAGGGTTTGGTCATGTTCAATCTTTGATTATGAATTGGTTTAAATCAATGATTTTAATCAATTTGGTATATGGTAGGTTTTGGCTAGTTTAAGTTTCATTTAGGATAAAGGTTGACTTGGTCAAAGGACCTAGTTGACTTAGTTTGACCCAATTCAAGGCAATTGATCACCCTATGATGATTGTTGATCATGATATGAGATTTGGATGACCTTGGTTCAATCCAATTTGGGTGGGATTAGAACTTGGCTTAAAAAGGTCTTCTAGGTCAGTTTAGGTCAAGTTGACCTAAATGGGTCAATTGGTTTGGTTTTGGCTTAATTCATGTTTATTTGAACTCATATATGAGCTTAGGATTGAAATATAAATCCAACCACAACCAATTTGGAGTCTAATGGATTTTGGCTCATTTGAATTTTAAGTTAAAAAGGCTAACTTGGGTTTGACTTGGGTTGACTTGAGTTTAGTTTGATAATTGTAGTTTATGTTTATATTTGGGTGAGTGATTAAAGGAATCATTGATTTATGAAGAAATACATGGGTTTTGAATTTATTTGGATAAGATTTAGCCAAGTTCAAGAAATTGGCTAAAAAGGCTTAAATTGGGTTTTAATTTAATTTTAGAATTGATTTGGGTTTGGTTTTGGCTATTTAGATTTATATTTCATTTATATTTGAGAATATAATTGAAGATATAAATGAATCTTGAGAAAATCACTTGAGTTTGGAGTGATTTAGAAGTAAATTTGACCAAGCTTAGGGATGTAGGTCAAAAGGGCCTAAGTAGGGAATTGAATTAGTTTGATTTATTTTTGGTCATTGGATTGTGGGATTCATTTATATTTGTGAATATAAATGAAGTAATAATTTATTTATAAATAAATCAATTGAATTTTGGTTAATTTGAGTTGATATTTGATTAAGCTTATGGAGGCAAGTCCATATGGCTTAAGAAAGGTCTTGATTTAGTTTGATTTAATTTGGCTCATTTGAATTTGGATTTTATTTATATTTGTGAATATAAATGAAGGAATGATTGATTTATAAAGAAATCAACCAAGTTTGATTTGGTTTAATGGGGTTTTGGCTAAGCATATGAAGGTGATTCATATGGCTTAGGAAGAGATTTTGGAATTTGAATTTCATCATGGATTTCAATCATTTGATTTGGAATTGATTTATAATTTAATTTGAGATTGAATTTGATATTTGAGAAAATAAATTGAATTGGGGTTTATTTAAATTTGGTTAAGGCTAAGTCCATAAGATAAAATCAATGGGCTTAAGAAGGGTTTTGGAATTAGAATTTGATTTGAATTGGATTTAAAGTTTGGATTGAGGAATGAAGCATATATTGGGTTTGAAGCTATAGGGTAGGCAAGTTTTCCTAAGTCCATAAGGCATAACCTATTTCTATGGCTAATCCTTCTAGGTCTCTAGGCTTATGTTAACTGTTCAACTAATCACTAGAAGTATCTTAAGACTAAGGAGATCTTAGTGTGTACAAGAGTCCTAGATCTATGATAAGAAAGTTGAGAACTCACTTTAAAAGTGAGGTCAACACTGAAAGTACATAGAGCCTTAAAGGTTGTAAAAGAAAGGGTCTTATGAATAAACGATATCAAAGGCCAATTACCAGAGAAGCCAAAAATGCTCCACTTCACAAGCTACCATTAGTGGTAATAAGAACTCAAGATCATTCTAAACAAGCCCTAAATGGTGAGCATTGGGGCATGACACTTGGACCGCATGTCCAATAATCCATCATCGAAAGGTCCCGACAAAAAGAAAAATAAATATAGAGCCCAAAGTCTCGAGAAGAAGTAGCAACGCAAAAGATTTTTCTTCTGGAACCTAACCTAGAGATGGAGAAAGAGAAATATTGAACTGTGTGCTCAACAACCATTGTTCAAGAAATAAATTGTACAATCAACTGTGGAATTAGAAGTGAGTATTCTAACCCATAATAGGTTTGACAACTTAAGATGGGTAAAGAGGAACAACTCTACTAGTCAAATTAAACAGTCCTTCTAGACCCGACAACATCAGGTTCTAGATTTTTCAATGAGGAAACTCAAAACTGTATGTGAAGAGTGCATCGGGTCCTCAAAGTTGCTAAGGAGAAATGACTGATGAAAACAAAAATAGCAATTTCCTATCATCAGGGAGGCCAGAGTTGCTCCTCCAAGGAGACCTCCTACAACCCCAGCAAGATGACAATCCAATCAAGTCCCACAAGGTGAAAATCATGGTGTGATACCTGGACCATAGGTCCAAGAATCCATCATCGAAGGTCCTGACAAAAAGGTAAGCAAATTTGGAGGACAAAGCCTCACAGTGAAACTACCTTAAAGAAAGACAAAGGTGTTACATCTGGACTGTACTCTCAGAGATCTACCATAAATAAAACTCATCAAGAATGGGTACCTAAGAGAAGAATCATATATGATGAATTTTTTTGACGGTCGACACCTTAGAGAGTCATCTAGGGGATCTCGTTTCCTACAATCTCATTGATTTCAAAGGTGAAAGTCCAATGCTGCCAATTAATGATCGATATTTGAAAAAGTATTACGCATAAAAAATGTAATCACAAGAAAGCAATCGATCATATGGTGCGTCCTCAAGCTTTTCAAGAAGGCGAATTAGTCCTAGTGTTGAGAATACCAATTATTCTTCACCATCATTACATGTGTAAGTTTTGCTTGGAAATTCTCTTGTAAAATAAGAATGCATTTTTGAAATAAAGCAAACATCCCCCTATCATACAAGGGGTATTTTTTTAATTTTATAGTAAAATGTTAGGCTTTCCCCTATAAGATAAGGGGCCTCCTTTTATATTTGGGTTGACATCGTGCCTAAGGCGGAGATCCCTATATACATGTTCAAATTATGTATTCAAATTCACAAGTTTTAAAGTTTTACTAACCTAAAAGTGACATTTTCAAGTCTGTGAACTTTAACAAATCAAGTTGGAAACACATCTTCCATCCATACATCAAATCTAGGGCTCGAGTTGATGCATAAGGTTAGACTCAACACGCCTAAATATGGTCGTATCGCTGATAGGTTGGGTTACTCAATAAAGGCCGCAGTAAGAGATCCCTCACCCATTAGCTCGATGATAAAATCTCCATCAATTGCTCAAGTCCAAGACTCAAGTGGGTGCATAGGGTTGAGCTCAACATGCCCAAATATGCGTGAGTCACTGATAGGTCTGCTTACTCAACATGCCATAAAGGCCGCAGTAAGAGATCATCCTACTTCATTAGTTCAAAGATAAGAGCATCTAAATCTCCAAATCTCTCAAACTTGGTGAGTTCAAGTGACCCAGATTGGGAAATCATCCCTAGTAATCGTAAGGTCATTTTCCAAAATCCAACAAAAAATATTCTCACTCAAGAAGGCACTAAGCCTAGTTTGGTACCAATATCAAATGAATTTTTTTTAATTCCTTCAACAAATATATTAAGAAGAAAGAAAAGACCAAAGGAAACTCTTCTTTAGTAAGTCCAACCAAGCAGAAAGCAAAGAACTGAAGAAGTCATCCCAATGTTTGTACAAAGCCAAATGTTGAACTAAGGGAGACATGTCATCAATATGTTTGTTACGCACAAAGCATAGGACTGATGACTCTTCACCATTGACCCAAGACAAGCTCTAAGGGTTAGGTCACCAGTAGACATCCTTCTATAAGCCCAAGAAAGTAGAATACTAGGGCAGAAGGTAATTTCGTATCACCTGATAAGTCTTCAAGATAATCTAGGATTTTCCTCCATCATGTCTGTCAAGGCACGAAGCCAAGATAGAAGAAAATGCAATATACAAATCTTTGAGATGGAGTCTTCAACAAGTCCATCAAAGCACAAAAGCATAGGACTGAAGATGTTCTCATCTCTCCAACAAGTCATCAACTCCATCAAGTCCACTAAGACACAAAGCCAAAATAGGAGGAAAATATAAATTTCAATTTCGAGATAGAATCTTCAACAAGTCCATCCAGTGCCAAGCATAGGACTGAAGATGTTCTCATCTCACTAACAAATCATCAACTCCATCAAGTCCACTGAAGCACGAAGCCAGGACAGGAAGAAAATACAAATTTTAATTTTGAAATTGAATCTTCAATAAGTCCATCCAGCTCTAAGCATATGACCGAAGATATTCTCATCTCACCAACAAATAATCAACTCCATTAAGTCCACCAATGCACAAAGCCGAACAAAAATATAAATTTCAAACTCTCAAGAGGAAGTCTTCAACAAGTTTGAAAGCAAAGTATATGAAAAAGACATTCCAAATTATCTCAACATTTACTACGAAAGCCCCCTATTAGATAGGGGCATTTTTATATATTTATCTAAGTGTACATCCTGCTTTAAGTCGAGATCCTTAGATAGATACATATTATGATTGAAAAACATATCTTGTCTATTTTACAGTAAAGAAAATCAAACCTTGTAATTTTTTTTAACTCATCTACAATCCCCTTATTAGAGAGGGGGCATTTTTTATGATCAAAATTGTTCAATCCTCTCCTGTGAAGCAAGAATTCATTCAGGTTGACATCGAGCTTTATACCAAGATCCCTAAACATATCTATAATTGTTATTATTAAAAGGAAAAAAAGTAACTACTTTCATGCCAAGATAGCCTAAATATCAAAAGTTTCTCTCAAGATTCATCAAAATTTTGAAGATCAAGTTAGAAGAACTTCAATTTCAAAAGCTTCAATCAACTAAGCTAGAAAAACATCGACATCTTCAATTCTCACGACCTGGATGAGTTCTAAGGTCAAACTCAAGCCAAATGGTTGAGTTGATGCTCTCACTCAACGCCACAAGAAGAGGCGGTGAAGAGAATCATTTGTTTGGTCCATTGACCACTTAGGTCATCATAGCTTAATTCAAAGACTCAAATTAGTTCTGAAGGTCGGACTTGATAAGCCCAAAATGGTGGAGTTCTTTCCTCTCAACAAGCCATAAGAAAAGACCATTAAGAAAGAATTGTCGGTCTAATGATGATAGATGTTCAATCTCAAACCAAATTCAGCTTAGTGATGACAAGAAGCTAGATTCCAAGAGATCTTTCTACTTGATCGATGGACCAAGACAACTTAAGGAAATAACTCTCAACCTAGAGCTTCCTAAAATCAATCTTCGTATTGCCTGCAAGGTAATATCTCAACCTCTTTTCAAATGATCTGATCTAGTACAAATCATAGATCAAAGCCAATTCTTTCATTAAGTCCACCAAAGAAAAAAACATAGGATCAAGGAAGCAATTCCATAGTTCATACAAAGTCAATGATTGAACTAAAGGGATTTCATGGTTATCCAGTCTGTTAAAACACTCATTACTGGATTGATACCTCAAGATATTAGACCTAATATAAGCTGGAAGGCTAGGTCATCTATATGCAACCCTTTAACAAGTCTGTCAAAGCAACAAGCATAGGACTGAAGACATGCGTGTACTTCTTGACAAGACAATATGGATAAATCAGTTCAATCCTTCATTAAGTCCGTCAAGATTAAGCCTAGGACAAAAAGGATTTCAAATCTCAAAGCTAACAAACCAATTCCTCCATCCAACTTGATCAAGCATGAAGCTATGGTCAGAGGAAATTCCAATCTACAAAGACACAAAAGCAAAAGACCTTCAGTTAACCCATGAAAGCAGAGAGCAGATAGTAGAAGAAGATCTTCAGTGAACTTATTGAAGTTGAAGTAATTCATGGTTGACATGAGAGGTCAACTAGTTTTTAACAAACATCACTCCCTCCATGTGTGAATCACATTTGTTGGGGGGTAATTGTTGACCTCCATCTATGCCACATAAGTCAAGTCGAACCTACAAGACAAATTCGTTGGACTTTGGATGCAATAACATGCAAATCGAAGCTGAAATGCACTATGCATCACCAAATTTGATCAAAACAATCTTTTATCGATGAACGGACTTCATCATCTCATTCAAAATATTGAAATTAATCAAAATATACATATTTCACAATTTGATGGTCGACTAATCAAGAAAAAGATTTGTCGACGCGCCTACATGCATATTAAGGTCAGAAAGCCGCGATGCCCAAACAACCTTCATTCGCAAAATTGATCATGTCGTTAGCATCGAAATATCGAAACCTTTCAAATGAGATTTTTACACTAAATTCAGATGAGTATATGTGAATATCGAGTGATCGAAAATGACAACACGTAATTTTGAACTGAAATTGACCCGATTTGACCTCAACTCAAACCAAATGGCCTCTAACCGTGAAACGGAATGCATCGTTGCGTCTAAAATATCAGAATAACTTAAGATTGACATATATATTAATTATATGACTTCTCCATCATAAAAATTAGAATTAGGATTAATTAAACACTTAAATAAAAAGGACCATATATACACATCTTAAATCTAACCCTAACACTCTCTATTCCTGTTAGCCCCCAAATATCGAGTGTAGCCTTCTTTTACACGAGAAGGCGGCATGTCCATCTCTCGTTCTCGACTAGTTCATCCCAAAACCAAACTACTTTTCTCATCATGACCATCTAGGTATCCTAGTTGCTCCCGAGCCCCTTTGTCCATCTCGTCCATCCCAAGTGACACCAAACAGAACATACACCATTCTCTCTCTCTCTCTCAGTTTGATCTCCATAGCTGAATGAACGAGCAAGCCTTCTTCCCCATCGGTGTAGACCAAGAAACCGCGACTCTTTTTCGTTAGTGCAAACCAACATTGACCATCCCAACCAAGCTGAATAGGCAGTCGTCCTTCTCCGACTAATTCTTCCACTCTTCCATCCATCCCTCTGAGCTCTCACAACAAAAATATCTACATCTCTCCCAAATGTATAAAATGTGTGTGGATGTGCAAAATATATTATGTTTGATTTTTATGCAGGTATCGAAGAGCCTATGCACATCTTTTTAGATGGGTATGTTGGAGGATTTACGGCCGCGGTGTTGGAAAATACCACCCATGCATGTCTTTTTTGATGGGTGGGCAGACCTAGCTTTGGTAGAAATCTCCTTAGCTAGGGGAGGTGCTGCCAAAATTTTGTCAAAGTTTGGACCAACAAAGATCAATAAAAATGCACTTAAAATCTAAATTGAAAATGAAATTAATATTAAATCAAATGTGAAATATAAGGATTTAATGATGCGTCATAAACTTGAAAATGATTTATTCAATGGATATTAGATCACTACATTTTATGTGATAGAAATATAAAGTGATCTTAATTAAGCACAATCGAATTTAAAGAGCTTACATAGAGCTTGATAGCTCACTTAAGAGAAAAAACATAATTGAATTGATAATATTCCAATAAACACAAGCTAGACTTCCTAAGGGACAATTAATGATGTCACTGTTTAGATTAAGCAATCAAACATGATCAAATGGATTGCTTGAGATTTATGATAAACTTGAAAGCTCCTCGATAAATGTGTCTAATCCAAACATGTGCTCAAAATTATTACCCTAAAAGTCTGTCAATGATCTAAAATGAAATATTTCTTGCATGTGCCATAAGATGTATTTACATATGACATCCTCATATTGAAATATGTTCCAATGATTCAAAATTTCAAGTGATTGAGTTGCACATGCATATTGAGGCAATCTAATACTCAAATTATTGTATCAATAAGTGTGCAAATAATCTGGAGTTGTAAGTCAATTGAATACATATTTTGAAACAGTTATAGACTCCTAATTAGTGTCGAGTTTTGTGCAAATAATAAGATGACTGTTATATATGCATATTTTAATAGAAATGAATTCAAATATAATACTTGAAAAAGAGTCCAATTGTCTCTTGATTAATTTACATGCTTTATGAGAAGTCTCTAAAGTTAAGCTTCAAATGCTTCTATAAGCATGTACATCTTCTAAATTACACAAATTCAATGAAATTAAAAATAATTTTGCTTGGGCTGCTTCATCTATATGGTGAAGTCGTAAGTCCCACTTAACCAATCTAATCCTCATCCTTATTATGATCAGAGTTGACAAGATTGGTTGTAAATCAAATGTTCAATTACTAAAGGATTGTTTGTTTTTTACATTTGCATATGACCATCAAAGGTATTGATAGAGAAATTTCTTATTTAAAATTCTAAGCTATCTACTTTGATATGAAAAATATAATCACAAGCTTTAACTATTGACTCGATCCTCTGCTTATAAGCAAGCAAAGTTGACAAGTTACATTCCCCAATGATGATTATGATGATTGTAGATTTCAATAGGAGGGGTTCAATCTCAAAATAAATTTATCAAATTATAGTATGAATGCTCCAATCAATCACACCCTAGTGATGATTGCGATTGGAGGGGTTCAATCTCAAAATAAAGCTATCAAATTATAGTATGAATGTTCAAATCATTCGCTACCCCAGTGATGATTGTGTTAATTGTAGATTTCAATTAGAGGGCTTCAATCTCAAAATAAAATTATCAAATTATAGTATGAATGCTCAAATCATTTGCTACCTCGATGATAGCTGTGTTGAATGGAGATTTCAACCAGAGGGGATACTTACCATCAAAATTTTCTTGCAAGCTTGAATCAAATTAATCAAAATTAAGGATCAATATAAATATAAATTTGGATAAATTATCAAGTTCTAAATGGTTAAATGACAATCATCAATCTAAAACTTAAAGCAAAATTCAATTCATCCACCTTCTGCAATTATTTATCAAAGGTGACAAATTAGATAAACTTAAGCTCATAAAGGAGCTCATGTCAAGTCAAGTGTTCTACTACGTTCACTTTCAATCAATCTCATGCAGTAAGGATGTGGCTCGTGTCCTTTGACCCCGTGGTTTGGCTAGTAGGCTCCATATATGATGCAGTTATGATGAGAGTCCTCTGATTGAGTGGCTGTCGCCAAATGACACCATTATATTACAGTCACGATTGTAGCCCATATGTTTACCAATGGCTCTGCCCTTTGAGATGTGAACCATATGGTATACTTGATAGGGAAAAAAGCTCTCTGCTAGCTAAGGTGGACTTAAACTTGTCTCCTTAGACAAACACCATCTCAGGTCTATAAGGTTTTCTTGGACGACACAACCCATAGCTGCTGGCAAGGATTCTTCGATCAGGTTGGATCAATTACCTCCTCTAACTAAGTAGACTAGGGACCACGACAGCCCGGGATGATGAAACCATGGGATCTTGATCAGACGCGTCATCATTTCCCCAACCATCCACTTTAAGTTAAAATGATAAATTTCATAAGCTCACAATTTTATACTCCACATGCTGCTACTATATACTATGCAGTTAGAAATCTAATGACTAGCCTTAATCGAAAGTTCTCTCTCAACATTGAGAGGGGGTAATTAACTATAGGTGTTTGCGCCTATAAGAAACCTAGAACTAGATCTAAAGTCCTCATAAAATTAGGGTGAAATGTTTGGGTAGTGTCTTATCTACTATTCTATGTGTCTTCTGAAAGTTTGACTGACATTTAATCTTACTCACTTGATCGAGAGGTCGGTGGAAAATTTTCAGAGCCCACAGTGACTCATCAGCGCTCTCGCCTACAAGCTTACTGGAGATAGCCTAGATGCCCCTTCAAGCTCGTTAGACCCACCAAAGTCCTCACCTATGAGTTCCCTTGCGACTGCTTCATCTAGATCCATCAACCGGTGGTATGTCGAGCTCGTTGGCATCACTGGCAACATGCCTTCACCTATAAGTGTGAAGTGTGTTGACATCGATGCATTCCTTGTGAGCATCAAGCTCACTCACAAATACCTTCCCCTGCACGACATATTTAAGCAGGCGGCCGACAGGCAGGGCTGCAAACGAATCGAGCATGTATGTGTTCAAGCATGAGCTTGTTTAATGTTATAGAGCTCGAGCTCGATTCAAGCTTTTTAGAATGGTGTTCAAGCTTGAGCTTGTTTACCATTTTCGAGCTCGAGCTCGACTCAAGTTTGTTTATGAGCTCAATTCAAATTGCATTATCGAGCTTGATAACGAGCAGCTTGTTTAATGAAATAAATAAGATTTAATCAAACTTGTTTACGAGCAGCTTGTTGAGAAATATACATGAGCAATAAGCCTAAAAAATAATAATTTAAACAATACTGTTCACAAATAAGCTTTAATTGAGCTTGTTCACAAGCTTTAAATAATAATGTTCATGAACATAAATGAACTGAATGATATGTTGTTCAAGCTTATTGATTTAGCAATCGATTATTTACAAAAGTGTTCAAGCTCGTTTGATTTGTTAATCAAAAGATCATGAACGAGCTCTAATCGAGTCGAGCCATGAGTAGCTTGTCGAACACTCAGTTCATTTGCAACCCTACCGACAGGAATGACAATGATGCACAACTCTTGTAGTGCAGTGATAAAGGGATGTTAGTTTTTTACTTTAGTTTAATATTTAGGATGTTATATATGTAAATAGTAAATTTTATGTGTGAAATATGTAAATGGTAATTTTTAAGTTATTCACTTTTTTTAATGTAACTTTTCTTATTGAGCTATACCTCGATCCCCATCTATAATTAGTAGGTCATAGAGCAAGCCTATAACACATTATTATCTTGAACCTTAAACTTTCAAGTAATAAGAAACCACACAGCTTTTCTTCTAATTCCCTTTTTGTGCTCCCATTTTTAATTAATTTTTATAGTAAAACTCATTCTATGGATAAATTTAAATTTAACATCTTATGTTTTTATTATATTAGAAATTTATGCAATCAAAGGAGTATGCTCATTATCCTTTCGGAAGGAGAAGAAGAGAAGAAGAGAAGAAAAAAAAAGTTATTTATTGTTGTGCTGAATCCAAAAATTCAACGAGGTTGAAAGGATATATTCGCTTCTTACAAAAGTTCATATTAACTTAAACAGTAAGAGGAGATTTCATCGTTAAGTGAGAGACTACATAATTGACTTGGTAATTACAGCTTATTCTATTCATCCAGAGTGTGTTTGGAATAGCTTTTTTAACTTTTTGATTTTGTAGAAAGCAATCAGAATTGTATTTATCTACTAACTTTTTAGTTATTTTTCAGAAATTTTTATGATAAAAATTATTTTTGAGAATCAGATTTATTAAGTATGGTGATTGTTAGAAATATGTTATTTGAATTTTCAAAAAAAAATATTTATAACATATACAATAATTTTTTAAAAAAATTAACTTTCCCTATAACAGCTTTACAATCAATTTTTTTAAAAAATTAAAATTGCTCCAATCAAATCTTAAATCTTGATCTTAGCTCCAAAATGAAAATTGTTCCTGCTACATAAGAGTGATCATAAATAATCTTTATGTATGAAATTTTATTGCTTTAATTAGAAAACTAAAAATTATCAATATTTTAAGTTGATTTCTAGATTTCTTTTATAACTTGTTATGGGAGAGTAAAGTTTTCTCATATCTATTTATTTATATATTTTGTTATCATTTTAAAATTGCTTTTTATTCATTATTCAGTCATACTTAAAGTAAAAAGATATATATGATAAGTTTCAATTCTAACAAAAACAAATGGGGGGATAATAATTGACGTGGCTGCTTTAAAAAGTCACAATTAAAATTAAGCTAGATAAACAATTTGTGAGTTAAGTTTAATGAGATAATAAATCAATCTGAAGCCTTTTAAAACTCTATTCTATGACTCATCAACTAACTAATGCTAAAAAATATTTATTTACATAAAATATGCTTATAAAATATGAAAATCCATAATTTAAATTACAAATTTCCAAAACAAATTCTAATAAATGTATTTATTCTCCCCTAATTTTGATTATTTCTTCACAGTCCCCATTTTTTTTAATATTCTAAACTCTATTCTATGACTTGGTGATTTGTCGAGCAGTCTCAAATGATTTGTTCAAATAAAATTCAAATTAGATTAAAATTATATATCAAGATTCTAAACACAGTAAATAAAGGCCGACCTCCATTATGAAAATTTGAACAAATATCCATATTATATTCTTATTTGATCATATCTTCTCTAAAATGTCTTTTTTTATTTAAAAAAGTCCAAACGAGAGATTATCCTTTATATTTTTGTATGTTCATTACAATTTAAAATAAATTATTTCTTTTATTTCTCGTGAATTATCATTTTGATACGAAAGTTGCTTTCATGTCACCTTATCCAAGCTTAATGAAAATTAAACATGACTTTTAGGGTTTTTTTTTTTAGGGGTGAGATTTCCTTCCTCTATTGAAACAAGATTTTGATATTTGAAAATAGGAAATTTCATATTAATACATAACATTAAATCTTTTTAAATTTTGAATTGATAATTTTGATTTTGTAAGAAAAATATAATTCATAAAATTGAGAATCAACAATTAATTTATTTAATTAATTTGATAATTAATTAAAGAAAAATAATGCTATTTACTAAGAAAATATAGAAATCAATTCATAATTAATCGAATACATATGATTAATGTTTCAACTGAACTTAATTAAGACCATAAAGGTGCCAAATAGTTTTAAAAGTTATGAACATTTATAACCAATTGTAACAATTAAAATAAAGTGAAAAAATTACAAAAATATTTTAGAAGACTTAAAATATGAATGTATGCATGAGTTTAACTTAAACTCCTTAATTAATTATTAAAAATTATCTGTTTATTGTGAAATTTAGATTGTGAAATTTAGATTTAAGAGCCTTAGAGATCAATTTGGGAGCCTAATTTGGCCTGATGCCTCTTAACATGAAAAGAATATAATATAAAAATCATTGCAAAATTTTAAAATAATTAAATGTTTTAAACATTTATTTTACAATTTAGAATATTTTTTAAAATTAACTAAATAACAAAATTCATGTAATTTGTATAAAAATGATCGCATGTATTAAATTTAGATCTAATATTTGAGGTTAACAGTGACTGAAATAAGATTTAGAATATTCACACTTTCACATATATTAATTAATCCATATGCATAAATTTTCATTGAATATAAGCACTACATGCTTAACAAAATTCGCAACATCCTCATTAATCTGATCCTCTTTAGAATTATTACTTATAATAATAATAATCTTGTAAAATAAACCTATTTATGGTAAAAAATAATTTTCAACTCAATAATTTTTTGTATTTTTTATGACCTTATAAATTTTATAGACCATAACAACTTAGAATTAAATTAGTCTTAGATAAAGCTTGAATATATGTCAATAAAAATTCTCTTAAAATCTTGAGGAACTAATTAAGGCAAATAAGATGCTTCCGAAGTGCATAACCTTAGTCTATTTGTCCCTTTGCAATAGACGCTTACACTTCAATATATATAAAGTTTATCTTAAGAATTTGGATAGCCACAAATCAAAGAAAAATTGCTTACAATAAAGAAAAATATATATAATTTGAAACTTCAGGAGTTTATTTGAGAGCAAAACGTTCGATTAATTTTTGTATTCTCATACAAAAAGATATGAAGGAAGATTTCTATAGAGAGAATTATGTGACTAAAAAAGTTTCAAAGATCTACCTGTTAGGACTAACATCCATTATTATTATCAAAGTTGATATTCATTGTCATGATCATGGGTGGTGTCTATTGTCGATGCTTATGATGCCCACTGTCATCATATATGCTAAAAATTGTCTTCGTCACTAATGATGGTTTATATTTCAACACTAAGGATGATGCCTATTGTCAATAATGTCAATGTCCATCTTTTTTCGAAAGCGCACTAAAGCCTACATTCACTATTATTGTAGATGCTTGGCATCATAACAACGATGATGCCAATCATCACTATTAATGCTCCAATTATAAAAAAATATTAGTGCTAATTGTCAACATTGATTCTATCATTTCTTATTAACAATAGTGTTAATGCTAATGCTTATCATCATCAATAACACTAATGCTAGTCATTAGCATTAAAATCAATATTGACTATTGACACTAATATCAATGTGCATTATAGCTAACAATACTGATGCACGTAGTTGTCAATAATGTTGTCACCAACTGCCGTTACAAATACTAATGCTTATTATGCCTAACAATACTAATGCGTGCAATTGATAGTAAGGTTGATGCCCATCAACTTTGATAACATTGATATATGTTGTTCTTAAAGTTGGCTGGCATTGTCATCTATAATATTGATGACCACTATTGTTACTAAAATCAACATCTACTAATTTCGATAAAGCCCTAATATTATCATTATTGCTAACATTTGAAGTTGCTACTGAGATTCACGCTTAGTTTCTCTATCAAGTTTGATACACCCCTTTATAATTTCTAGTCTTTTCATTTATAAAGAAAGTGACCAAGTAGACTATATATCTTAGGCAATGACACTAGAAATTATTTTAGGGTCTTTTGTATATGTGAGAAATTTGATAAAAAAATTTTAAGTGAATCTCAATTTCATATATAATCCCAATTGGAAATTACTACCCAAGAAGAATCTTAGCCATGAATTTTAAAAAGGTAGTTATTTAAAGACATGACACTTTTAGAAACACACAGTAGATGTTGCATTTAAATAAAGGTGAAATGAGTTTTAAAGAGATTGCTTTGACCTCTTCTATTACATGTTAAAGTCATTGAGTATATAGGATCAATGATGGCTGAAGGTTGATGTTTGATTATGATAGGGGTTTACATTGGTTGAGGAATGAAACCAATTGGTGTTAGGAAGGTATATGAAATTTCTTAAGTTTAAGGATTCTCTCCATTGAAAGTTCTTTTTTGAATGCATCACCATAGCTATTTATATGTTACTAGAAGTCCTATGAAACTTATATTTAATAAAAATTAGAACACTTAATCAACTATATAAATTAAGTCTTATTGATCATTTGATATTTTCATACCTCTTGATATCTTAGTAAACTTAGATTCAAGTAATCTTAGATTCATCTAATTATGATGTATGTTTTGACTATAAACATATAAAATTCAAAGTACATTTGTCTATGTTAAATAGGCAAAAAGAATTCAGTGATGTTTTAACATGCTTAATTTATGACCATTTGAATTTAAATTAACTTTTTTGTTATTATTGTTTAGCCATATTGTTAAATTGTGATTTTTCAACCATAAACTTCTTGGAAATGAAATTTGAATGACAACAAACTTAATTTTTTAATTTTTGGTATAAATATCTTATAATTTGAGATCTAAAATTTGCATGAAAATCAATATGACTTGATTAGACAAAATTTTTTGTCCATCAAATATACATTTTAAGTAAATTCATATTAAATAAAGTTTTATTGTTTACTTTAAGCTATGTGGTTTTTAAATGGGTCATATATATGCATCAATTTTAAATATATTTTTTAAAAAGAGAAACATTACTCATCAATTTCTTTATTAAATACCTTGAGTGTATTTACATACATAACACATAATTTTTCAAATGCTTAAATTTATATATTTATAGAAATAACAATTAAATCTTTAATAGTACATCACAATCAAAAGTTTTTCTAACATCAAATATATTTTTACATGCACAAAAAGTATTTTATTTATAAATATGAAATTTTATGTCTTATACCTCTGGAATAGCAGTGCGGTGCGCTATAGTTGCTGCTTGAAAAATGTGGAGTCTGTGCGTTTTTGTGATGTAGTGAGAAACTATGTTTTCCGATCTAATCAGGTGGTTATCAAAAACTGTAGTATGACTTAATTTTTAAGAAAAATTATAATATCTACGGTAGCTTTTTAAACACCTTCTGGAGCAATTCATCACTACTTTTTCAGTTGCTCCAAATACACCATAATTATAATCTCTTTATTTTCACTAGAAATATCTTTTCAAGTGGCAAGTAATCCATAACTGAATAGACCGATAGTCATGTGACTCTCATATTTTTCCTCGATTGATGATACAATCTTTGTCGTGCAATTAAAGCAGCACTACATATTAAGCACCACACATCTTTCTTCCCATAATTCAAAGTAATCAACTGAGAAGAGATAATGCACTCCTTGTTCTCATGGTTTTCTCCCTTCAACTAATCACTGTGCTTTTGCTGGCTTTGGTTGCTCTCAATGAGCAACTTAATAGTTTTTTTTTCTTTGATTGTTAATTGTACTTACACTCAATGAGCAAGTAACGCCTAATTCATAAAATTTGTCAAAATAAATAAATAAAAATGAAGAAGTTAATCCTTGTCTCCGTTCCTTTATTTAAAGCATAACGTCTTGCGAGGTTTGATCATAACAAATGCCATGAAATGTTTGCTTCTATGTATGAAGTTTGTTATATTTCTCCACAGCTTTCCATTTTTAAGTAATATTTTTGCAACTAAATAAATATTCATAATGAGAAAGGAAATATTGTATCATATATATATATATTTTTTCTTTCTTAAGGGGCTATCTGGGTTCACTTTTAATTTTTTATTTTTATTTTATTTTATTTATTTATTTTTTGTATTTTGATTCAAAATAAAAGATATTTGGTAGTCATAGTTTTTTTAAAACACAAATGTTATTTTGGGAGTTTTTAAAAGTAATAATATTTATTTTTAAAATTAAAAAAATGCTACAAAAATATATTCAACAAATATGCTTTTAAAAATAACATTAAGAAAAATAAACTTGATCCCAAACAAATCCTAAGTCAACGGTTATGAAAAATTTCAGGGACAATACAATTATGAAAATTTGAAGGAATTATTTGGGGATGGAATCTTCAGAGTAGATGGAGAAAAGTGGCATCATCAGAGGAAATTGGCGAGCTATGAGTTCTCCACAAAAGCTTTGAGAACCTATAGTAGCGGTGTTTTTAAAACAAATGCAGCAAAACTTGGTCATATCATTTTGGAAAAAGCGAGATCCAATGTGGCAATGGACATTCAGGTTAATTAGTTATCAGTAAATAATCTCTCTCTCTCTCTCTCTCTCTCTCTCTCTCTCTCTCTCTCTTTATATATATATATATATATATATATATATATATATATATATATATATATATATATATAGTTATTATCACAAAATCATTAAAGAACTTCAATTCTTTTATTAATTGATAGGTTGAAAGCATTTGATTGATACTGCAGGAACTGTTTATGAGGACAACTATGGACTCAATATTCAAAATTGGGTTCGGAGTTGACCTAAAAAACTTGGATGGGTCTGTTGATGGCATTAAATTCACAAAATCTTTTGATAATGCAAGTGTTTACATCCTAAGCCGGTATGTCGATGTTTTTTGGAAAATCAAAAGGTTATTCAATATTGGCTATGAAGCGAAACTCAAGGAAGACATCAAAGTTATTAATGACTTCATATACAAGTTGATTCGTGCTAAAAAACATCAAATGACTGATGAAAAAAAATAATTTGGTATACTTTTCATTTATCCTCTTCATACTTTTTTGTCCCTTTGAGAATGAATATATATATATGCAATTGTTTGAGATATTACATGGTTCTATGATGACAAATTAATTGATAAAATATATAAAAAAATTCTGATTTAGAATTGCTGCATTATGTTGAAGGAAAGGAAAGAAGACATTCTCTCAAGATTTATGAATGAAATGGAGCATGACCCATAAAATATAACTTTCGAGTATTTGAGAGACATCACGCTAAACTTTGTTATAGCTGGTAAAGACACCACAGCCGGAACACTCTCTTGGTTCATTTATCTACTTTGTAAACATCCCACTGTGCAAGAAAATTTTTTTCAAGAAGTGAAAGAAGCTACCCAAGCAAGAGAAAATATTAGTATCAATGAATTCGTTGAGAAAATAATTGAAGGGGCGCTTGATAAAATGAAGTACCTTCATGCTGCATTATCTTAAACTTTAAGATTGTATCCATCGGTTTCAATGGTATGTTTCTTTTTGACTAATGTCTTTATGTCAATAGTTTTTTTTTTCTTTTAATGCATGATTCTAAATTTATGATTTCACCATTCTAAACTTATTTTTATCTTAACTTTTTTTTAATTAGGGATATTTGATTCCTAAATTAGATGATTTTATTATTATTCATTTATCTATTAAATGCAATATTTTAATTCATTTATTTTAATTAATGTTGTATTATAAAGGTCGGCAGATTTGATTGACATGCCATCAAACCAAATAACTCACTTTTACTAATAACATAACATAACATATATTACATAACCTATATTATTGAATCAAATTAACCCCAAGAAAATTTAATCTTAGATGAGTCAATAAGTCGTTGATTTAGACATCCGCATTTTACTAGGAAACTTGCTCAACCTGATTGACCTGACTCACTCAACTGTCATTAATTTGGCTTTTACATAGGAAGTGTTTGTGGTGTGAATGCTTAATCTGACCTAGCTTAATTTCTTAGTTCTATTTGACTCTATTTTTTTTCCTCTTGATAAGCTAATTTGTGTTGCATTGCATGTGCACAAGTAGAATGTGAGGAGCTGCTTCTCTGACGACACGTTACCTGATGGATTCGATGTTAATAAAGGAGATGTTGTGTTCTACTTGCCTTATTCAATGGGTAGGATGGAAGAACTATGGGGACTTGATTGTGAAAATTTCCAGCAAGAGAGATGGATAGATGGTGATGGATCAATCCGCAAGGAAAGTCCTTTTAAGTTTACAGCATTCTAGGTAATAATAGTAATAATAATTATTTTTATTTGTCAAATGTTGATCAATTTGGGCTTTATTTAATAAATTTGCTGAAAAATAGGAGCAAAATCAAAGAATAAATGTAAGAGATTAACAGGTAATATGAAATATAATAATTTGCAGCAAATCAACCAACCTCCAAAATACTTTTTAGATATTTTTGATTTTAAGAAAACTATACAAGACCCACATTTTTAGTTGTTTTCTTCATAATATACTGTAAAATGAGTCCGGATAATGTGAAAATATTTATGTTTAAGTAATTTGATTAACTCTTCATATTCTTGGAACTAAGTTGCTTCTAAATTAAAACAAGGCTGACATTGTCAAGCATCTACAATACTTTATCCATAAAGGCAACTTGAAATCTATCCAATAACTGAATTACTTAATATATAATATGGAGAATTAATTTTCATATAAATCAGAAAGAAACATAACTTGAGTTGCAGTAAATATTTTCTCTAAAATATAAATCTAAGTCCACTGCTAATTCATTTTCTGTTATATTTAACTTCTTTTTAAATAAACCTTTGCGCTCTAAAATGAGAGCCCGAGAGAGTAAGAACTCATGATATTGTTGAATGTTTATCATAGTTATGACGACAAAATTAAATCTGTCTTTTAAAGAATGTGCATTCTGTTTAAATTACAAAAATTAATTTTCTTTTCAAAAAACTTAATAAATTTTTTAATAGAATAAAATTACAACTATAACTTTCCGACTTTCTGCATGAAAACTAGAAGCGTAAATTAACTCTTAATTTGTATAGGACTTCTACCTTGCAAGCTATGCGTTCCATCCAAGTATTATTGCTCTAAATCTACCTCGTGATGCAGGCTGGACCTCGTATCTGCTTAGGAAAGGAGTTTGCGTATATACAGATGAAGATCTTCGCAGCTGTTCTCCTCAATTTTTTCAAGTTTAAGCTTAGCAACAAGAGCAACGATGTCCATTATAAAACCATGATAACTCTTCACATAGATCAAGGCCTTCATGTTCATGCATATCTTAGATGAACATGCATCAATTAATTATGTTGGAGATTCTGTGTAACGCAGATACATATTCATGTATCACTTTTACGATGTCGCTTCGTTTGAAGGAAAACCAAGAAAATGAAATGCGATCAAAATAAGTAGTGGTTTTGTTATTTACTAATGGCTACTAATTTGTGCCTTCTATTTTTTTTTTCTAATATTTTGGTTCGCTGAATTTTCCAGCATCTTCAGACAGCCTTAATATATGACTATTTTCTGAAAAATGAATTGATTGTGCCGTATAAATTTCTCTTTTATTTTGATTTAGAAGGAATCTTAATTTATTTAAAACGTATGTTCTAAAAATCTCTCGACCTCAATGTTATACTGTTTTCTGGTTTTTCAATACAAATGAAACACATTTATATTGCAACTCAATTTATTTTTCTTAATGTTTGATGCTATTTTGGCGAGAAGCTTGGGTTTTTTTATTTGTTCGACGAGTTGGCCCTCCCTCTGCTATTAGGATCTTTTCTAGTGACACTTTCTTCTCCTCCTCCTATTTACTAACCTTAATCTCACCACTTTTCCTGAGGTTGTTCTTCCTCCGGTGAGGTCTAAAGGTCGCCTTTATTCACGTGGACTAGGCAGAGTTCCTCTGCCTCCCTTAGTCTCCTATAACATCCATCTCGGGTTGCCCTCCGCCGGTCACGAACTAGAAGGGTTTACTCGCTGCACAAACTCCTCACACAATCAGCTTCAACCTGAGCTACATCTCTTATAACCAAATCATTTTCTCTGATGAGGAGATCGATGGAGGCACAAATAAATGAATCCTAACACTAGTAAGGTATGGCCTTGGTAAACGATTTTTTTATTGCGCAGCTTTCTTCAAGCTATCAATAAAATTTGGAGCTTGTGATGTATTGTCAAACTACTTTCCCTGGCTGAAGATTTCATTCTTTTTAAATTTAACTATGTTAAGGAATTGAAAATTGTCTTAAATGGGGTCCCTTGGTTCATTAGTGGACCTTTCATTTTTAGGAAATGAACACCCAATTTCAAACTAGTAAAAGAAGAATTTAAGGATATTTCTATTTGGGTAAAGATCTCTAATTTACCTCTTTGTTGTTAGTCAAAAATTAGAACATTAAAAATTGCTTGCAAGATTGGCGTTCTACTTACTATTGACCCTCTTATCGCTAAAGACTCCTACCTAAATTTTGTTACAATTAGTATTCATATTTCAACAACATCTACCGTTCTTTATTTTATCTTCATTAATGTTAGAGAAAGGGATGCCCTACAGTGAATTGTGCATAATTTGAGGTCCTCTCCTAGTAGCATGTGTGATACTTTTGTGCATCTTGCTCCAAATTATCTAACTACAAATCTTATAAAAAATCTATCGATCATGTTGATTTCATGGTCCGAGACTTTTATTGTACAAGCACTAAACCTTCATGTAATCTCTAAGATTTGGGAATATCACATCTTCCATTGAACCTCCTAACTAAATGAGATCATCATCTCCACTTCTCTTTTTTCACAATTCTATAACATCTAAATGTAGCATTAAATCTGTCTACAAATGCATCAACATTGATGCCTTATTACTTCCCCTTGTGGATATATAGTGCAAAGGATGATAAATGATGATTGAGAGCATTAAATGCTCTAGAAAATGAAAGATTAATAAGATTAACATGATGTTGTTACATGGATTATGTCATTTGAGATAATAATACATGTATCTATTCTTTAAGTCTTGTACTCCAATAAGAATGTCACTGCTACTTTCACCCGACTAAAAATATTTTAGGAGAAATATTGTATTAGTACGACTACAAAATTTTGGCCTCATACTTATTTTAAGGTATTCAACATCCATCACAAATATGAATGTCTTCTAATTTTTCTTTAAATTTTCATCATTTAATGTGAGGCCTTCTTCACAGTAGGAAATAAACTTCAGAAATAGAGGGGGCTCAAGTGCTAAGTGTTGAATTAAGAATTCTAGAAATGATTTAACTTGTTGCTTCTTTATATTGATAAAATAAGCTCTGATGTTTGTAATAGTTCAATTCCCATTTTAGTAATAGGAGCATAATACTACTTTTAGAATAATTATTTTAAACACTATAAATATAATTCACTAATCCAATCATATCCTATGTAACAAGATCAATGCATATATCAATAGCCTCATCTTAAGATTGTCCATGATGATGCCAAACTTTATAACACCTAATTATGTCATATTTCAATGATATTTTGAATTTAACTTCGCTTACTTTGAATAACAATTACATTCAAAGGTATTGTGAAAGACAATGATGTTGGAATCATATGAAGATAAAAATATTTTACGGTGCTCGGATCTCATGTCAAATCATCGAGGTAATTTAATCAAAGCGTACCTGAATCCATGAAAAACAAAACACCAGATTTTCTAGCCTTCCACTTCTAAAGCGATATTCTTGAGAGAGAGAGAGAGAGAGAGAGAGCCTTCTTTTCACTCATGATGAGATGTGAGAAAAATAAGAATCAACCCTTTAGAATGACAACAGGGACCCTATTTATACTTGAGTGCATTTTTTTAGTTTAGCCCATGATAAAATTATAATAAAATGTCCGGTCTCTACACATGATAATTCCATCAAAAATTAATAAGATGCCTCAAAAGTCTAAAAAAAATTAATCTTTATTTGATCATAAAATTAATATGCTTAAAAATAAGATATCACTTAATGTATAATTAAATTTATATGTGCGCCCACATCCAAAATTCTCAACAATCTCCTACTTGGGCCAAATATATTACTTGACAATTACAAATTTTTAAATACTTTAAAAGCTCAATACTTGTCATCTTCAAAGATGGATATCTTTAGACAATCTAGTCGATTAATAATATTAACATAAAATAAAAGTGGTCTTTGTTATAATTTTTCTATAACAAAACTCATCAATGATCACTAAATTAATATGATTAACGATATAGATCAAGTATGGATGTATAACATAAAAATTTCATGTAATGTGATCATATATCATGCCTATTTTCAATTGGTCATATATTATAACTCAAAAGAGTTATAAATATAGTTTCATTTATTTATGCTAAACTGCAATTGAAACTACATAACTTTATTTCAAAGCTTTCAACTATAAGATAATTAGAATAATTTATTCTGATCAGAAAAATATATTTACAATCATTGAACATCATAAGCAAACCCTCACTATGCTAACTTATCACCAAAGTAACCCACTCCCATACGAGCCACATGCACATGAAATATTTTAGGTGGTAAACTATTTGTAAGTGTATTCGCAATCATAAAGTTTATACTAATATGTTCAATAGATGCTTGAGAACTCTGAACTCTTTCTTTTACAACAAAAATTTTTATGTCAATATACTTTGATTTTGATGAACTCTACTATTCTTTGAATACAACTGAGCTGCTCTATTATCATAATTTATTTTTAATGGTCTCTCTATTCCATAAAAAATATTTAGCCTAATAATAAAACTCTGCAATCATATTTCTTGATTGGATGCCTCATAACAAGCTATAAATTCTGCTTTCATAGTGGAAGAAGCTATGAGTGATTGTTTAGCACTCCTCCAAGATACAACTCCTCAAGTTAATAAGAAAATATAACCTGAAGTAGATTTTCTACTATCGAGACAACCAACAAAATTAGAATCGGAGTATCCCATGATCTCCGATATATGAGCATAAAATCTTTTGTTCTCTTCAAATACCACATAATCAGTTTTATTGCATTCCAATGATCTACTTTTGGGTTACTTAAATATCTGATAAGCATTCTAGTAATGTACACAATATCTGGACACGTACAAACTTGAGCATAAATAAGACTCCCAATTTTAGATGCCTAAGGTATCTTTTTCATCTCTTTCTTTTCAAGTTCATTTCTTAGGCATTGAAGTAAACTGAATGTATTACATTTAGCAATAAATGTATTTTTGGTGCACAATCTTTCGAGCAAAATCTACTAAGCACTTTATCGATATATATCATTTATGATAAATCAAGTATACCATGTGAACGATCTCGATGAATTTGCATACTCAACACAAAAGATGTATTTCCAAAATCTTTCATTTCAAATTTATTTGATAGAAATCTCTTAGTATCATGCAAAAGGCCTATATCGCTACTTGTAGAATATCATCAATATATAGTACTAGGATAATGAATTTACTCCCACTCATACTGTAATAAATAAATGTATATTATATATATATATATGATATGACCCTGAAAATTCCACTAGTCGAAGCACGAATCTTGACGTAGAAAGCAATCTGATCGTGAATCAAGACTAATCTATATCAAGCATTTATTATTAATCGACTCTTAAACATGGATTGTTTATAGTCAAATCGAGCATCTTGACGAGCCAAATCTAACAAGCCCAAGATATCATAATTCCGACATCATTTGAGCATTCAAATATACAAAATACATCATATGATCAAGGGGATCATTTTGAGCCATCCGATGAAGTGGAGTGGTACGGGTTTTACATGTATTTACAGAGACACCACTCCTCCAATCTATAAATAGCCCCTCATTCCTCATATGAGGGGAGGCTCAAGCAAGAGAGAGGAGAGAGCTCTAAAGATCCTCCAAGCACAATCGTGCCACCACTCAACGGTCATCAACCACCACGGCCAGTTGATCCTTGCTGTGCCAATCTCTTTGCCTCCATCATGATGACTTCTACTAGTGATTGTTCCCTGCATTTTTACCATTGATTGATCCCTACATTTCTACCAGTAATTGTTCCCAGCATTTCCACTGGTGATTGCTCCGCACAGTTCACCATCATCTACTAAGAACGGTACAACTCGATCATTGTCACATACGTTGTTCCTTTCTCATATAATGTAATCCCGATATCGGAAGATCTTGTATTCTCAAAGATACATAGTGGAAGCTTTTACCGGGCTAATTGATTTTTCCATCTTTTCGAGGTTTTCCACGTAAAAATTCTGGAGTTTTCTTGTTCACTCTTTAAATACCTGTGTGTGTGCTGGACTCCCCAAAGAAGTTAAGGCGTAAACTTTTACTCTATCGCAACTGGTTTTCTAGCATGCAACAGTTTGGCACCGTCTGTGGGAAGTTGATTCCCATTATTTCATCTTGTATGGTGATCAAGTTTTCCAACAAGATCAAAACCACCATTGAGGTGGAGCATTTCAAGCTTTTAAGGAGCAAGTGAAGAATGAAGATTCATCAAACTTAGTTCCTTGACTCGTAAACTGGGGCAACTCTTAATCTCAGAAGATCACCTATGTTAAACATCTAATCGATTACCATCCCAAGAAATAAGTCAAAGTTGGAGGATATTTCAACATTGAGAAGAGATATAGCTTTGCAAATTATGTTTTTCCACTCATACTCATGGAAAAATGAGACCAGGGTTAAGGAGCAACTTTGGCTACAACCACAAACGGATGTTTTAATCGACCTCTTCCATACAGGTTAATGTCATCGAGCAAAGACTCTGATAAACAACCTAGGATATGTCAAAAGGTCCTTGGTGGACTTCCTACGACCTCTTCCACACAGGTTAACGTCATCGAGCAAAGACTCTGACAAACAACCTAGGATAGGTCAAAAGGTCCTTGGTGGACTTCCTACGACCCCTTCCACACAGGTTAATGTCGTAACACTCGACAAACAACCGGATGGGTCAAAATCTCGCGATTCAATTCAACCTCTTCCATACGTTAATGTCATCTGCAACACTTTGACAAACAACCTGGATGGGTCAAAATCCGGATTTAATTCAACCTCTTCCACAGTTAATGTCGGGTAAAACTCCACAAATAACCCGGATAGGTCAAAAATCTTAGCGGATTCAATTCCTCTACAGGTTAACGCCATCGTAACACCTCGACAAACAACCTCGGATAGGTCAAAATCTCGGCATTCAATTCAACCTCTTCCATATAGCGTCGCCATCGGGTAACACTCGACAAACAACCGGATGGGTCAAAAATTCTCAACAGATTCAATTCAACCTCTTCCATACAGGTTAACATCATTGAGCAAACACTCTGACAAACAACCTAGGATAGGTCAAAAGGTCCTTGGAGGACTTTTCATGACCTCTTCCATTCAAGTTAACGTCATCGGGTAACACCCTGACAAACAACCTCGGATAGGTCAAAAATCCTCATCGTTACCATCCCGCTGACTACTGACGCTCGCCATCGCATCACTGCCGCTCGCCACCACCCGCCGCCAACCTCTATATCCGCCACCGCTGCCACTACTATCGCCGGCCATCGCCTATCGCCGGAGTAATCTTCGATCACCATTATCGCCGGTTATCCGCTATCGCCGACGCTGCACTGCGTTACCGCGCCGATAGCTTGCTACCAACCTCGGCTAACATTATCGCTGATTACCATTATCGATTACCGCTGCCACTATCATTACAATTTTGCTTGCCACCATCATCATCGGTCATCCCGCCATGTTCGGCGTATGCCACTGCTGACTACTGCTACCGCTGTACCGCTGACCACCCGTCGGCCTCCACCGCTGCCACCATCACCGGCTATTGCCACCATCGGCAATCTTCATCGGTTACCACCATCATCCGGTCATCAGACTATTGACGCGGCCATTTATCGACTACTCGCATTACCGCACTATCGGCGCAACCACCATCGCTGACACTACCACTACCTGCCGGTCACCCACCACAGACGCTGTCCGATATGGGTACTGCTCCGTTCTGGACCCGCTTCGCTCCCGCCATTCGCGACTGAACCGCGGACGCTGAATTCGGATCGTATGAACCACGATCGCTTCACGATACTGGGCCGCTTCCACTCGACCACTGGCCATGACCAGACGATGCGACTCACGCGTTCCGCGCTACCCGGCCCATTCTGCCCTCGTGACATTCATTTCAGCCAAAACTGTCGGCCGCCTTTTCCATACCGTTTAGTCTATTCGACCACAAAGTGCGAACACCTTTCTTCAACCCACAAGCAATTTCTTTCTCACGTAATCCAACCCAAAACCTTGTGCCCGCAAGTGCCCGTAAATGTCCGCATTGGTCCATAACCCCGAAATCTTGTGCCCACACATACCCGCATACATCCACGGCCCTGCACCCGCTTCATGGTCATAATCTTATGCTCCCATGAAGATATGTTCTCTCAAAATGTATGGTTAACGGACCCACAAATTTCATTGAAGAATCTGTTATTTTCAAATATTTGACATATATATTTTTGGATGATTGAGATAATATCATCCAAAAATAGGGGGGCAACTGATATGACCCTGAAAATTCCACTAGTCGAAGCACGAATCTTGACATAGAAAATAATATGATCGTGAATCAAGACTAATCTAGATTAAGCATTTATTATCAATCGACTCTTAAACATGGAGTGTTTATAGTCAAATCGAGCGTCTTGATGAGCCGAATCTAACAAGCCCAAGATATCATAATTCTGACATCATTTGAGCATTCAAATATACAAAATACATCATATGATCAAAGGGATCATTTTGAGCCGTCCGATGAAGTGGAGTGGTACGGGTTTTGCATGTAGTTACAGAGACGCCACTCCTCCAATCTATAAATAGCCCATCATTCCTCATATGAGGGGAGACTTAAGTAAGAGAGAGGATAGAGCTCTAAAGATCCTCTAAGTACGTGCCACCACTCGGCTGCCAACCATAGCGGCACGCAGTTGATCCTTTCCGTCAATTTTGCGGTCTCCATCATGATGACTTCTACCGGTGATTGTTCCTGCATTTCTACCGGTGATTATTCCTACATTTCTACCGGTAATTGTTCCCGCATTTCTACCTGATTGCTCCACAGTTCATCATCATCACTACTACTACAAGTACAACGATCGTTATCACATACATTGTTCCTTTCTCATATACAATTCTGTAATCCCGGTATCGGGAAGATCTTGTACTCTGAAATAGATACATAGTGGAAGCTTTTTACTGGGCTAGGCCCCGTGATTTTTCCCTCTTTTCGAGGTTTTCCACATAAAAATTCTGGAGTTTTCTTGTTCACTCTTTAAATACCTGTGTGTGTGTTGGACTCCCCAAAGAAGCTAAGGCGTAAACTTTTACTCTACCGCAATTGGTTTTCTAGCACGCAACAATATATAATATACTTATTTGCAGGTTTCATCATAGATTTTGTCGCCCGCTCTTGCAAAAATATAATCTGTTGTGATAAATTATAATATTGTGAAATTTAAGTACCCGTACACGCCTCTCTTGGCATGACAGGAAAATGTAATATTTTGTGCAGGTCAAAGATCCTTTACGCGCTTTTCTTGGCATGGTAGGATGACGCTCCTGGCCGTGGTGCTCACATCACCTATACACACCTTTCTTGGTGTGGTGGGCAGACTCAATGTTCTCTTTAATCCTCATAGGAGGTGATGTGAATCTTTGCCAGAGTAATGCAGAAATTTATAACTATAGGGGACTTGAACAAGATAAAATGAAATGATTAATGAACATAAGTTCAAAA
The DNA here is from genome assembly GCA_021442155.1 of Cymbidium sinense. Lineage (NCBI taxonomy): Eukaryota > Viridiplantae > Streptophyta > Magnoliopsida > Asparagales > Orchidaceae > Cymbidium > Cymbidium sinense. The sequence goes on from CM038223.1 coordinate 78,015,360, forward strand.
TTAAATCAAAGTTAAGAATACGAAAATGTAAAGTCTCAAAATTAAAATTAATTTGCAAACAAATTAAACTTAAAATGATATTTATAAAGGACTTAATGACTCATCATGAACTTGAAAATATTTCATTCAATGGATATTGAATCATTATATTTTATGTTTGAGGAACATAATATGATTAAACAAAATCGAGTTTGAAGAGCTTACATGGGGCTCAACACCTCACTTATAAGTAAGAACATAAGTTGTTCCTACCCAATGAGAATAAACTAATCTTCTTGATGGGCAATTAGCGACGTCACTATTCATATTGAATGATGGAACATGATCAAATGAATTGATTGATGTTTGTGTGGAACTTCAAGCTCTTTAATAAGAGTGACTAATCCAAAACATATAAGCATGCGCACATCTTAAGGAAATTTTGTGCTTAAAGATATTATACTAAAATGTGTATCAATAATCAAAAGATGAAGATTTGCACATACTTCGAGGTGACCTCATAACTAAATTTATTTATATTTTATCAAAGTACGTGTAAGTAAATATAATTTGACACATATCTCAAGTTGATCTACCATTCAAATCATCACATTAAAATTCACGCAGAAAAAAAATTACACGCATCTCGAGCCAACTTGCTATTCGAGTTGATGCATTAATATACGTGCAAACACTTAAAGTTGCAAGTCCATTGAGTGCACATTTTGTGAAATAAAAATGATGGAAAATGCTTTAAAATGTGTATTGATAATTCAAAATATATTTGGCACGTATCATGAGACTGCCTCAACATTTATGCAAATAATAAAATGAATTATATGCATACATCTTGAGAAAAATTTTACTCAAAACTAATACCTCGAAAGATGCAAAAGTGCTCTCAAACGATTCATGCATTCCACGAGGAATGTCTTGAGCATAGCCATAATTACCTCATAAAATATATAAATTCTATATGTTGCATAAAATCCAATGAAATTGAAAATAAACTAACTTGGACCGCTTTATCTATGCGGTGGATTCATAAGTCCCACTTAATCAATTCAATCCTCATTGCAAAATAAGAGTTGATAGGATTGATTCTAAATCAAATGCTCAATCACCAAGAAAAGAATTTGATTTATAATTTTCATATGATCCTCAAAGGTCTTAATAAAAGAATTTCTTATTTAAAATCCTAAACTCCTTATTTTGATATGAAAAATACAATAACAAGTTTTAGCTATTGACCCGATCCTCTGCTAGCAGGCAGGTAGAGTTAACAAGGTTATCCCCAATGATGATTGCGGTGATTGCAGATTTCAATTGGAGGGGTTCTATGTTAAAAATAAAATTATCAAATTGCAATGTAAATATTCAAATTATTCACACCCCGATGATGACTGTGTTGAATGGAGATTTCAATCGGAGGGGATACTTACTATCAAAATGCACTTGCAATCTCAAATTAGATTAATCCAAATTAATTATCAATATAAGTTAAAAAAATCAAATAAATAATTAAGTTCTAAATAGTTAAATGAAATTAAATATTCAAAACTTAAAGCTAAAATTTTAATCCATCTACCTTCTGCAATTATTTATCAGAGGTGATAAATTAAGAAAACTTTAGCTCACAAAAGAGCCAATATCAAGTCAAGTGTATTCCTATACTCACTCTAAATCAATCTCATGCCAGTAAGGACGTGGCCCGTGTCCTCTGACTACATGGTTTGGCTAGTAGGCTCCTCCTATGATGTAGTTACGACTAGAGTCCTCTGGTTAGGTGACTGCTGTCAAATGACACCATTATATTATGATCACGACTATAGCTCGTATGCTCCCCAATGGCTCTATACCATGAGTTGTGAACCATAGGTGCACTTGATAGGGCAAAAACCCTCTGTCAGCTAAGATAGACTTAAATTTGTCTCCTTAGACAAATTCCACCCAGGTTTGGAAGAATTTTTTGGACGATGCAACCCATGGCTGCTGACAAGGATCATTCAATAAGGTTGGGTTGACTACCTCCTCTGATTAAGTAGACTAGGGACCACGACAGCCCAGATGATGGAACCATGAGATCTTGATCGGATGCTTCATCATTCCCCCAACCATCCCCTTCAAGTTAAAGGATAATGAATTTCATAAATGTAAATTTCAAAACTCCACATGTTACTACTATACGCTATGCTATTTAGCGATATACTTAATCGAAAGTTCTCCCTCAGCTTTGGGAAGGGTAATTAATTATAGGTGATTGCGCCTATAGGAAACTTGGAACCAGATCTAAAGGCCTCACAAAATGAGGGCAAAATCTCTGGTAGTGTCTTATCTACTATTCCATCTCCCTTTAGAAAATTTGACCAATATTAAATTATACTCTCTTAAGCGAGAGGTCAGCTGAGAGTGCTCGTCTGAAGCCTGTGTTGAATATAAGTACCCTTACACGCCTTTTTTGGCATGGCAGGGAAATCTGTACTTTCTTGTGGGTGCATAAGTACCCGTACACGCCTTTCTTGGCATGGCGAGAAAAATTGTGTTTGCCTTGCAGGTACTTTAGATATGTCTTTCTTGTCATGGTAGGATGGCGCATTCAGGTCATCGTTTATACCACCCATACAAGCCTTTCTTGGCATGGTGGGTAGGCCCAGCATACCCGAAGTAGCCCCCTACATGGGGACAACGCCGAGATGCTATCAAAATGCTGTCAAACTTCAACACCGATAGGGGGGCTACACAGTTTTACATAAAACCATGCCATAATATAAAATTTCTATTTAAACTGACATTGCAAGTGTATAAATACCCGTACATGCCTTTCTTGGCATGATGGGGAAATTTATTTCAGCAGGTATCTCAGAGCTCCATACATGCCTTTCTTGGCATGGTGAGATAGTGCATTCAGGTCATGGTTTATACCATCCATAACACCTTTCTTGGCGTAGTGGGTTCGCCCAATATACTTGAAGTATTTCATCTGCCTTCTGAAAATTTTACCGATACTTAAATCATACTCTCTTAATCGAAAGGTTGGTGATGAATTGTTGGAGCCCACAGATTATCTGCTACTAATGGACAACATTAATGATGGAATAGTAGATAAGACACTACCCATTGATTTCACCCTCATTTTGTAAGGACTTTAGATCTGGTTCTAGATTTCCTATAGGCGCAAGCACCTATAGTTAATTATCCCTCCCAATTATGAGAGAGAACTTTCGATTATGGCTAGTCGTTAGATCGCTAAATGCGTAGAATATAGTTGCAATATGTGCAGTATTGAAATTTAGGTTTATGAAATTCATCATTCTTTACTTGAAGCGGATGGTTGGGGGACTGATGACGTGCCTGATCTATATCCCTCACAACTGTTCAATCCTTTCTTGTGAAACAGAAGATCTTCTTGTATATACATTCAGGCTGAAATTGAGCTTTATGCTGAGATCCATGAATATATCTATAACTATTATTGCTAAAGTTGTAGGTCTTACAAAAACAAAAAGAATCTACTTCAATACATGATAAGAGAGCCATAAATGTCAAAAGCTTATCTTCCATATTTGTCAAATTCTGAAGATCAAGTTAGAAGAACTCCAAATTTTGGAAGCTTCAATCAACTAAGTTAGAAAAACATCAACCTCTACATTTTAAAGTCTAGGACACAGTTAGGTTCTAAAGGTCAAACTCAATAAGCCCATAAATGGCCGAGTTGTTACGCTCTCCTCACTCAACAAGCCCAAGAAAAGGTCGTCAAAATATAGTGGAACAAAGTGATAATGAGCTCAACAGTGATAATCCAATGTCCAAACTAACAAAACTCATCAAAATATCACAATAGAAAGTACAAGTAGCAGAAAGGAAATAAAAAATATTACTAATATGAAGAAATGAGTACATAGCTCATACAAAAAAGTACATGAAAGGAGAAGACCCTATATATATCACGGTAGTGCAACAGTAGTAAGCATTTGGTACTCTTTCTCTGCATCTCTCCTCTGTAGCTCGAGCTAGTTAGACTGACATCACATGGAGCGATGATGAGTGCAATGATGTTCTCTCTCTCATGTCCCAACCTCATCTACCCGCCAAGGTCAGTCTTGCAAGACATCAAGCTTGTGAGCTCCCTCTAGTGGCATTGAATCTTGTTTGAAAGGCTCATCATCTTAGTCCCAACATCGGTAGATCTTTGTCGAAGTTGTCTCAAGGTCTGTGCACTCCTCTCAAACTCATCTAAGTGGTCTCTTGATCCTAACTTGCTCATGAAGCTTTGGTAATGAAATCTGCTGCGAAAGAGACCTAATTTGCCTGACTAGAAACTCTGCCTCCCTACATAGGCCCTCCCAGAATCTCAGCTCCATATCCTCCAACCCAAAGTGACCAAGGTAGTCTAAAAGCATGTTGGCATCAGAGGTAAAATGCTGAAGTCACTCAGGTGATCCAGGGTCTAGCCGTCAGAATAAATCTCATAAGAACATTAAGTTATTGTCATGCATCACCTGATTCCTCATATTAGGATCTGAAGAGTGTTGAAAATAAATCTCAGATTGATAATCCGCTATAGCAGGCACTGTATAAATAAAATAAATAAATAATTATCAGTAGAAGAAATTATGAGTAACATAACTAAAATAAGTATATGAATGAACAAATATAATAACTATAAAATGTGACTCAGAGTGGCTAAACTGATCATCTAATGGTGGTTGTGGCAGGTGAACTCAAAAGTTGAAGGAGGGTATCGAATAGTAAGCCGGACTTTATAATAAAAGGTGTCTCTAGGCTATGCGACAAAGGAGGTCCAAGAGGTGGATATGCATCCACCAAAGGCATCGATGTCTCTAGAACAATGGACTCTATAAAAAAAGCACTATGCACTCCCTTCTCTAAATCCTCAAAGATGGTGGGTCCGACACCAACTAACAATCTAGAACCTGAAGGTACCTCATCTGGTGCCTAAAGCTGACACAAAGCTAGCTCGCTTACTAGTTTGTAGAAGCTCTAGGAGGCTCCACAGGATGAGACATCTATGTCTACATGCTGAAGAAGGCACCTCAGTGTGAATAGGAGATGGCTCTCTAGGCCACACTCTAGATGGAGAGGCAGTCTCCTCCATCTTAGCTGGATCATCACCGCTCCTACTTATAAAAGAGAATAATAAGAAGATGTCAGATATATAAGTTCAAATATAACAACAACTAAAGAAAAATAAAAGCATTATAAAAGAAAAGAAGGAAAGGAGAAAGTAGCTTATCACACTTACCTCTGTCACTAAAATTACTATGTCCGCCTCGGACTGGGAACTCTAGTGACCTCACCTATCACTCATATCATTTGGCTCCCCGCTTTATGAAAGCTGTAAATGACAGTCGTACCCATGTCAACCTCGTGTAACCCACTCCTGTCTGACTACCTGAAGAAGCAAAGCGGAAGGTTGTGTTAGTGCCAAGCCTAAGGAGGTGAGCCCAAGTCATTGAAGAAATGTACATCTAGGTATGCAAAGAAACCGAAGATAACCTGCTACCATCAGCTACACCCGGGAGAAGAGGTAGTGTATCATCTTTAGTAGACTTGGTCTCATACTAATAAAATATTATGCAATCTTAAGTGACTGATCTCTAGAAAGCAAAGCATACGCCTCATCAATCAACTACATCTATCAACTCCGATCACATAGTCAGGAAGATCACATGCAGTCGGCTGATGAACTAAAGAAAATTTGTCAACCACTAAGTCAGGAGCGAAGAAGAATAGATGAATGCACTCTCACTCTAATGTAGAGGTAGCTTGCATCAACTACATCATTGCTGGGTAGCCTCTCTCCAAGAAGGATGTAGGGTACTCTAAACAGCTAAATGCTCATTGAATATGAATATGAACCCAAGCATAAACATAATGCCATGGTAGAATAACCTGAAAATCAAGTGAGGAAGATGCTGAAATGGCTCTGAAGACCTTGTAAATCCTGCTAAGAAAAGTCAAAGCTAAAGAAACTCGATCTCTGGTGGAAACCAAATTGGCAACCAGCAAATCACTAGCACGAATAGAAATATCTCTAAGAGGAAGAACAAAGGTGCACAGCCAGATCGCCAGAAAGCCTACCAAAAGTAAATCCTCACCTTTGCGTGGAAGCATAGGGGAGCCACACCCAATCTCCTCAAATGGCTCCGTAAATCCCTCAGTCAGTATGTCACCTTGAGATAAGCTAAGCCCAAAAGGATCATATAGTGATACTACAGGCTGATCCAAATAATCCTCTTGAAGAAAATTGCATGTCCATACATTAGCCAATATGATAGCCCGTGAGCTAGCTGATAACCTCACTATCCTATGAGTTTGTCGATAGTGGTCTAAATGCTGTGACAAGATTGCTAGTAAAGTCATCTCACCCTGGTGACTGCCATCAGTAGAAGGTCGCTTGTGGAAGAGGTCCTCGTCAGATGGTATATACTCCTCTTAGTGGCATCCAACTATCGGTAATCCTGAGATAGTCTGTAACTCCCATAATGTGAAAGTCAACTCCTTCGGTCCCACCCAATAAGTGTTGGTGGTAGAATCCAAAAACTCCATCACTCCTCTAACCCAAGATGGAGGAATGCCTGCATAATTGAACATAGAGGCATACACAGCCTCATAAATACATACTCTTCTCAAAGTGCCTTGATGCACTTGTAAAATATATCTAGCCCATCTAACGTACTTGTGAGGTGGACCTGACAACTGTCCTAAATATGAATCTCGAGGCCAATCTGGTGAACCAGGCCATAACTAACGATGAGCTAGCAATCAGACTATCTAATTAGCTCAATAGCATTGGAAGCTAGCTCTAGAATGTCACATGGACCATAATTGACCTGGTCAACAGTACTCTCCAAGGGGTTGAATTCCCCACATTTCAAGGTAATAGTGCTAACCCACCCTACAGGCTCATTATAAGTGGAAGTGTCTAGCTCACAATCCGGAAGAGTATGCGAGCAAGTAAAGAAACTGCCATAAGTGCTCTGGTCATGTAACAATGTCTCATGCTGCTTAAGTCTATCAGTGTTGTCAACTATTCCATGAGGATCATGCTCATCTATCATAGCCTGAATAGCCTCTCAGTATGCTCATCACATGGCATGTCGACAAGTCTCCTCCAGCTAAACATTTTCTTGCAACAATGACATATTAAACACATTAAAAGAGGAGACACTAAATGAAATGAAATAAAAATAATAATAAGACAAGGGGGCTACTATATCCACAAATAATATGAGTTTCCTGAAAATCAAGACAACTTCATAAAACCTAGAATGAAAATTTTTAAAGCCTACAAAATTGATCATCTTGCAACAAATATGATCCACTTCAAGGCGCACATCATATTTGTTGTGAGGCATTTGTTGACTTTCATGTCTATAACAAGATCAAAGGCTAAGTCAACCGAGCTAGGAGAATTAAATAGGTGATGATCATAATGCTATTTCAATCAAATGCATAAATAATTTCGATCACAATTAAAGTCACTCAAATTTCGCTCATTCACAATATGACAAATGAAGAATGTCTCATGTGCAAAATGAGCTTAAATAGTTTCAATCGCCATTGGAATTACCCAAATGTTGATTATATATATGTGTATGTGTGTGTGTGTGTGTGTGTGTGTGTGTGTGTGTGTGTGTGTGTGTGTGTGTGTGTGTGTGTGTGTGTGTGTGTATACAATACACAAATAATTAAAAAAAAGTATACAAAGATAATACAATTATAAAATAAAATAAAATCAGTTCAATTATGTTAAACTTTATAAATAAATTATTATATATTAATTAATTGTATAATACAATTATTATCATATATATATATATATATATATAAGTTAAAATCTATTGTATATATTATTAAGTTAAAAGTGTTGTTATCATAAATTAAATAAATTGAGCTTTACTAATACTAAGTCAATTAAGTGAATGATAAATTAAATAAATATATAGTGTATAATAATAATGTTATTATCATTTGATTAATCGATTAAAGTAAAATATTAAGTTAAATGATCTTTAATTAGTTAAAGTTTATACATGCCTCTATATATAAATAATAATAATAATAAAATATGCCATTCTTGTTATTTTTATTTATAATATATATATATATGATATAAAAAAATGCATGAATGATGACAAAGTCTAATCATAATATAATTAATTTAATATAAATATTAACTTTTGTGATTCAATTCAAATGTATGTTTATATATAGACATTTGAATATTAAACTTCTCATTAATCCTATAAAGTAGTCGCCTAAATATGCATGCATTAAAGTTATGAGTAACATATTCATTGTATAAGTTAAAAATGTAAAATATATGTACAGTCACTAAGTTATTAAGTATATGATTCCGGCTATTGATATTTCGTGAGCTTTAACACACAAAAAAATACTAAATATAAAGAGAAAGGAAATCTAACTGCTATCCTCGGACGTCTCAAAATCTCAAAATTTCCAGGATATTAGTATAGGTCGTTGCCGTCCTTGCGCAGAGAAGTCCCATCCTTCTTCGTATTGTCCTGTCAAATTCAAAAAAATAAAATAAAAAAAGAGCAAAATTTGAAATTGCTTCAACTTTAGATGTGGACGGAAGGGTAAAAAAAGTAAGTTAGAAACAATTCTCTCACATCTCAATCTTTCTCGGTACTTCACTTCCCATCTCAGCCCTATTGCACTAGAGCACCCTCTAACTTCATGATCCAGATTTTGGCCGAACTCCTTCACTAGGCTGGTCGACGCCACTCCCCCACTGTCCGTTGGCTAGCCTACCTCACACGGCCACCAAGTCTCAGCATCCTTATCTTCTTTCCTAAACCTTCTAACTACTATCCACCCAGCAAAGTTTTGCTGCCAGCTAAGATTCTTCCAACTATTTTCCAAGTTGAGCAACCAAATTTATTGCGTTATCTTTATTTCTATTTTAATTTTCTCTCACAGGATATCAACTGGACATTCTCCTTCCCATGTCGAGTTCCATGTCTCTCTCTCTCTCTCTATCCTCTCTTAGGTTCACCAAAAACAAAAAAGAAGAGTTATTTTATTCTTTTCTTTCTTTCCAACAACTCTGTCTCCACCTCAGCGACTCTGATTCCTTCTTTCTATTTCCAAACTGCCAACCCAATTCAACTTCCATGCAAACTCTCATCCAAAACATCTCTCCAGCCAACCTCATGCGAGCTAACATACACGTCATCATTCCCCCAACCATCCGCTTCAAGTTAAAGGATAATGAATTTCATAAATCTAAATTTCAAAAATCTACATGCTGCTACTATACGCTACGCTATTTAGTGATCTAACGACTAGCCTTAATCATAAGTTTTCCCTCAGCATTGCGCTTATAGGAAATCTTGAACCAGATCTAAAGTCCTCACAAAATGAGGGTGAAATCCTTGGATAGTGTCTTATCTACTATTCCATCTACCTTCTAAAAATTTCATCGATACATTAAATCATACTCTCTTCATCGAGAAGTCGATGGTGAATTTTTGGAGCCCACAGATTTCTGGCGACTTCACTGGGAACATTGATGATAAAATGATCATATTTATGCATGGCTTTCATCACCACCTTCCAAGAACTACTTGATTGGGTGGTGAAATTTGAAAAGTTGAATATTTCTAAGCTTGAAAGTCATCCAAAAAAAAATAAAGAAATTAAAGTTTTCAGAATCTAGAGAAGTGAAACTCACACTGCTTCATATGATTTGAATAGAGGAAGGCGAGCAACCTATAATAAAGATAAGGGGAAACAGACCATTTATTTTGAAGAAAAGGTCAAACAACCCCACAATTTTCAACAAAAATTTGTTCTTGGAGGCAATGATAAACCCAAACCTTTTCCAGGTAATGGCGAGCGCCCAAGACAATCATTAGAAGATGATGATCGAATGCATCCATCTATTAAGGAGAAAATGAATAAAGAATACTCTTTTAAAAGAGAAAGTTTAGCTAAACTATTTCAACAAGCAGTTAAGACAGGGTTGGAGTTGCCAGAATGTAAAAGACCTAAAGAGTCAGGATGAACTGCTAGCCCAAATTACTGTCCATATGATCGGGTAGTTAGCCACCCTATAGAAGATTGTTATATGTTCAAAGATTGGCTGAAAAGGAAGTATAAGAGAGGTGAATTCACGCTATCCAATAGTATTCTTATTCACCCAAAGAAAGAATATGCAAGGGTGGTTACGTCCTCTTCCGTGCCCCCACTGAAAAATAAAGCAAAAGAAAAGGTAGTTGATGATGATAAATGGGATACTACGGTCTCAAAGAAAACTATGAAGATGCTAAAGTAGTTTGAAGGCGTTCCTGGTGTAAAGTGGAAATCACCGTTTGAATCAGTACTGCAACTAAAGGCAAGGTTCACATCAAAAGGTCATGCTCTTCAAAAGTAGTCCAAGGTGGTTAGTGTTCTCGAAACTGAAAAATAACCCATTAAGAATTCACCAAAAAACTCCCAAAATGATAGCCAAACAAAAGAAGATGAAGAAGAAATCTACTACCAAAATATTATTAATAATCTTGAAGAATATTAACAACCAACAAGACAACCAATTAAGCTTGTTGATTTCATGTCAGGACTTCAAACCATTGAAACAAATGATGATGGAGATGATGATGAAGAATCTATTTCTGGAGAATTCTATTATGTTATCTCAGTATCCTTGGATACTCCCCGATGGAGTTCATTTTTTCAAGATAATCCAAGAATAGGAACCACCAATGATGTAGCATTCAAGCCTTTCCTGATGGTGAAGCAAACAAATTATAGATCAGAAAAAGACTTGTGCTTTATGGAGGAAGATGAGACAAAGTCTTCAATATCACCATTGATGAAGGGCATAAAATTGGGAAGTGATTCTAAAGTCTCCATTCGATCCTCTGGCTTGAACAATGATTATGAAGGGGAGACTTCTTTAGAAGAATCTGAGCCAAATAGAGTAGGCCCAGTACATCTAAGAAGTGGTAAGGTGCTACCGTCATCACATAAAAAAGGAACGCCAAATAATAGAAATGACAAGATTATAAAAGTTAATGAAAATATCATTCCTAAAGACCTAAAGAAGATGTCTAACATGGATAAAGGAGTTGATTACAACATCTTTTAGCACTCTAGGAAGATCCTTGCACAATTGAGTGTGTATGAGGCCCTCTTGATGTTATAGAATCTTCATGAAACCTTAATTTAGGCTCTTAAGAATCTGAAGAAATATGAAGCATACTTCACCGAGCAATGTATGATTACAATCTCAAGACCTTCCAACAATCACCTTCTCAGGAGGATCTTATGCTTGGAACATCGTAGAACATAATCGCTGTTATATGTCTCAGAATGATGGTGTCATAGTCAATCAATTCTAATTGATAGGTTCATCTCTCATGAGTCTACTGAGCATTGAAAGGATTGTCTCTCAACATTAAACATCTATGAAGAGATAAATTAATGATCCCACTTCAATGAGAAGGGAAAAGACTCTCGAATCATTTACTTTTGCCATTAAGATTCGAGGAACTTTACACAGAGGCCAAATTCCATGTCATTGATGCTGACACCTCATTTAGGGCCTTGTTGGGTCATCCTTGGCTACATGAGTATAGAACAGTCTCATCTACTTTAAACCAATGCATGAAATACATAAGAGATGAGGAAGAACATAAAATTCATGTCAATCTTCAGCCATTCGCAGTCCATGAAGCTAAAATCTATGAAGATGCAAAATACTATTTTATGAAGAAGCCCAGGTCTCAACCATCCAAGGCTTCTACTTCAAAGGCTACAAAGCAATCCAAGAAGTGAAGAAGACAAAAAGAAGAAAGAAGGTAGCCTCGACTCTTCTTAAATTAACTAGTACATTACATAAGTTGAAAGGGCTAGTCCATCATTTAGGCAGTGACATAGAAGGATAAGATGATGATCCTTCTATCGGTACTAAAGGAGTAAACAAGTCTCAGGTGAAAGGAAAAAAAAATATAGAATACTCAGACCCCGATTATGATTCTAAACTTACTTATGAAAGTGAAGTTCAATATATCTTTCCAAGAAAAATGGTAGACCTATTGATATCAAAAGATTCATTAGTGGTCGTGCTAGTTCCTTTTCAACACTTCAAGGAAGTTACTTCACGTGATTGCCTACAGTCACCCTTTATTGAGCTCTAGCAAGCCTCTTAATGAAGAGTTGCTCCAACTCAGTAAAAGTCTTTACTAAACTACTGGGGAGTTCAGCATTCAATCGAAGGCTATACGCTAACCTCAAAAAAAGATGAAAAAACACATCGCCACTGTGTTTACAGCTTGACTCTAAAGTCTAATGTAATGTTTGGGTTGCATGCCATCAAAGCTCTTGAAAGTTGGCATAAAACCCTTAGAATATTGGATGACATCAAATTCCTCTAGATAGGGTCTACCCTTTGGAACCGATCATCCTCCTCAGGCTCGAGCCAATGCTTCTCTCACTTGCTGCTCAACTATGATTTTAATGTCTTTTTTTTGTATGGAGGTACTATCCACTACCTTCCCAAGTTGGTGCATTGCTCTCGGAAGTAAAGTCTTGGCTAGATCCAAGACATGCAACAAACTGGTGACTAGTCTCTTCAATAGTAGGATACACTGCTGGGGATTGGTTCTGAAGTGCAAAAACTGCTGCTAGCAAGTCTTCTAGCCTCTTCCCCATCTATCTATTTGTTCATCCTTTTGCTCTATTTGTTAATAGAGGTGTTGCGTCGAGTGGGCTATATCATCCTACTAGGCTGCCACACCTTCCAAAGTATGATGATCACGAAGAGGGTACCCCAGGTATCTACCAAGTGTATTCCTATTGAATCTTCTAACATATCATCTTCATTAGGATCAAAACTTACCTTCTCATCCTCTAAATTGAACCATACATATCCTAAGATCTCATTTTTCTCCACTAAATACTGGGTTATAATGTCCTCTAGAGATCGATCCAACTGAATAGACAAAAATATATGACCGTAGGATCATTGTCATGAGCAGATACATCTAACCTCTCTTCGCGAGCTAGCCCTATGAGGGCTATGCTCACTAGAATAAAGATGCTCCTGGCTATCACTAAATCTAGATGGAGTGGTACTCCTAGGAGGATCTATAGCCATGGGGGCAACTGAACTATCTCCTACTTCCTCTACTACTGTAATCTCCATAGCATGCTACGGTGGTTGTGGTGATGGAACGACTACTACTCTGAGATCACCATTCCTTCTTCACCACTAGCGGAAGAGGCAGAGTTTGGCCTAACCTCAAGGCGATGTAGATGGGATCATGGAAAAAAGGTGGGGTTCTCTTCTCCTCGATGCGCCTTCATAGCTTTTACTAGAACAGTGGATGCTGGAACATGTACCAGAGATGGTGGGCATGGGGTAAAGTGGTGTGGTGGAGCCACCACCGACTCTCTCTGGGTAGGAGCTCCTCTCCTATGGTGGGTAGCACTCATTAGTAAAATGTTGTCGGTATGATCGGCACGGGTAGCACACCGATTGGGAAAGTCCACAAGTGCGGAGGCTGTTGACTGTTGGTTGTACTTCTACTGCTCTCGGCTAGTAATATGTACTGATGTACGGGACTCCCTGGCCATCTCTTGTTTGATCTGTCTACCCACACTATGAGGAATGACTGAACATAAATCAAACTGAGCCCCAGACTCTGATAGTCCATAGGATCTACCTACTTGGCACAAAACTGATCTAAGACTGGCATATGACCTCCTCTTCTCATTGATAGGAGCTTGAAACTATACTGCTGGCAGAGGTGAAACTGAAATCCTCCTAACATCCTCTCTATCATATCCAGAGAGAGGGTGGAACTTGTTCATGGTGGGGAAACCATCATAGGTAACTCCTCATGCGGGTGGGCGCCTCCAACTCCGGCTATGTGGGTATGGTGCAATCATGTGGTTCTTATTTTGGCAGTTAGGTAGGTGCGGTGAGAACTAGACCCTACCTCAAAGGTAGGGGAGACAATCCATAGAATCAGGGGAGCCTTCCCCTTGGAAGGTGCCAAGGAGTGGGTGCTTGCACTTGGGGTAGAGAGGGGGCTAGCACTGCTTCGCCACTTACGTGGGAACTACCACAGCCTTCCTTTTCAATAAGGGGATCTCTGAATTAGATGGTAACTCAACCTAGATGACTAGCTTCTACCTAGTCACCACGCTCCTGTTGACTATTGTGATCCTAGCCCCCTCAAAGCCTCCGCCAAAATGGATGAGGTGGGCAAAGTTAGATTGCGGGAGGCTGGCCTGATCTAAGGCCAAATCCATCCTGAAGGAAATATAAACATGTACTTCTATCGCCATTGACCTGCTTGACGACAAATTGAGAAGTCTGTAATGTTGGAAAACAAACCTAAATCTAGTTTCTTGTTTTGTGGATTTTTTTTTGAATTTTGACTTAGAATTTGAACCCACACTCAACAACTTGAAAGTATTAAGTGGGGCTCAAATGAATTTGGAGAGATTTTGAGATTGATTGGAAAAGAGATGAATGTAGAATCCATTTTTCAACAAATTTGTGTATGTTGAAAAGGGCTTCATATATTTTTTGGAGAGATTGATTCTTCCATAGGTTCATATTTGATTTTAATTTTTGATTGTGAGGACCCTTTATTTAACAAATTTGAGTATGTTAAAGTAAAGGGTCAATTGATTTTGATTTTGATTTACTTTACTCACTTAGCAAATTTGGGTAAACTAGGTGAGGTGTTTGAAAATAATTTCTTCTTTTGCTTGCTTATTTGTAAATCATGTGTGAATTTGACAATGGAATCTTCACTTAGCAAATTTGGGTATGCTAAATGAAGAATCCAAATATTTTATTATTTTAGAAAAGAGGATCTTTACTTAGCAAATTTGGGTATGCTAAATAAAGGATCCATGTGTTTTGATGATTTTTGAAAAGAGGATTCTTTACTTAGCAAATTTAGGTATGTTAAATAAAGGATCAATGCGTTGTTTGATTTTTGATTTTAAAAGTGAGGATCTTCACTTAGCAAATTTAGGTATGCTAAATGAAAGATCCAAATGTGCTTTATGTTTTGAATTTTTTTTTTGAAAATGAGGATTCTTAGAAAATTTAGGTATGCTAAAGAAATCCAAATGTGTTTTGTTTTAATTTTTGAAAAGGGAATTTTTAACTTAACAAATTTAGGTATGCTAAATAAAAGAAACCCAAATGTGTTTTGTTTTGATGATTTTTTAAAAAGAGGATTCTTAGCAAATTTAGGTATGCTAAGAAAAACTAAATGTGTTTTGTTTTGATGAATTTTTGAAAAAGAGGATTCTTAGCAAATTTAGGTATGCTAAAGAAAACCAAATGTTGTTTTTTATTTTTTATTTTGATTTTGATTTTTGGAAAGAGGATCTTCACTTAGAAAATTTGGATATGTTAAATGAGAGATCCAAATGTTATTTTTTTATTTTGATTTTTTTTTTTAAAAAAAGGATCTTCATTTAGCAAATTTGGGTATGCTAAATGAAAGATCCAAATGTTGTTTCAATTCTGAAAAGCTGATTGTTAATTTTGATTTTTGAAAAGATGTTGGTTGATTTTATTTTTGAAATTGTGTTCGTTAATTTTATTTTTGAAAATGTGATTGTTGATTTTATTTTGAAAATGAAATTTTCATGAAGATATTCAATTGTGCTTTTTTTTGAAAATATGATTATTGAATTTTATTTTTGGAAATATGATTGTTGATTTTGTTTTTGAAAATGTGATTGTTGATTTTGTTTTGGAAAATGAAATCTTCATTCAATAAATTGAATGAGGATATTCATTTTGTGCTTTTGGAAAATATGATTTTTGGATTTTATTTTTGAAAAGAGATTGTTGATTTTGATTTTGAAAATAAAATCTTCATTCAATAAATTGAATGAAGATGTTCATTTGTGCTTTTGGAAAATATGATTGTTGATTTTGATTTTGAAAGATGATTGTTGATTTTATTTTGAAAATGATGTTTGTTGATTTTATTTTGAATTTGAAATCTTCATTTAAAAAATTGAATGAAGATGTTCATTTGTGCTTTTGAAAATATGATTGATGATTTTAATTTTGAAATGAACCTATATATTACAATCATGAAGATTGTTAGATGAGGGAGATTTATGAAAAATTTTGTGCGAACATTTTATTATGTGCATTTTCAAAAAGTGCATTTTGGAAATTGATGTTTTATAAAGGATTTATTCCTCTTTATTTTTGGAATGAACCTTTCCTTATCATAAAAAATGGCAAGGAGGAAGTCTTTAGTTATTTCTTTTCATTAAATTTTCATTTTCACCTATTGGGGATCCCAATATGGGTTTTAAGACCTACACAGAGTGAGGTCCTAAAACCTAAATGATTTTGGCTAGCTTAGCTTATGGATGAAATAAACTAAGTGCCAACGAAAAAGAAGGATAGTCTCAAGTTCATATAAAATACAAACCCACTATCGATACTTGGAGATAATGATCATTTACTAAAGATGGAGAGGAACCGCCCCTCTGGAGTCAAATAATTGAAGTGAAATTTTTATCTTCATTTTATCTTTGAATGCATAAAATGAAGACATAGCCACTTTGTTAGAAACCATGTAGATGTAGATAGATGTATTAGGGTGATCAAGTATGATATTGAGGAATGATGTACAATCTCAAGAGACAGAAGTCACCATTCTATAATGGACTTAATCACCTTAATAAGGACTCCTAAGGACTTTGGGTCTTTGAAATGTACCAGTGATTATTCCCTTACTTTACATGAAAAAGTAAAGTAGAGTTTATTTTAAATCGGGTTCATTAAGTTTTCTATGGAGGCAAGCCTCATAGTTAATTACATCTTAAGGAATGAGATTCCTTAAGAATACTCTTGATTAAAGTAAATGATCATTGTTTCCAAAGATTTCAAAAATAGGACTATCAATCAATTTTTATTTTAGAGATCAAGTGGGATTGATCAAGAGGAGAGATTATTAATGAAGCCAAAGGAAGATAAGTAGGGGACTGATACTAGGAAGCCTAGTAAGCATCCCAAACTATCCTCTTTATATTTTTCAAATTGAAGTGATTTATTTATTTGAGTTGAATTTTTTTTTAAAAATCTAGGGCTTATAATTCCATAACACAAGATCATGGAAATACCTAAGAGGTGAGGAATTATGCTCGTAGCCCATAAAGGGAAGTAGCAACCTCTGAACCTAAATCTATAGAGCTTTAGCGAGAGTCGAAGCAGGACTTAAATTTAAGGTGGAAAATAGGTATTTGGTTTACCTTCATAAGAGAGGATAAACCATATAACTATTGGACTTACAACGCTCTGGGTGGTCTACTAACTCCCATGATTTTAAATACATGTAGGAAAGTCTTATGCTTTTGCAAGATAGCTACTATTATTTACTTAAAGAGAATAAATCCTTAAACACACTCCCTAAGAGATTAGATCATGTAGGCATGATTAATGACTTAAATCTAATGCAAATTTTATTATGTTTGACTTTTTTTTTTTTGGACAATTCATTTGAGTTATGGGATTCATATGCTTACCGAGAAATTAGATTATGAGCCAATCAGAAGAAAGGAGGTGTGTTTTCATCATGGCTCTCAAAGTCAAGCCAAGTTCGGCAAAGGTGGAAGCCCTAACAAGAGTGAAATAAGATGTTTTTTTATGCATGATGTGAAAGCATACAACATCTAGGTAAAATGTTGCTAAATCTTTTATCTTGTTCTATAATCTAGGCTTTAAGTGAGGCTATGAGTTATTTAATTTTTAGTTTTGAGTTGATTAATTAGATAAAAATTTATTTTTCTCTAAGAGCCTAATCGCATCCAGGTCATTCATCAAAATAAGGAAGAAACTAGAAAAACATGCCATCTTAATGCACAAGCTAAACAAACATCAAATAATTTATAAAGCTAGCACAAAAGAATAAAATGCCTTTGTGGGCTCCTACACAAACTCAAAATAAATTGGGTAGCCAAGCTCACCTTATACATCCTGGTTTAAAATGAATTAATCAATTAAGAAGGAATTCATGTTATGGGTCTTCATTCTTCATTCTTCATTTCTTCTTTCTTCTTTCTTCATTCTTCTTCTTTCTTCTTCTTCTTCTTTCTTCTTTGATTGGTTGAAACTCACATGGTACATAAGACATAGTCTTATGACCAATATTCATCCTAATTCCCTTAACATTCATTCTGAATTCTAATTATAAAAATTACATGAACATGAGAAAAGTAAATATAACTAAAACCTACAAAATAGAGATCAGCTAAACACACCACACAATCCCAAGCATTTATATGGATAAATTGGACTTAGCACCCCACACCTACATAACCAAGTCCACCTGGCTTATTTTGGATTATGCTTGGGTATAATCGCACAAAGAAAAAAATATTTATATTTTTATTACAGTCTTAAGCACAATCCCCTATAAAGTAATGATTAGACAAAGATCGCCTACCATTCTATCATACACTATAGACTAAAATATCACATCATAAAATAAAATTAAGCATCAAACCATGCACCCTAACATAGGACTAGAATTATGACTAATCGTGTGTGCTTTAAGTTTGTGTGGTGTGTCTTAGCTAGGCTTTAAAGTTGATTTTTTCTAAGTGTGAAAGGTTCAACTTAGAGGGTTGTTTCATTTAAGTGATTTAGTTGATTTGGTTGATTTTAATGATGACTTATTTTGGTTTGAATGGACCTACACTTAATTACTAAGTGTTGTAAAGAGAGGAAAAGAGAAGAAAACTTCTCTTCCTCCCTAAGTAATTTCTAAGGTAGATTCATTAATAATTTTTATTTAGTGAATATTTTATTATGTGTTTTAATTAATCCTAAGTTTAGATTTACTTTAAATAAACCTATTCAAATAAGAAAGACATTTTAGGATTAATTGAAATGAATTACTATCACAAAACACACAACACTTTATTTCTTTCCAACATGTGTAACGTGCATATAGATGAACCCTAAGCATATCTATCATACAAATGCATAGTCTTAACACACCTTAATGATGAATGCAAAGGGATGTTGCTTAAGAAAATTTTGATGCTTTTATGATGTATGATTTTGTTAAGTAGAAAAGAAAAGATTCTTTTATCCATCAATTAAATGCACATTTACATGTATGAAAGACATAAATGAGTACAACGCCATTATTTTCTATACCAAGGGTATAAGGTACAAGACCTTCTTAGGGCTACTTAAAGCCTCACAACCCCCAAGATGTCCAGACTAATATACTACTTTTCTTAAATACATGTACATGCACAGAAAGAAATTAATGGAAAAAGAGTCATGCAAAAAGTTTATGTTTGTTTGTTTGATTTGGTTATGCAATTTTCATGTGTAAATGTGAAGATCCTTGTTGACCTCATTTTTAAGATGAGTTCTCAACCCCTCCATCTTAAACATACGACTCTTCTTAGACTTTAAGAGATCCTTAGCCTTAAGACACATCTAGTGATTGTGGACACCAACTAGCCTTGACTAGAAGAGTTAGCCAAATAAGTCATGCCTTGTGTTAGGAAAATTTGTCTACCCTATAGCTTGGACCACTTCCCTTACTTCCTTCTTTCAAGTCAAACTCTAAATCAAATCAACATCAAAGCTAAATCAATTCTAGCCTAATTGATTGTCTCTAAACTCAAATCAATGTTATATGATTGAAACCCATGATTGAAGTCCATGATTGAAACCTATAGTTGAAATTCCAAATTTCAAATCATTCCTAAGTCCTTTGATTTCCCTTCATGGACTTAGCCAAAATCAAATCTAAATCAATTTAAATTCATGAAATTTTCTCATAACTCATTTTTATTCTCATTTATATTCACATATATAAATGACATATAAATTAAAATTAATCAAATCAATTCCAAAATTAAAATTCCTAATTCAAAAATCTTTTCTAAGTCCATAATTCCCTCTTAAGGATTTAGCCTAAATCATGTTCAAATCAATTCAAATTCATAAAATTTTCTCACAACTCATTTATATTCTCATTTATATTCACATATATAAATGAAATATAAATTCAAATCAATCAAACTAAATCCAAAATTTGGCCAATTCTACTTGAAATTAGGTTAAATCCTCTTCATACCTACTTGATACTCTTCTAATGGATCAAGTGAACACTAGGGAGGGTGGTCCACCCAACCCAATGGGTTTGGGTCAGCCAAACCCAACCCAATGGCTAAACCGACCATGTGCATGGAAATGGCCACATGGAAAACCTCTTCCCACTCAATTTGAGCACATGGGGAGTTCAACATTCCACTCCCTAGCCTAAAATGAACACAAGGACAGTCTTAACAACCTAACAAATGCTTTGAATCAAGGCAATTGGATCAAAATGGTAAGTCTATGCTCGGCCATTTGATGGCCAAAAGGGGAGATATACTCCCATTAATTCATTTGAATCTTGAGAGAGCCATTGTCGATTGAGTGTTAGGAAGTCAGAGGAGCGATTTGCAAGTGATCCTAAGCTTCCTAGAGGATATTAAAATTCCCATTTCTTTGTTTTCATCACTTGAAAACATGGGAGCTTGATTGAATTTCCAACTTTCTCCATACTCAATATCACCCTTCTTTAAGTTTCATCATAGGACCAAGTTGAGTGCACCCATACTCTTTCCCAAGCTCCAAAGGTAGAGGAGCACTGCCCTAGACTAAAGCCAAGCTCAAGCTAAGGAGGAGTTGGCCTCGAAGAATCAATTCAATTCAAGAAAAACTCAACAAAGCTTTTCTTAACTGATGAAGCTTCTCAAGGAAATTCGCAAGATCACCTTAGGTTAGCCATTTTCAAGTATTAAACTCAATGTGTTGTAGAGCTTTATGAAAGAAATTTTCATCTCATAGAATTTTGACCATTAGATGTGTTTGCCATTAGGTTTAGAAGGTGTGGACTAAATTTTAGCCCAATCTGAGCTCGATCGAGCTCGGATCTTTCCTTAGAACATGGACAGCTTCCATTGTTCATAGGGGAAAATAAAGACAGATCTTTGGTCATCCATCCGTGCATTTTGTATGGATGGCCGAGATTAAATTCCTTTGATCCGTGGCTGTAATCTCAACCATCTGATGCTTGATCGGATGGCTGAGGAGAAAGCACGTAGCGCCGCCGCCATGCGATACTATGATGCGATGTTTTAAATAGAAAATCAGGAGGTGACATGTGTAAAGCGCATGTCGCATCAGTCGCATGTGTGGCACTCGGGATTAATAATAGGATTAAAGATTTATTTAATTCCTAATTAATCACCTAAGCTTCTAAAATTCATATCTCAACATAGAAAATCAGAAAATATGAAATAAATTACAATACAAAGATAATTAAACATATAATATTCTAAAATTGATTTTGATTCATTTTGAATAGTTCTTTTATCTGAATATGGGTTTTATTGGGAATCTTAATTATTAATCCCTAATTAGTTCACTGATGAATCTCAAACTTCTTGGGTGTAATTAGAGGGATGACTTCTACCTCTAATTTTCTTGGGATTTATTGGTGGCTTAATTAGGAGAATTTCTAGTTCATTCCTTAATTACTCTTATAATATAATTAGACTTAATTAAGGGTATAATTAATGATTTAACTCTCTAATTGAGTTAATTAAGTTTTGATTAAGTGAATGTGAGGTTTAGGGAATAATTTTGGGATACTTTCCTTAAGATATTCCTTCAACCCCCTTTTATTTCTTAATCTTACTTAAATTAAAAGTTAATTCACTAATTATCCCCTTAATTAATTTTATAAAATTTTGAAACTTTCCACAACTCAATTAATCCTTCTTGGGTAGATACTTAGGTGTTCAAGAGCCTAAGTATAATTAAGAAAATCAAAATTCAACTCACATGTACGAGGGGTGTTTTGAAATTACTTAAGTTAAACCCCTTAGCTAAATTAATAATTATTCATGAGCCAAATTGCATTAGACCCTTTTCTTCCTAGGTGTATTGCAAATTTAAATTCCTTGTGTGGTTTTATGTCATCTCATTTGCTCATAATTATTTGATTAACTATGCTAAGGTGGTATAGGTAAGGGGTAATTAACATGCTTAATTAATACCTTAACCTAATCAAAATATAAAATAAATATAATCATCTAAAAATTGAACACAAATATCAAACACATGTGGGAATGGGTTAGGAATAGCAAACTCACCTCAAATTTTCCAAATTAAATCAAACTCAAAATCAAACAAAAATCACATTAAACAAACTTTGATTTACTTTTATTATTGCATAAGATTGCATTTAGAAACTAATTAAGGTGAATGTGTTTACATGCTTTAATTACTTTAGTCCTTTCCCAACATGCTAAATATGTGTGTCATATGATTTCATGCATTCATGCTTTTCAAAAATCAAATTCAAAATAAAAATGTTTTCTTTATGTCAAATTGCATGTTTTGGCTAAAGTAAGAATATGAGTGGCTATTATCACTATTAAATCTAAATTATTTTCAAAATATATGAATCAATTATCAAAACTGAAAGTGTATTACTTATATCTTACTTATAAGTTTGCATGTGAGTAAAATATAAGGATGTGCTTAGTGTAGTTTTCCTTCTCTCTTTTGGTATAGTTTTGAATAGGATTTGGAAAAGTGTATAGTTCATTTGAAAAGAACACAATGCTTGACTAATTCCATTTCATATTCATTCCTATGCTATGACTTAAGAAGGACACCTATACTTACACATATAAATTGCACAAACAAATCAAAAATAAAGCAAATACAAACTTTTGCATCTTTCTTTTCAATTCATTTATTTTATACATATGCTTGTATTTAAGGAAAGTGGTATATTAGTCTGGACAACCCCGGGGTTACGAGGCTTTAAGTAGCCCTAAGTAGGTCTTGTACCTTACACCCTTGGTTAACTATGCCATCATACTCACTTATGCCTTTCATACATTCATATGTGCATGTGAAAATTGGATAAGAAACCCCTTTGCTACTTAATGAAAATCATGCATCATAAACATTCAAATTTTCTTAAGTAACTTACTTAGCATCATAAAGTGTTCTAAACATTCCCATTTTGTATGTATAAATATGCTTAGGATTCATTCATATGCATGTTATACATGTTGGGAAAAAAATGAAGTGATGTGTGTTTTGTGATCTTAACTCACTTTATTTAATCTTAAAATGTCTCTCTTTTTAAATGGGTTTTTTTAGAGTTTAACTAAACTTAGGATTAATTAAAACACATAATAAAATATTCACTAAACAAAACTAAAACATGAATCCACTTTAGAAATTACTTAGGTTAGGGAAGGAAAGAGAAGTTCTCTTCTCTTTCCCTCTCTTTTAACTTAATAATTAATTATAGTATTCACTTGAACCCAATCAAAACATAAAATAAAATCAACCCAAAAAATTAAATCACTTAAATGAAACCTTCCTTTAAGTTGAACATTCTTTACACTTAGAAAATTTTAATTTAAAGCCATAGCTAAACATACCACACAAACTTCTAAAGCACAATTACTAAGTCACCACTTCTAGCTTTAGTTAGGGGTGCATGGTTTGATGTTTGCTTTATTTTTTGATATATGTTTTAGGATGTTAGTGCATGTATGTAGAATGAATGATAGGATGATTTAGTCTAATCATTATTTTCTGACGGATTGTGCGCGTAATAAAGAAAAATATAAATGCTTTTGTTGTGTGTGCTTATACCCTAAGCATAATAATAGTCGTGGACTTAGTCACCCATGTGTGGGGTGATAATTCCAATATAGATGCTTGGGATTTTGTTTGGTTTATTTAGCTTATCTCTATTTTGAAGGTGTTAGATAGATTTACTTTTACTTTTCATATAATTTTTGCAATTAGGATTTTGGAATGATTGTTATGGGGATTAGGATGAGCATTGGTCATAAGATCTCATCTTATATACCATGTGAAGCATTTAGAGAAACCACCTTTCAACCATCTAAAAGAAGGAACCAAAAAAGAAAGAAGAAAAGAAGGAGAAAGAAGAAAAGAAGAATGAAGAAATGAGGCTTGAAAGCTTGAAGACCCCCATAACAATGAGTTCCTTGCTTAATTATACTTAAATCATTTGTAATCCGGGTTGTGTAAGGGTAGAGCTTGGCTACCCAATTTGTTTTCAGGTTTGTGCAGTGGTGCCAGACCACAAATGGCATTTTATTCTTTTGTGTTAGCTTTATAAATTGATTAGTGATTTGTTTAGCTTGTGCATTAAGATGCCTCTTTTTTCTAGTTTCTTCTTTGCTTGATGTATGGCCTGGATGTGGATTAGGCTCTTAGGAAAAAATAAATCTTCTACCAAATTTAATAATTCAAAATTAAAAATAAAGATTTCATAACCTCACCTAAAGCATAGGCTAAAATCAAGATTAAAGAATTAGCAACCCCTTAGCTGGATGAGTACTTCTTTTATAACATTATGCACACATGCATATTTTTTTTCACTCTTGATTGGAAGGCTTTCACCTTTGCTAGAGAAACTTGTCTTGACCTTTGAGAGCCACGGTGGAAACACACATCCTCCCTTCTCGCTGATTTTGGCTAATAATCTCATTTCTCATGCATTAGGCATAAGAATTCTATTAGCCCAAGTCAAAATGATTGTCCAAAAATGAAAAAAAAAAATACTATGAATTACATTAGATTTAGGTCATTTGAAGCATACCCTTACATGATCCAGTCTCTTTAGGGAGTGAGATTAGGACTTAGTCTCTTTCTAAATAAATAATAGCCTAGCTATCTTGAATAAAATATATGACTTGCCTACATGAATTTAAAATCGTAGGAGGAGTTAATTGGCAAACACCCCCAGGTGGTTGTAAGTCCAAGCAATTGGGTGATTTGTTCTATCTTATGGAGAAAAACTAAATACCCATTTTCTCCTTAGATTTAGTTTGGCCCCGCCAAAGCTCCCTAGATTTAGGTTCTTTCCCTTTGTGGGCCATAAACTTAAATCCTCACCTCTTAGGCATTTTCACATCTTGTGTTGGAATCATAAGCCCCTAAATTTTAATGAAAAATTCAACTAAAATAAATTAAATCAATTTCAAAAATATAAAGTCCAACCATAGGATAGTTTGAGATGCTCGCTAGAGTTTCTAGCATCGTGAACATCTTCTACTTATCTTCCTTTGGCATAACTCTCTCTTTGATCAATCCCATTTGATCTTCAAAATGAACTAATTGATTGATAGTCCTACCTATTAAAATCTTTGGAGACAATGATCATTTACCTTAATCGAGAGTATTCCTGGGATCTCATCCTTAGATGTAATTAACTATGGGGCTTCTGGGAACTTAATAAACCCGATTTAAAATAAACCCTACTTTACTTTTCTATATAAAGTAGGGGAAGAATCTTTGATACATATGAAGACCCATTGTCCTTAAGAGTCCTTGTTGAGGTGATTAGGTCCATTGTAGGGTGGTGACTCCTATCTTTCGAGATAGTACATATTTTCTCAATGTCATACCCGATCACCCTCAATAAGAACATATGTGGATCTATGTGGTGTCAAAATTGCATAAAAAGAAGGAGATGTATATTTTCATCCTCATTTTATCCATGTGATATATGGAAGTATATATCTTATTCTTTAGAAATTCAAAATTAAAAAAAATTTCACGAGATTTTTCTATGACTCAGGGATGGTCACTCCATCTTTGGTAAATGATCATTGTTTCCAAGTTTTGATAGTGGTTTGTACTTTAGTATAAATCCAAGACTATCTTTCATTCCATTGTCACTTAGCTTATTTCATTCTTAAGTTAAGCTAGCCAACATCTTTAGATTTTAGGACCTCACCCAGTATTGGTCTTAAAACCTCCTGTTGGGTTCTCTAATGGGTAAAAATAAAAAAAAAGATCTAAATAAAAAAGAAAAGATTTAAAGACTTCATCCTTATCATTTCTATGGTAATAAAAGGTTAATTTTAAAATAATAAAGACAAAATAAACCCTTATAAAAAATCATGCTTTTCAAAACCACTCTTTCAAAAATGCACTTAATGAAATATTTTGCACAAAATCTTCCTAAATCATCTTCATTTAACAATCTTGTGATTGTTATATGTAAGATCATCATTACAAAATAAAATTCCAATAATCATATTTTCAAAAGCATAAAATTTGAAACTGGGCCTTTCCATTCAATACATCTAAATGTGTTGAATGGACATTACCTCTTCAAGCAAAATCATAACTTTGAACTTCCACCTAATACATTCCACATGTGTTAGGTTGGGGTTTTCATATTTCCAAAAAGCACATATGAACCTCTCCATTCAATATACCCACACTTATTGAATGGAAGTTTCATTTTCAAACAAAACTAAATTTTCAAAACCACATATGAACATCTCCATTCAATATACCCAAATTTATTGAATGAATATTTCATTTCCAAAAAAAAAATAACATCATTTGGAAATCCCACTTAAACATGTTCCATATATGATTAAGTTGGAGTTCCCTCTTTCGAAAAGTAATAATCACACACAAAGCAAAATTTTCACAGTTGCAAAAATAAGATTGACTTCTAGTCCTACATACCCAAATTTATTAGATGGAAGTCTTCTTTTCGAGAATCAAAACTTAAAATCATATTTTCAAAATTTAAAATACATTTGGAACTTCATTTAGCACACTCAAATTTGCTAAGTAAAGTCTCTAAATTTGAAAAACAAAATTTTAAAATACATTTGTAACTTCATTCTAACATAATCCATTTACTAAAATGAAGTCTCTCCTTTCCCAAAAATAAAATTTGAAACACACTTTGGGAACTTTCATTTATTATACTCAAATTTGCTAGGTAAAATATCCATCCCACAAAAAATTTTCAAAACATTTTTGGAACTTTAATTTAGCATACCTCTTTTGCTAAAATGAAGTCTTCCTTTTTTTAAAATAAAATTCAAAAAAAAAAAATTGAAACACCTTTGGAATTTCATTTAGCATATTCAAATTTGCTAAATGAAATTTCCACTTCACAAAATTTCCAAAAAGCACTTTTTGAATTTCACTCTTTAGTATACCAAATTTGCTAAAGTGAAGCCTTCATTTTCAAAATAAGACCAAAACATAAAAAAATTTTAAACACATCTTTGAATTTCATTTAGATGCTCAAATTTGCTAAGTGAAATTTATTTCACAAAAATTAAGTGGAACCTTATTTTAGCATAATATATTTAAAGTGAAGTCTCCACTTTCAATCAAAATAAATCAAAGCCAAAATGGAAACATTAGGATCCCCTTAGCATTCTTAAATTTGCTAAGGTTCCTACTTTTCAAAAAAAACAAATCAAAATAAAGGAAACACATTAGGATTCCCTTAGCATAACCAAATTTGCTAAGGATCCTACTTTGCAAAAAAAATCAAAATATCCAAAATAAATGAAACACTTTAGGACTTCCTTAACATCCTCAAATTTGCTAAGAATCCTATTTTCAAAAATCTTTCAAAAACAAAACACACTTGGGTTCTTCACTTAGCAGACCGAAATTTTCTAAATGGGAATTCTAATTTTCAAAGTCAACAATAATTCACAAGATAGAACAAAAAAAAAAGGAACAATTATTTTCAAACACTTCACTTAGCATACCCAAATTTGCTAAGTGAGTAAAATTCCAAAATACCAAATCAAAAACAAAACCAATTGACCCTTACTTTAACATACCCAAATTTGTTAAAGGAAAGGATCCTCAAATCAAAATATAATTTCAAACATGAACCTATGGAAGCATCTTTCTAAAAAAATATTTGAATCCACTTTTCAACATACCCAAATTTGTTGGAGTTGGATTCATATTCAAAAAATTCCTCTTCTAATCAAATTTCTAAATCTTTCTAAATCCATTTGAACCCCACTTAACACTTCCAAGATGTTGGATGTGGTTCAAATTTTAAATTCAAATTAAATCAACAAAATAGAATGATCCAAGCTTGTTTCCAACATTGCAAATTCTCACCAATCTCGCCATACTATAGTTCAATTTTCGCTTGATTATAAATGAGTTTCAGGTTTTTTTCACTTTCCCTATGGACTTGGCCTTGATCGCCAATCTTCCCATGATCATACCCATATCATCCATTTTTGAGTTTTTGAGGGAGTGAGATCACGTGAGGCACCCCTCACAGGACAGAGGGTGCAGCGGTCATCATCCATGATTTACCATCGATTTGACATCCCCTCATTAAATAGAAAGAAGTGGTAGTCCCATCGCCCAGATAGTGACAAAGGCTAGTGCATGGTTTCCGCGTGCCCCATGGCTAGCACCCTCCCATTGGCACCCTCTAAGGGTGGCTCTGATCCTAGATTGCCTCCCACTTGAGGTTGGGTGTCTTACTCACTCACCCTACCAGATTGAGAGGAGAAATAAAAATGCATGATTAACAAGATCATACCGTGATTGCTAGGGGAGATGGAGGCACACGTTGGGTGGAGGTACCTACTGATCACCTGATGGTTACACCAAGATTTCATCCTCTCTTGGATTTGACAGAGAGGATGCTGGAGGATCCACACCTCCACCAGGGTTCAGACCCATAGTTAGAGGTAGGAGGTTATGCCGCCTCCATCAATTTTATGCGTGTTGTGGAGCATAATGCTCTGAACCGGAGCTCAATTAAGATCTATCATCAGCATGGGAAACATCACGACAAGAGAGGCCAAGGCCTACTTTCATACAACTAAGAGAGAGATGGAGGTTTGTAGTCGCCTCTGACTCATTGATTTCTCGACGAGCGCCCCTCATGCTCATACATGTAGCATTTACTTTCAAAGATGACCCATCATCAAGAGGGTCTCTGAGAGAGTCTGGTGTCTCCATCACACGCACTACTCATCCACCGCCAGCTCACGTATAACATCTCCGCCAGGCTATGAAGGCCACATCCGGGAGAAGTATCTGGTGATGAGAGAGGGATCTATTCCATCTACACCACCTCGGTGAGAAGCTCTGTTGACCTTCTAGTGGTGGAGGGAATGACAACTCAAGTATAGTCATCCCTTCACCAACACCACCAAGCAAGAGACATGGAGATGGTGTATGTAGAGGGAGCAAATGATAGCCTTGCACGATGATAGAGAACCTCCTAGGAGTGTCACACCTTGAGTTAGTGATAGCGAGTGTCTCTTCTAGTGAGACCCTCATAGGATTGACTCTCCAAAGTAGGGAGGTCCGCCTCAAGACATGAGAGTGATCACACCAGCCAAAATCATTGTGCCATTTGATTGATCATTCTCTGAGGAGATGGCATATATCTAGAAAAGAAAGAAATTTTTAGGTATGATGTCTGATGAGGAGAAGATCGCTTTGATCCCAATGAAGATGATTATTGGGAGACTCGGGTTTGCATGGTAGATACTGGGGATCCTCCTAGAGCAAGAATGGAAGGTGATGAGGTTGAGCGGGAAGACACAACCCAATCAGCCCAAACCTCTAATATCAGTTAAAGTAGAAGATGAATAAATAGATAAGATGATAAGGTAGCTTGAGGACTTGTTAGTAGCAATCTCAGTACTTCAAAAACAAGCCCCAACAGTTCATCCTACCATATTAGTGAAAGAAGGCATGTCTTGGACCCAACCAAGACCTTACCTCATGTTGAGAGGTAGCACTAGCATGTATGGGAAGGTAGTGGAAAGTACTCCATACAGAAAAGACATATCATGGTTGAGCAAATGAAGAAGCATTGGCTCAAGCTCGGGAGGATCATTAGTTTCAAGGGTAGACCCCACCAAAGAATTTGATGCAATCCAATATCCCAAGGGTTTCCACCTTCCTTCAAGAGATGGCAAGGGGAAACCCCAGGCATCATACATAACTTTGGGCTAGTTGTTGCAACTGTGGTAAAATACTTTTCTATTCCTCTTCATTTATTTGGATAGCTTTGAAGGCTGAACTTCCCAAGTCAGAAAGATATTTATTGAGTTGGAGTAACTCTTTATCAAGAGGTTTACTAGAGCTCAGCAAAGGGTTACTGTTGGTGATCTCATTATAGCACAACAACACCCAGGTGAGTCCTTGTTGACTATATTCTCAGATGGCATAACTTGAGTATGAAATGTGAGTCACAACTGTATGAGCAACATGCCATTAAGATTCTTCTAAAGAATATCCATGGCACTGATCCCTTCATGCTTAAGGGTTTCACTATCAAAATATTTGAGAAGCTAATCAACAAGGCGGCTAGTCTACAAGGAGAGACCAAATAGTTTCCTTTTCAAGACCAATTGCCCAAAGCAATGTTTTAAAAGGTCTATGTGAAGAAATCGGGAGCAGTGATAATGGTAGATAAGGGGAAGCAACCAGCTAGAGATCAGTCCGAGAGACCATGACCTCAGTAGTATTCGCTTCCACCTCCTTTACCACCATCGACAGCCTCCCACACTTTCCATGGCCACACTATCGCCTCCTCACCATACCATAAGTAGAATGACACACATACCCACCTCCGTGATATTTATGGTCCACCTACTCTTTAGATAAACTTAACAAACCTTATTCATTTAGGGAGGTAATAAGAAAGATCTTTAAGAATCTCTTAAAGAAGCAATTTTAGCTACCCAGCCTAAGGAGGAAGTAAAAGCCATGATCCTAACTTTTCCCTACCATCATATGATAGGTCTTTTGAAGATTGCTTCACATTTAAGGACTGCTTGAACATAGCTTCAAGATCTGTAGTTATCCCAAGGAATACCTTGTGGAACAACCATCAGTTCCATTAGGTAATCCTTGGGGATACTTGTGATCCTTCCAAAACCAAAGAAGGTTCAATATTCTTTATCCAAAATCTCTAAAAAAGATCAAAGATCAAGAAACTTTCCTTAGTGCTCAGGCTCAAACCTCCAACATCAAGGAAGTTTGCAAATTGATAAGAAACTGGGGACCAACCTAGAAATAGATGTGTGCACTGTGATAGCCAAAGAGCAACCAGCCTCCGCCTACCTCTAGCTACCACATCAATGACTTCCCCCACTTTAGCTAGTTCTTCTTCTTATACTCTTATATTGATGGATAAGGGCATGTCCCTTACCCACTTACTTTACATGATTTCTACTTTGTACCACCTATCAAATCCAAAAAATTGAAGAATAAAACTATCTTGAATTACAACTGTGTCACTTCTTATGGGTCTTCTACTTCTATTCTTAATGATAACTCTTCAAGTCAAAATAACTATAACAATTTTGATCTTCCTCTTTCTGATTCAGAGTTGGACTTTCCTACTATGAATACTACGGATTCACCTCTTGAGATAGACTTGGAATCATTCAATTTTGAGGGTCCCATAGGAGAAGTTATAAGTGAGCCTGATGTGCATGTAGAACCTTCAATCACCCTACCATAAGAGATCACCTAAGTCAACCTTCGTAGTGGCAAGGTTCTACCTCAAGGCAAAGACCTCAAGATAGGGAAATAAGTCATTGGTACAGAGATTGAGAAGCCCTCCAGAGATGCTCCACCCATGGATATGCTTGTGGAGGATGCCCAAGGTGGACTAATGTCCTCTCTCATCTAAGAAAGTTTCCATCTAAGCTAAGCATATATGATGCCCTTATCTTATCCAAAGAGATGAGGAATCATTAATCAAGGCTCTCGATCTGAGATATGCTTTCTCAGCTATAGGTGAGGAGGCACATTATCAAAAGAAGCTCGTGGGATCACTTTCAAATGAAGACCTTCTTCGGGGACTTGGAGCACAAACCGCCCCCTCTACATCACATTTGACAGATTCGTACTTGCAAGTTCTTGTGATCCGTGCTGAACATTATGAGCCTAAAAAACCCTTGCCTATTTGAGGATCACATCTCCACACTGAGGAGATCAATGATGTTGAGAGGATTTAATGAACAAGGATTTTAGGTTCTATGTTACCTTGGAGATAGGTGACTGGAAGACCAAGTTTATATCATTGATTCAATACATTCACCGCTTCATTAGGCCTTGGTTACATCAGAACAAGATAATTCCATCCTCCCTCCATCAGTGCATCAAGTTCATAAAGGATGGGATTGAATATCGTGTCAATGGAGATGAAAAGTCATTTTTAGTTAGAGATATTGAGATTTATGAAGATGACCTACTATCTTCTTCAAAATAACATTTCTCGTGAACATGGGCAAAACTCAAATTTAAAAGAAAAAGAAAATGAAGAAAAAAGAAAAGGCAAAAGAAAAAGAAAAGAAAAATGGAAATCCAAGTGAATAAGAAAGGGGAATTGAAGAAGAAATAGATCTGCATATCACATTCCACCCACAATTCATTCATCATATGGACATGGTAGATGACTCAACCTCCACCAGGTGAGGCGAAATAAGGCAGCTGAGGTGGAAGACCCCAGTTGGCCATTAACTAATGGTCATGTTCACATGGGAGTACTACTATTCACATAGACGGAACACATTTAGGATGAGTCTAATGTGATTAGTATACCACCAATCTTAGTTCCATTGGAGGTGACTTTCATCAAGATAGTGGCATCCAGCCAAAAGCAAAGTATTCGTTTATGTTAAACTATCGCGTAGGAACCTTAGCTCTAACCTCACTTTCATCTCAAAAGTTGAAGGTTTAGTAGTTAAGAAGCCCCCTAAGTCTTCCAAGGATATGAAGTTGAAGAGATTCTTTTGGGATCATCCTCAAGTCCTAAAGTTGATGTAGAACTTGAGGAGGATACATTTAAAGAATTAATGAAATTACCATTTGACTTTTACTCACCTTGTGTTCATAATCTTATACATAAAAGTTTAGTTCCTCATACATGGTCCAAACACAGGTCAGAGTACTTTGAAAAGCTATGGAAGAACAGGGAAGCACAATCAAAGTGTGACTAGATTTGCATAGGTCCAAATAGATGATGATGACTCTTGCTTAATTGTTACCAATCATTTGGAGTCTAATATATTCTTTTCACACAACAACAACTCTTATGAGAATGTGTGTTTAAAAACCTTAGATGATCTAGATGATCTCCAAATCAAAGAGGCACCACCAAAATTTGAAGAGGAGATCCATTCAATAATTAACAAGCTTAAGGAAATCAACCTCAGGACAGAAGAAAATCCATGCTCGACGTACATCAGTTCATTGTTGAATGAAGAAGAAACCAATGACTTAGTTAGGTTATTGACTGAGTTTAAAGATTGCTTTGCATGGAGTTATGAATGGATGCCCGAATTATTTTTTGATGTAGTAGTCCACAAGCTAGCAATAGATCCTAACACTACCCCTATCAACCAAGCTCCTAGACACATGCGATTAGAAATCGAACAATAGGTCATTTCTAAAGTCAAGAAACTGATAAATGCTGGTTTCATCAGGGAAGAAAAATATCCTACTTGGTTAGCCAGTGTTGTACCAGTTAAGAAGAAGAATGGCCAAATTCATATATACGTCGATTTCAGGGACATAAACAAAGCATGTCCTAAGAATGAGTTTCCTCCTCCTATACTAGAATTAATGGTGGGCATCGCCTCGTCTCATGCAATATTCTCTTTCATGGATGGGTCATCTGGCTACAACCAAATTAAGATGTCTCTTGAAGATGAAAGAAACACTGCTTTGAACCTCGATCAATCTTTATTATAGGTCATGCCTTTTCTTAAAATGCTAGTGCTACATACCAATGATGCCATGACTCGATCTTCAATGAACTCATCCATCATCGTTGAGTGCTACATTGATGATCTAGTCAAGAGTAGAAAAAGGAAGACCATCTCTTTGACTTGTGAGTAGTTTTCAAATGGTTAAGATAATATAATATCTCAAAATGAAACCCTCAAGTGTACATTCAGTAGCTTGTGGGAAATTCTTGGGTTTATTGTCGACATCGGGAATAGAAATAGATCCAAAAGATTAAAGCTATCTTAGAAATGCCACCTAATAGTTTAACTCAACTTGATCCAAGAATGGTTACATCTAAGATGCTTTATCTCCAACCTATTGGGGAGATGCAAGCCATTCTTAGCACTTGTAAAAAAGGATGACAAGTTTAAGTGGGATGACAAGTGTCAGTATGCCACTGAAGATATCAAGTAGTATTTGGTGAATCCACCAGTTCTAGCAACCCTTATCTCAAGTGCCACTCATTCTCTTACATTGATTGATGACTCTCGATGCTTTGTTGGCCCAAGTCAACGACAAAGGGAAGGAAAATGCTCTCTACTACCTCAGTCATCAACTTATTCCTGCTGAAGGAAACTATCCACCTATTGAGAAACATTACCTAGCTTTGATCTTTGCCTCTCATAAGCTATGACATTACATGCTTTCTCATAAGGTGAACTTGATCCCCAGAACCAATCCACTACAGTATCTCATGACATGACCAATGCTATTCGGATGTTTGTCATGATGGTCAATGATTCTCTTGCAGTTTGATATCACATTCATACCCCTTCATGTGGTAAAAGGACAAGCACTAGCAGATTTCTTAGCAGCACAACCACTTCCTGTTGATTCTTCACTTAGTGACGATCTCCTTGATGAAAAAATCACAAACTTAGGGGAGGTTGAAAACCACTGATGGGAGATGTATTTTGATGGTACTACTTCTTTTCATAAAGGGGATGCACCACGATCTACTCTTCCAGGAAAGGCAGGGGTAGGAATAGTTCTCCTAACTCCATACCATGATGTGATGAGATTCTCATACTATCTTTCCAACCCATGCACCAACAAGGAAGCCGAGTATGAGGCTTTGATTATCGGTCTGGAGTTAGCCATCACTTGCTCAAGAGCATCAACATCTTTGGGGATTCTCGCTCATCAACGATTGTCGTCCTACAAGGTTCTCAAACACAAGCTTCATCATTACCAAGAGTATACCATGAAACTGTTGGCCCAAATCTCCGAAGTCACCATCTACAAGGTTCCCTGAGAAGAGAATGCAGTAGTAGATGCTTTGGATAAACTTACCAAAGAATTTGTATGTCTGGAAGATGAGTCCATTTCAATAAGGATCCAAAATAGACAAGTATTATCTCATATTGATGATGAACTCATCGAGAGACTTTCTCTTGAAGGGGAGGTTGTCATTGCCTATAATGAAAAGGAGTTGGATTGGAGGCAACCATTCATAGATTATTTGAACACTGACAAATTACCTCAAGAAAAGTCATAAGCCCATCAGATGGAACAAAGAGCTCTCTCCTATGCTCTTATTTATGGCACCCTATACCGATAGTCCTTTGATCAAATGTGGTTATGTTGCTTAGACAAACATGAAGCCCATGGCATTATAATCGAGGTACATCTAAGTTTATGCGAAGCACATCAATCCAGTCCAAAGATGAAGATGAAGATCAAGAGATTAGGATACTACTGGCCTTCGATGATTACAGACTGCATGGATGTAGCTAGGAGTTGCCATCAGTGTTAGGTGCACGGTGTGGTCCTCCACCAACCACCCAACATTCTACACCCTACATGGGCCTCATGGCCATTCG
Organism: Cymbidium sinense; assembly: GCA_021442155.1. Taxonomy (NCBI): domain Eukaryota; kingdom Viridiplantae; phylum Streptophyta; class Magnoliopsida; order Asparagales; family Orchidaceae; genus Cymbidium; species Cymbidium sinense. The sequence continues at coordinate 78,050,847 of CM038223.1, forward strand.
AGTGTTGGGGTACCGACATTGTGGGTCCGATCGATCCTCCTTCTTCTAAGGGGCATCGATTCATCTTAGCTTCCATCGACTACTTTTCCAAGTGGGCGGAGGTAATACCACTCAGAGAGTTCACAACTCTCCATGTGCTTCAAGTTTTTTAGGAACCATATTGTATATAGGTTCGGGGTGCCTCGATAAATTATATCTGATTGTGGTACTGCATTCAAAAGCACCAAGATCAACAGCGTCGCCAGAAGACAAGATATAGATTGGAGATACTCCACCATCTTCAACCCAGAGAAAATGGCTTAGCGAAGCATTCAACAGAACTCTCATCCAAATATTAAAGAAGACTTTGATGACAACAAGCGGCACTGTAATGAGCAGTTGGTTGAAGCCTTGTGGGCCAATCGCACCACATACCAAACTCCAACTCAGTCTACCCAACTTTCCTTAGTGTATGGGTCCGAAGCTATTCTACCTTTAAAAGTTTAACTCCCATCACTAAGAATAATATTGGGTAGCAAGATCACTACATAAAAGATTGCAAAGTTGCGATTAGAAGAGCTCGAAGGTTTGGAGGAGAGTCTCCTAAAGGCGTGCGAGAACCTCAAGTTGTACAAGGCCAAAAAGATTCAAGCTCATAATAAGCTGGTCCGCCCTAGGTCTTTCTGAGTAGAAGAACTTGTGTTAGTCCTAAGGAGACCAATTATTGCCTGTCGAAAGATGGGAAACAAGTTTGAACTGACTTGGGAAGGTCCCTATGTCATAGAGAAGGCCTACTAAGGAAAATCTTATCACCTTATTGATTGTAAATAGGAATTCTTGATTCTTCTAATTAATGGGCTCTATCTAAAGAAATATTACCCATGAAATAAATCATGTTTGAAAATAATTCTATCAATCAACAAAAATTTGATTTCATTTCATCAAAATATTCTCTTTTTTCAAAGCGTTATTTGCTTATCTTGCGAATCCACCGTGACATGTTTAGGGTAGGTGTAAGAGTCCCCTAGTGGCATGCTATATCTTTTTCACAACACAAACACAATCTCCTAATGCTATTAGAATAGGTGTAAGAGAACCTGAGAGGCATCCTATTTCATTTAGCATAACTAAGTTAGGTGTGAGAGAACCCAGCGCCATCCTTTCTTAGTGGGAATTCCTATTTGCCATCTATGGCTCCATTCAATCAAATCCCTTAGCATGTTTAAGGTAAGTGCAAGAGTCCCCCAGAGGCATCCTATTCTCTTTAACGCATGCACAAAAAATAAATACAAATCTTTTATCTCGAGCTATTTGATGTGGGAGCAAGCCCCTTATGGCACTCACTCTTTAACTGCTTTAGGTCGGGTCTACATGCTACCTCGCTAGTATATCACCCCAGTGGTCACTTATTTGTAAGATATGAGTCCCTGTGCTTTCTTCCTAACTTGACCATTGCAAACCAATGAGTGCCTTGTTAGTATAGTAGACTTGACTGCCCAGCCAGTAAGCTACCTCATGTTGATTTTGTTTAAAAAGATGTGAGTCCCCTTGCTTTCTTCTTAAACTAATCATCATAATCTAACTAGGTCGAGTATATTTGAGGTTTAGGATAAGTCCCCCAGAGGCTCCTTTCTTCTTGACTACATTTGAGTTGATATAAGTTCCCTAGTGGCATTCAATCCTTAGGATTTCTTGGATTTTGACAACCCACCAAAAGTGACACAAATATAATTCAAGCTAGCTTTATTCCTTGATTTCTTGGATTTTGAAGGAGGTACATAGTAGAAGTCAAGTAAAGTAAGTGGGATGAGGGATTTAATGCCCTCTTCCACTGATACAAGATGTCTACTATAGGAAGAGCTAGCTGATGTAGTGGTGCTCGCTGATGTAGTAGCTGCAACTGTAGATAGGAGGCTGAACTTGGTCGGTGGTTGAGCTACTTAGCTATCTCGGGCTGGCATGGGCTGCTGCTGCTGAGCTCCTCCTTTCCTTGAGTTGTCCTGAACAACTTGCAAACCTTCCTTGATGTTGGATTCGAGCTGCATCATGCACCTGCAAGGAAAGTTTCCTAATTTTGGATACAATCTTCTTAGAGGTCCGGGATAAGGAGATATCCCAACCTTCTTTGGTTCTGAGAGGATCGCAGTTATCCCTAAGGATTATCCTAATGGAACTGGATGGTTGTTCCACAAGGTACTCCTTTGGGATAACTATGGCGCCTGTCTTGAAGCTATGCTCAAGCTAGTCCTTGAATGTAAAATAATCCTCCAAAATATGACCTAGCATGTGGTGGTAAGGGCAAAAGTTAGGATCATTGCTTTTGCCCACTTCCTCCGGCCTTCTAGGTTCACGTAACTGAAAATTAAGTTTCTTTAAGAGATTTTTAAAGATTTTCCTGATTACCTCCCTTTTAAATGAATATGGTTTGTTTAATTTATCCATAAGAGTAGGTGGATCGTAGCTACCTGTGACGGGTATGTGTACCACTGCTGTTGTGGATATGGCTGAGGAAGAGGCGGTGAAGGCCATGGAGGCAGCTATGGCAACCGATAGGATGGCCTCGGTGGTGGTAGAGGAGGTGAAAGTGATGCCTATGTGGAGCACGAGGTCTCTCATACTACTCTCTGGATGACTGCTTCCTCTTGTCTACTGCTATCACTGCCCCTAGCTTCTTCTCATAAGGCTTTAGCTTTGTTGATTGGTTTATAAAAGGTAATAATTTGGCTTCTCCTTGTAAGCTAGCCACCTTGTTGATTAGCTTCTCAAATGTCTTGATGGTAAAACCTTTGAACATGAAGGTGACTGGGCCATGAATATTCTTCAACAAAATTTCAATGGTGTGTTGTTCAGACAACTATAATTCACATTTCATACTCAAATTGCACCATCTGAGAATATAATCAATGAGGGACTCACCAGGGTGTTGTTGAGCCATAATGAGATCACCTATAGTCACCCTTTGCTGAGCTCCAACAAACCTCTTAATGAAGAGTTGCTCCAACTCAGTAAAAGTCTTCACTGAACTATTGGAAAGTTTACCGTACTAATCAAAGGCTATGCCTGCTAAGCTACTGACAAAAATTCTGAAGAGTAAAGCATCACTACCACCAACTTTGCAACAGCTAGCTCTAAATGCACAATGTGCTGCATTGGGTTCCCACTGTCATCAAAGCTCTTGAAAGAAGGTGACATGAAACCCTTAGGATATTGGATGGCATCAAATTCCTCTAGGTAGGGTCTACCCTTTGGAACTGATTATCCTTCTCAGGCTTGAGCCAACACTTCTCTCACCTGCTACTCAACCATAGTTTTGATGTCCTTTTCCTATATGAAAATACTATCCATTACCTTCCTATACAAACTGGTGTTGCCCTACTCACCTGGAGGTAAATTCTTGGCTGGATCCAAGACATGCAATAACTCTGGCTGACTAGTCTCTACTATAGTAGGATGCACTTTCGGGGCTTGGTTCTGAAGTGCCAAGACTACTAGCAAATCCTCGAGCTGCTTCCCCATCCTATTTATTTGTTCATCCTTTTGCTTTAATTGTTGAAGGAGGTGTTAGGTCGAGTAGGCTGTGTCTTCCTGCTCGGTCGCAACACCTTCCAAAGTCTACTGATCACAGAGGAGGACCCTGGTGTCTACCATGTGTATCCCTGTTGAGTTCAACCCTTATACAACCTAGATTAAAAAATGAATTAATTACATTCAAGAAGGAATTCATGTTATGGGGGTCCTCATTCTTCATTCTTCATTTCTTTTTTCTTCTTTTTTCTTTCTTCTTTTCTTCTTTTCTTCTTTCTTCTTTTGGTTGGTTGGAATGTGGTTTCTCCAAAGGCTTCACATGATACATAAGACATAGTCTTATGACCAATGTTCATCCTGATCCCCCATAACATTCATTCCAAATTCTAATTTGCAAAATCACATGAAAATAGGAAAAGTAAATCTTACCAAAATATGCAAAATAGAGATTAGCTAAACAAACCACACAATCCTAAGCATGTATATTAATAATTTAGACTTAGCACCCCGCACATAGGTAACCAAGTCCACCTGACCTATTTTGGATTATTCTTAGGGATATAAGCAACCTGCACAGCAAAAGCATTTATATTTTTATTACAACACCCCTTAAACACAATCCCATGTAGAAGGTAATGATTAGACTAAGATCATCCTACCATTCAGCCTACACACATCACCCTAACATCCATACTAAAACATCACATCATAAAATAAAATCAAGTATGAAACCATGCACGGCCCTAATATATGACTAGAAATGGTGACTTAGCCTAGTGAGTGTAGCCTTTAAGGTTTGTGTGGGATGTCCTAGTTAGGCTTTAAAATTAGATTTTTCTAAGTGTGAAGGGTTCAATTTAGAGGGTTGTTTCATTTAAGTAATTTAGTTGATTTGGTTGATTTTATTTGATGGTTTATTTCAGTTTGAATGAACTTACAATTAATTACTAAAAGTTGTAAATAGAGGAAAAGACAAGAGAATTTCTCTTTCCTCCCTACCTTAAGTAATTTCTAAGGTAGATTCATTAATGATTTTTTATTAGATCACGTAGAGCATGATTAATGACTTCAATCTAATGCAAAATTTTATTATGTCTTATTTTTTTTGGACAATTCATTTGACATAGGCTATGAGATTCATATGCCTAATGTATGAGAAATTAGATTATGGGCCAAAATCAACAAGAAAGGAGGTGTGTTTCCACCAAGCCTCTCAAAGGTCAAGCCAAGTTTCCTGGCAAAGGTGGAAGCCCTCCCCAACAAGAGTGAAACAAGATACTTTTTTATGCATTATGTGAAAACATACAACATCCAGCTAAGGGGTTGCTAAATCTTTTATCTTGTTTTATAACCTAGGATTTAGGTGAGGTTATGAGTTGTTTAATTTTTAGTTTTGAGTTTATTAATTAGATAGAAAATTTATTTTTCTCTAAGAGTCTAATCACATCCAGGCCATTCATCAAAGTAAGGAAGAAACTAGAAAAATATGTCATCTTAATGCACAAGCTAAACAAGCATCAAATAATTTATAAAGCTAGCGCAAAAGAATAAAAGGCCTTTTATGGTCAGGCTCCACCGCACAAACCTGAAAACAAATTGGGTAGCCGAGTTCTACCCTTAAACAACCCGAATTATAAATGAATTAATTACAATCAAGAAGGAATTCAAGTTATGGGGGTCTTCATTCTTCATTTCTTCTTTCTTCTTTTGATGTGTTGCAATGTGGTTGCTCCAAAGGATTCACATGGTATATAAGACATAGTCTTATGACCATTGTTCATCCTAATCCCCCATAACATTCATTCCAAATTCTAATTACAAAAATTACAAGAAAATGGGAAAAGTAAATCTAACTAAAACCTGCAAAATAGAGATCAGCTAAACACACCACATAATCCCAAACATGTATATGAATAAATTGGACTTTGCACCCCACACATGTGTAACGAAGTCCACATGGCCTATTTTGGATTATGCTTAGGATATATATTACAGTGCCCCTTAAGCACAATCCCCTGCAGAAGATAATGATTAGACTAAGATCACCCTATCATTCAATCTACACATATACACCCTAACATCCGAACTAAATCATCACATCATAAAATAAAATCAAGCATCAAACCAGGCACCACCCTAACATAGAACTAGAAATAGTGACTTAGCCTAATGTGTGTGCACTTTAAGGCTTGTGTGGTATGTCTTAGCTAAGCATTAAAGTTAGAGTTTTCTAAGTGTGAAAGGTTTAACTTAGAGGGTTGTTTCATTTAAGTGATTTAGTTGATTTGGTTGATTTTATTTGATGGTTTATTATGGTTTGAATGAACCTACAATTACTAAGTGATGTAAAGAAAGGAAAAGAGAAGAGAACTTCTCTTTCCTCCCTACCATAAGTAATTTCTAAGGTAGATTAATGATTTTTATTTAGTGAATATTTTATTATATATTTTAATTAATCCTAAGTTTTGATTTGCTCTAAATAAACCTGTTCAAATAAGAAAGACATTTTAGGATTAATTGAAATGAATTACTATCACAAAACACACAACACTTTATATTTTTTCAACATGTGTAACATGCATATGGATGAACCCTAAGCATATATATAAATACAAATTCAAAGTCTAAGCACACCTTAATGATGAATGCAAAGGGGTGTTGCTTAAGAAAATTTGGATGCTTTTATGATACGTGATTTTGTAAAGTAGAAAGAAGGATTCTTTTATCCATTAATCAAATGAACCTCTACATGTAAGAAAGACATAAGTGAGTAGGACACCATAATTTTCTACACCAAGGGTATAAGGTCATAGGGCTACTTAAGACTCCACTGGATGTTACTTAAACTTTAAATGTGTGCATATACAAAAAGAAATGAATGGAAAAAGAGATATGCAAAAAGTTTATGTTTGATTATTTTGATTTGGTTGTTTAATTTACATGTACAAATATGAAGATCCTTCTTAAAGGATAACATAGGAATGAATAGGAGTGGATGTATGCATGTGTTGTGTTCTTTTCAGATCAACTATACACTTTGCAAATCCTTTTCAAAACTATGTTAAAAGAGAAGAGAAGATAAAGTCATATAAGGAACATCAATGTTTGATTTATAAGTAGCATAATTTTCATTTGAATGTTTGATTTATAAATTTGGAAAGTAATTTTGGATTTAATAGTAATAATAGCCATTCATATTCTTACTTTAGCCAAAACATGCAATTTGACATAAAGGAAACATTTCATTTTTTAATTTATTTTTTAAAAGACATGAATGCATGACTTTCATATGGCCCACACATTTAGCATGCAAGGAAAGAAATAAAGTGATGAAAGCATGTAAATTCATTCACCCTAATTAATTCCTAAAGACAATCTTATGGAATAAGATTATTTAAAGTGAATCAAAGTTGGTTTAAGGAAATTTTGATTTTGTCTTGAGTTTGATTTGAATTTAGAAAATGTGAGAGGTTTGTTGGTCCTAACCCATCTCCCATAAGGATATGTTATTTTAGTTTAATTTTTTTTATAGCCATTAGATTGATTTTATGTTTTGTTTAGGTTAAGGTGTACATTAAGTTCATTAATTACCCCTTACCTACACCACTTTAACATATTTAACCAAATAATTATGAGCCCATGTATGACATAAAACCACAAGGAATTTAAATCAGCAATGTGCTTAAGAAAGAAAGGGGTCTAATGCATTTGGCTCATAATTAATGATTAATTAAGCTAAAGGGTTTAATTTAAGTACTTTCATAACCCTTCCCACACATATGGGTTAGATATCATTTCCTTAAGCTACTTAGGTTATTTAACACCTAAACATCTACCCAAAAAAGGATTGATTAAGTCATAACATTTCTGGATTGATTTTTGAAATTTTGATTAATTAAGCCATTTAATAAAGTTATTAAACTATTTAATTAATTTGCACCATGATTAGATTTTTTTATCCAAGTGAAATAAACTTAGGGGAAAAGATTTGGGAAAGAACTCCTAATCTCATCCCTAAGTCCATTCTCTGTTCTAAGGTAATTAGCAAACTTAATTAATGAATTTATCACTATTTAATAAGTTAATTAATCATTTAATCAATTAAGAGAGTAATTAGGAGTGAATCAAGCAATTACCCTAATTAAACCATTAATAAAGTTTAAGAAAATTAGGGGTGGTAGAAGTCATCCCACTAAACATACTTGAGAAGTTTGGAATTAATCAATGAAATAATTAAGGAGTATTTAACATAATTACATTCCAAATAAAAACCAAATTGCATGAAATTTACTGTTCAAAATCAATTAAACTTAATTTTATATTATTCCCCTTTTAAATATCTTCAAAACCCATTTGAGTTTGTAATTTTTATGATTTTTTTACATTTAGTTATGTATTTTTGAAGATTCTGTGATTATTAGATAATTAAATCCCTAATTATATAACTAATCCATCGACGCCACATGGACTGTTGACATGACGCATGCTTTTCACTTGGCATGACGGGATTGGTTATTTAAGTTATCATCTATCGCGTCAATTGGTGAGCTCGCTTCTCCTTGATCGTCTGATCAAAGATCAGATGGTCAAGATCAAGCCCGCAATATTAAAGGGATTAAATAGCAGATCTCACGTGTTTTAATCAAGACCGTCCATCCAAAACATGTAATGGACGATTCATGATTCATCCTTAAGCTCGCCTATGGGAGATGGCAACTGTCCATCCTCTATGGCTTGATCTGAGCTCAAATTTAGCTAGGATTGATCATAGACCATCAAGAGGCAAAGAGAAAGACATCTAATGGTTGAATTTACTTGGGATGAAACTTTCTATCACAAAGGACCAAAGAAATCTACACCTAGGATCAATTTTGATCCATACCTCACGGAAGGCTATCACCGGCGCTCCTAATCGGTGAGCTAGCTTCATCTAGTGGAGATGAATCCCTGTTGAAGGTTTGAATGCTTGAGGTTGAGTAAATCCTCCAATTGGTTAAAGTCCTCCTCCTAGGCTTGCGACTTTGATCAAACTCTCCCTTCCTGTGCCTTGGAAGCTTGGATGAAGACTTGGGTGAGTTTGATTGGGTCCTCTAAAGGTGCTTGCAATGGAGAATTGGATTGAAATTGAGTATTGAGTAGGTTGGGATTTCTTGCTAAATTCTCTATTTTCAATTTTAATAAACTGAGAAATGGAGAAAATGCAAAGAGCTAGAGGAGGATTGGAGAAGCTTTGGAATGCTTGCTCTAGGTTCCTTCAGCTCAATCGAGTGTGAGTCAATGCAATTCAAGTGAAATTAGGGGTAGTATATCTCCCCTTAGAAGGATCGGATGACCGAGCTTGCATATGCCATTTTAATCAAATTGATCCCAAGGAGTGAGTTGGTTAGGCTATTTTCAGTGGCATGTGATTCAGTTTGGCCAGATGAGTGGAGTGGTGAAGCTTCCATGTGCTTGAAATCTCCAATGTGGAGAAATTCTAATTGGGTGGTCAGTTTTGGCCTTTGGTTGGGTTTGGCTGACCCAAACCTATTGGGTCATGTGCACCACACTCATTAGTGTCCACTTGGTCCACTAAGAGGGTGCCAAGTGGCCATGAAAAGGATATGCCCAAATTCTAAGTGGAATTAGCCATAGGTTACCCCTTGACCTAGGCGTAAAATGGTCATTTGGCTTTGATTTACTTCAAGCAAATTTAGAATAGTTTGAAATTGAGTTGGTCCAAATTTTAAAGAATTTGGAGCTAATTTGTTATCATTTGGCACATCTTGTCAAACCAAGGGTTGGGTCAAGTGCATATCACCATTTGAAATGTTTTGGTATCATTGGTTTGGTTCAATTTGATTTATATTTATTTTGGCTCATTTCACTAGGTCAAATGGGTCAAGTTGACCAATTTGACACATTTGACCCAATTGGGTTAGGTCATCGGTTGGTTTAGGTTTGGTTGGTCATTTGAAATATGTTGTAAGCTTTAGTTTCAATCAATTTTGGTTTGATTTGATTTTGGTTCAATTTGACCTTTTAGGTCAAGTTGGATACATGGTCAATTGGGCTAGGTTGGGTCTAGTTGGCCAATTAAGGCTTTGGTCAAGTTCAACAAGTGGTTTAGAATGAATTTGATCTATTGGTTGCAATCAATTTGGCTCAGATCAAGATTTGATATATTTTGATTTTTTAGGTCAAGTTGAGTCAACTTGGGTCAAGTGGCCAATTTGAGGTTAGCTCAAATGATGACGGTCAAACAAGCGTTGATCATGAATTGGTTTTGATCAATGGTTTCAATCAATTTGGCCAATAGTGGATTTTGGCTAGTTTGGATTTCATTTTGGTTAAGTGTTGACTTGGTCAACCCTTAGGTTTGACTTGGTTTGACCCAATTTGAGTAATTGATCATCTCATGATGTTTGTTGTTCATGATGAGAGGCTTAGGTGGGCTTAGTTCAATCCAATTTGGGTACGATTAGAATTTGGCTCATAAGGGATACTTTAGGGTTCTTTGGGTAAAGTGAGCCTAAGTGGGTCAATTGGCTTGATCAATGCTGGATTCAAGTTTGGTTAGACTCACATATGGACTTATGATTGAAATATAAATCCATTTGTAAGTGATTTGGAGTCATATGGGTTTTGATTCATTTGATAATTTCAAATTCAAAGGGTGAACATGAATTTGACTTTGGTTTGATTTGTGAATTTAGTTATGGTTTGATGATTGAAGTTTATGTTTATATTTGGATTCAGGATTGAAGGATTGATTGAATCATTAAGAAAAATCAAGGGTTTGGATTGATTTGAGTTTGATTTGATCAAGTTCAAGAATTTGACTCGAAGAAGCAAAGGTTGGTTTTAGGGTAGATTTGGGTTTGAGCTTTGGATTTAGTTTTGGGTGTTTGAATTTATATTTCATTTATTTTTGTGAATATACATGAGAACATACATTGGTTATGAGAAAATCTCTTGAATTTGAATTGATTTGGATTTGATTTGAGCTAAGTCCTTAAGGCGAAATCAAAGGGCTTAAGGAAGATTTTTGAACTTGGAATTGAGTTTTGGATTTAGTTTTGGTTATTTGAATTTATATTTCATTTATATTTATGAAAATAAATAAGAATAAAAATAGGTTATGAGAAAATTTCTTGAGTTTGAAATGATTTGAATTTGAGCTAGGTCCATAAGATGAAATCAAAGAGCTTAGTGAGGATTTTTAGAATTTGGAATTCAGTTATGGGTTTCAATCATTTGGAATTGATTCATAATTTGAGAAAATTAATTGAGTTGATTTGAGGTTGAAGTTCAAGATTTTGACTTGAAAGGCTTAGGTTGGATTTTGATTGAATTTGAGTTTGATTTTTAGTGTTTGTTTTGGTTGTTTAAATTTATATTTAATTTATATATGTGAATATAAATAAAAATATAAATGAGTTGTGAGAAAATTTCCTGAGTTTGAATTGATTTGAATATGATTTAGGCAAAGTCCTTAAGAGAGAGTCAAAGGACTTAGGCAAGATTTGGAATTTCAATCATGGGCTTCAATCATAAATTTCAATCATAGGTTTCAATCATAGATTTGGGGAAAAATGATTAAGCTGGAATTGATTTAAGTTTGATGTTGATTTGAGAATATAAATGGGTTATGGGAAAATTTTAAAGATTTGAAGTGATTTGAACATGATCTAGACTAAGTCCTTAAGAGGGAAATAAGGACTTAGGAAATATTTTCAACTTGGAATTGAATTTTGGATTCAGTTTGATTGATTTCAATTTATATTTCATTTACATATGTAAATATAAATGAAAATATAAATGAGTTATGAGAGAATTTAATGAGTTTGAATTTATTTGAAAATAATTAAGGCTAAGTCCTTAAGAGGGAAATAAGGACTTAGCAAATATTTTGAACTTGGAATTGAATTTTGGATTTAGTTTGATTTGAATTTATATTTCATTTATATATGTGAATATAAATGAAAATATAAATGAGTTGTGAGAAACTTTCCTGAGTTTGAATTGATTTGAATATGATTTAGGCTAAGTCCTTAAGAAAGAGAGTGAAAGGACTTAGGCAAGATTTGGAATTTCAATCATGGGCTTCAATCATAAATTTCAATGATAGGTTTCAATCATGTGGCATTAATTTGAGTTTGGGGGAAAATGATTAAGTTGGAATTGATTTAAGTTTGATGTTGATTTGATTTGGAGTTTGACTTGAAGGAAGGAAGTAAGGAATGTGGTTCAAGCTATAAGGTAGTCAAATTTTCCTAACACCCCTAAGGCATGTTCTATTCATATGGCTAACTCTTCTAAGTCTTTAGGGTTAGGTTGAGTGTCCACCTAATCATTAGATGTGCAAGGAACTCCTAAGTTTAGTACAAAATCTCAAAATGAATGTTATCCTAGATGGTGTTTACAATGAAAATCACAGAATAAAACTTACTCAAAACAAATCTAATAGTAACAAAAGCTCAAAGAATCTTGTACTAAAGGTTAATTTTCATTGATTTTGTTTTTATTTAATCATTGAAAGAAAACATGTTTACTATGAGAAATCATCCACCAGTGAAGAAGAAGGAAAATCTACTAGGGATAATTTTTGATGCATCTCAATGAGCAAAGATTTTGATGGATTGATTGATTATCACTTTTATTTTATTTATTTATTTTAAATTTTGGATTTTTGAGATAGACCTTGTTGGTTTGATGGTAGCCATGAAGGTATACAAAACTCATTTACCAATAAAGGTATTCTACTAAACACATAGAGAAGCAAGAAGATGTTTAGTTTAGCTTGAAAAAATGACTATTAGTGAATATTTGTGGGACTTAAATTAGCTCAAAGATAGCCAAAATTAATTTCATTTTTAAGTTTATTTTGATGGATTCTATTGGTTTAAGATGGATCACATTGAGAAGGAGCTTATATTAGTCTAGACCTATCTCAGATTTACTGAACCAATGGGAGTAGCTTCCCGACCGATGGGAGAACTATCCGACCAAAGGAATGCCTTTTGGTTTGCAATGATCAATTCAAGGGAAGAAAGCTCGAGGACTCACATCTTCCACTACAAAAGACCACTGGGTGATTGGTTTCTTTGGGCAACAAATCAAACCCATCCTAAGGCTGCCCGTCAGTTTGTGACAGTCATGCTAGAAAGAATGTGTCATAGTCTTACATCTTCCAAAGCAAAATGACTGCCGAGGTAACCTGCTTGTAGCAAAATAGATTGAACTCAACCTAAGGGTGACTACGGAGTGAATGCTGACCTGAGGACTTATCTCAACTCAGGTAGTTAGACAATTCCTATAGGGAGTTCTACTAACACTGCCCTAAAGATAGGATGCCTGCTTGGGAAAAGGGGCCCTTGGGGGTTTGAATTCCTAATCCACAAGCGAATTAATTTGTTTAATTAATTTATCATGGACCCTGTTAGTTTATGAGGGATCAAACTGAGAAGGATCTTATATCAGCCTAGACCTATCTTAAATTTACTGAACCAAGGGAGAATCTATGCATCCATTGAAAAAAATTCTCCAACCATAGGGGTGGCTACTAGGACAGGGGGACTTTCCAATCCAAAATTAACCCGGGTAGTGTCTAAATGGGGTCACAAAGGACGTGATCCAAATAAAGTGCTCGCAGAGGATGGGGCCACTAAGGGCTTAATCCAAAACCTAGCAGAAGATAACATGGCTAGTCATATATTTTAAATAGGTATTGGTGGCCAATTCAAGGAGAAAGTGTGGGGACTTATCTTAAACCTCAAATATACTCCACCTAGTTAGATCATGATGATTAGTTCAAGAAGAAAGCACGAGTACTCTTATCTACTTAAATAAAATCAACATGAGGTAGCTTAGTTGCTAGGCAGTGAAGTCTACTATACTAATAAGGCTCTCGTTGGTTTGCAACGGTCAAGTTAGGAAGAAAGCGTGAGGACTCACATCTTTCAAATAAGTGACCACTAGGGTGACATACTAGCGAGGTAGCATGTAGACCCGACCTAGAGCAGCTAATGAGTGAGTGCCATAGGGGGACTTGCTCCCACATCAAATAGCTCAAGATAAAAGATTTGTGTTTGTTGTTGTGCTCATATTAAAAGAAAGGATGCCTCTGGGGGACTCTTACACCTACCCTAAACACGCTATGGGATTTTGAATAAATGGTGTCATGGATGGCAAATAGGAATTCCCACTAAAATAGGATGCCACTTGGGTTCTCTTACACCTATTCTAATAGCGTTGGGAGATTTTGTTTGTGTTGTGAAAGAGGGATATGATGCCACTGGGGGACTCTTACACCTACCCTAAACACGTCATGAAGAATTCGCAAGACAAGCAAACAACGCTTTGAAAGAAGGAAATATTTTGATGAAATTGAATCAAATTTTTGTTGATTGATAGAATTATTTTCAAACATGATTTATTTCATGGGTAATATTTCTTTAGATAGAGCCCATTAAATGGAAGCATCAGGACTTCCCCTTTATAATTAATGAGATGATAATATCCTCTTTGGTAGGCCTTCTCTATGACATAGGGGCCTTCCCAAGTGAGTTTAAACTTGCCTCCCATCTTTCAACGGGCAATAATTGGTCTCCTTAGGACTAACACAAGTTCTCCCTGGAAAGACCTAGGAGGACGACTTGTTATGAGCTTGAATCATTTTTTTCCTTGTACAACTCAGTTTTGCTTCCCCATTGGTGACTCTCCTTAGCTTTGCATTACGCTCTGTGATCTTGCTACCCAATGTTATCCTTAGTGACGGGAGTTGAACTTCTAAAGGTTGAACAGCTTTGGACCCATACACTAAGAAAAATAGGGTAGACTGAGTTGGAGTTTGGTATGTGATGTGGTAAACCCACAAGGCTTCAACCAACTAGTCGTTCCACTTTCGTTTGTTATCATCAAGAGTTTTCTTTAGTATTTGGATGAGAGTTTTGTTGAATACTTCCGCTAAGCCATTTGCTCTTAGTAGTATATGGTGGAGTATCTCCAATATATACCGTATCTTATGGCGAAGTTGTTGATCTTGGTGCATTTGAATGCAATACCATTATCAGATATAATTCACCAAGGCACCACGAACCTATATATGATATGGATTCTGAAAAACTAAAGCACATGGTGAGTTGTGACCTCTCTGAGTGGGATTGACTCTGCCCACTTGGAAAAGCAGTCAGTGGCAGCTACGATGAATCGATGCCCCTTGGAAGAAGGAGGATCGATGAGACCCACAATGTCTGAACCCCAATACTCGAATGACCATGAGGCCAATAGGGTGTAGAATGTTGGGTGGTTGGTGGAGGACCACACCGTGCTCCTGACACTTATGGCATCTCCTAGCTACATCCAAGTAGTCTATGATCATCAAAGACCAGTAGTATCCTAATCTCTTGATCTTCATCTTCATCTTCGGACCATATTGATGTGCTCTGCATAGATCTGAATGTACCTCGGTTACAATACCATGGTATTCACGTTTGTCTAAACAACGTAATCACATTTGGTCAAAGGATCGTCGGTACATGGTGCCATCAACGAGAGCATAAGAGAGAGCTCACTATTTCACTTGAGGGGCTTGTGACTTTTCTTGAGATAGTTTGCTAGATAGTCTATTAACGGTTTCCTCCAATCCAGCTCCTTGTCCATTTTGGCGATAGAAACCTCCCCTTCAAGAGAAAGTCTCTCGATGAGTTCAGCATCAATAAGGGATAGGACTTATCTATTTTGGACCCTTATTGAAATGGAATCATCTTCCAGACATCCCAATTCTTTGGTAAGTTTGGCCAAAGCATCTACTACTGCGTTCTCTGCTTGGGAAACTTGTAGATGGCAAATTCAGGAATTTGGGCCAACAGCGTCATGGTATACTCATGGTAATGACGAAGCTTGGGTTTGAGAACCTTGTAGGACCCGTCAATCTGGTTGATGACTAACTAAGAATCCCCAAAGATGTTGATGCTCTTGATGCTAATAGTGATGGATAACTCTAGACCGGCAATCAAAGCCTCATACTTGACTTCATTGTTGGTGCAGGGGTTGGAAAGATAGTATGAGAACCTCATCACATGGTGAGTTAGAGAACTATTCCTACCCACCTTTCCTAGAAGAATAGATCATGATGCTTCCCCTTTATGAAAAGAAGCACCATCAAAATACATCTCCCATCGGTTGTCAACCTCCCAAATTTCATGATTTGTTCATCGGAGATCATCACTAAGCAAGAATCGTGAGGAAGTGGGTGTCTAAGAAATTGCTCATGCTTAGTTTTTTTACCACGGAGGGTATGAATGTGATATCAAAGCTGAGAGAATCATGGACCATCATGCATCGAATAGCATTGGTCATGTAAGATATTGAGTGGATTTGTTCGGATCAAGTTCACCTTATGAGAAAGCATATGTGTCATAACTTGAGATGTAAAGTAAAGAAGCAATGTTTCAATAGGTGGATAGTTTACTTGAGGAATAAGATGATGGTGAGGTAGTAGAGAGCATTCTCCTTCCCTTTGTTGGCTTGGGCCAACAAAGTGCGAGTCATCCAATGTAGCAGTGTAGAGAATGAGTGGCCTGCCCGGGATAGGGGTTGTTAGAACTAGTGGCTTCACCAAATACTGCTTGATGTCTTCAAAGGCATGCTGACACTTGTCATCCCCCTTAAACTTGGCATCCTTTTTGATAAGTGATGAGAATGGCTTGCATCTTCCTGATAGGTTGGAGATAAAGTGTCTTAGATATGCTAGCCGTCCTTGGAAGGATTTGAGTTGAGTTAAACTCTTAGGAGGTGGAATTTCTAAGATAGCTTTGATCTTTTTTGGATTTATTTCTATTCTCTGATGTTGAACAACAAACCCAAGGAATTTCCTCGAAGCTACTCCGAATGCACACTTCAGGGGATTCATTTTGAGGTTATATTATCTTAATCATTCAAAAACTACTCTTAAGTCAAAGAGATGGTCTTCCTTTTCTTTGTTCTTGACTACTAGATCATCAACGTAGCACTCAACCTGATGATGGATGAGTTCATTGAAGATCTGAGTCATGGCCTGTTGGTATGTTGCACCAACATTTTTAAGGCCGAAAGGCATGACCCTATAATAGAAGATTCTGATCGGGGTTCAAAAAGTAGTGTTTCTTTCATCTTCAGGAGACATCTTGATTTGAACACTACATGAGATGAGGCGATGTCCACCATTAATTCTAGTATAGGAAGAGGAAACTCATCCTTAGGACATGCCTTTTAAGTCCTAAATTGACATATGCAAATTTGGCCATTCTTCTTCTTAAGGATGACACAAGCTAACTGTAGGATATTTTTCTTCCCTGATGAAACCATCATCGATCAGTTTCTTGACTTCATAAATGATTTGTTATTCAATTTCTATTCGCATATGTCTAGAAGCTTGCTTAATAGGGGTAGCATTAGGATCTATTGCTAGCTTATGGACTACTATGTTAAGAGATAATCTGGACATCTCTTCATGACCCCATGCAAAGCAGTCTTTAAACTCAGTCAATAGCCTAATAAAGTCATTGGTTTCTTCTTCATACAATAATGAACCGATGTATGTATGGATTTTCTTCTATCCCCGAGGTTGATTTCTTTAAGCTTGTCAATTATTGAATGGATCTTCTCTCTTCAAATTGAGGACATCAATTTGGAGATCATCTGAGATTTCTAGACACACATTCTCATAAGAGTTAGTGTTGTGTGAAAAGAATCTATCAGACTCCAAATGATTGGTAACAACTAAGCAGTAATCGTCATCATCAACTGGACCCACTGTACTGAATCCTAGTCCTGCTCTGGATTGTGCTTCCCTACCTATATTATTCCATAGATTTTCAAAGTACTCTGACATGTGCCTGGACCATGTATGAGGAACTAAACCTTTCTGTATAAGATTATGAACACAAGTGAGTAAAAGTCAAATGGTAATTCCATTAATTCTTTAAATGTATCCTCCTCAAGTTCTACATCAACTTCAGGACTTGAGGATGATGATCCCAAAAAGAATCTCTTCAGCTTCATATCACTGGAAGACTTAGGGGCTTCCTTAACTACTAAACCTTCAACTTTTTGAGATGAAAGTGAGGTTAGAGCTAAGGTTCCTAGCTATTGCCCAATAGTTTCACATAAACCTGATTCGAATACTTTGCTTTGTCTAAAGGCCCAATCTTCGTCTTCATCTGGATCAAAAGTCACCTCCAATGGAACCCTGAGAGGGTTGGTATACTAATCACATTAGACTCATCCTCGATGGGATTCCAAGTCTATGTGAATAGTAGGGTACTCCTATGAACTGAACATGACCTCTATTGATGGCCAAACTAGGGTCTTCCACCTCTAAGCCTCTCTATTTTGCCTCTGCCTCTTCCTGGTGGAGGTTGAGTCATCCTGCCCACATGTCTATATGATGCAATGAATTATGGGTGGAATGTAATATGTAGATCTATTTCTTCTTCAATTCCCATTTCTTGTTCACTTGGATTTTCATTTTTTCTTTTCTTTTATTTTTTTGCCATTTTTTTATACATTTTCTTTTTCTTCTTAATTTGAGTTTTGTCCAAGTTCACAAGAAAGGGTGTTTTGAGTAGGATAGTAGGTCTCATCCTCATAAATCTCAACCTCTCTAACTGCAAATGGCTTTTCATCTCCATTAACATGGTATTCAATCCCATTCTTTCTGAACTTGATGTGCTGATGGAGGGAGGATGGAATTATCTAGTTCTGATGTATCCAAGGCCTACCGAGTAAAGAAGTGAATGAAGTATTCAAATCAATGATGTAAAACTTAGCTTCAGTCTTCCAATCACCTATCTCCAAAGGTAACACTATAGAACCTAAAGCCCGCTCACCTTGTTTATTGAATCCTCTCAACATCATCCGATCTCCTCGAGTGTGGAGATGTTGATCCTCAAATAGGCAAGGGTCTTTAGACTCATAATGTTCACCAATGCACTTGGATCAATGAGAACTCTAGCAAGTCTGAATCTGGCCATGTCAACTGTGATGTAGAGGGGACTATTGTGCTCCAAGTCCCCCAAAAGAAGGTCTTCATCTATGAAGGTGATCCCTGAGCTTCTTTTGTGTAATGTGCCTCCTCACCTATAGCTGAGCTAAGCATATCTCAGGATCAAGGAGAGCCTTGATTAATGATTCCCCATCTCTCTTTGGATAAGACAAGGGCATCATACTTAGCTTAGATGAAAACTTTCTTAAATGAGAGGACATTGTAGTCCACCTGATCCTCCACAAGCATATCCATGGGTGGAGCATCCTGGAGGGGCTTCTCGATCCTCAAACCAATGACTTATTTTCCTATCTTGGGGTGCCCTAGGAGGTAGAACCTGCACCACGGAGGTTGACTGGTGATCTCTTATGTGGTAATGGAAGGTTTTACCTGCACATCAGGCACACCTACAGATTCTCCTATGGGACTCTCAAAATTGGATAATTCTAAGTCTATCTCAAGAGGTGAACCAGTAGTATTTAGAGTAGGAAAGTCCAACTCTGAATCAGAAAGAGGAAGATCAGAATTATTATAGTTATTGTTTAAACTTAAAGAGTTATCAATAGAAATAGATTTAGACAACCCATCAGAAGTGACACAGATATTATTCAATTCAATTTCTTAGATTTGATAGGAGGTACAAAGTAAAAATCAAGTAAAGTAAGAGGGGTGAAGGATTTGATGCCCTTATCCGCCGATATAAGATGTCTACTAGCAGAATAAGAACTAGCTAAAATAGTGGTAGCTGCAATGGTGGACTGGAGACTAGACTCGATCGGTGGTTGTGCTACTGGGCTATTCTAGGCTGGCATAGGTTGTGCTGACTGAGCTCCCCCTTTCCTTGAGTTGGCTCTAGCAACTTGTAAACCTTCCTTATTGTTGGAGGTTTGAGCTGACTCAGGCACCTACAAGGAAAGTTTCTTGATCTTCTGAACAATATTTTTGGAGGTTTTGGATAAGGAGATATCCCAACCTTCTTTGGATTTGGAAGGATCGCAGTCATCCCCAAGGATTACCCTAATGGAACTGGATGGTTATTCCACAAGATATTCCTTTGGGATAACTATAGCACCTGTCTTGAAGCTATGTTCAAGCTAGTCCTTGAATGTAAAGCAATCTTCCAAAACATGACCTAGATGGTGGTAGAAAAAGTTAGATCATGATTTTGCCCACTTCCTCCGGTCTTCTAGGTTCGGGTAGCTAGAAATCGGCTTTGTTTATGATATTCTTAAAGATTTTCCTGATTATCTCCCTCTTAAATGAATATTATTTATTTAGTTTATCCATAATAGAGGTGGATGGACACTATGCATGTGTATCGCTACTATTGTGGATATGGTCAGGAGGTGATGTGGGCCATGGTGCGCTGTGGAGGCCGAGGCTACCTTGGTGGTAAAGGAGGAAGTGAAGGTCACGAGGTCGTGGTCTCTCGGACTGATCTCTAGCTAGTTTCTTCCCCTTATCTACCACTATCAGTGTTCCTAGCTTCTTCTCATAGACCTTCTATGGCTTTGCTTTTGGCAACTAGTCTTGAAAAGGCTTTGCTCCTCTGTAGACTAGTCCTTGTTGATTACTTTCAAATGTTTTGATAGTGAAGCCCTTAAGCATGAAGGTGACGGCCATGGATATTCTTTAGAAGAATCTTAATGGCATGTCGCCGATATGTGGCTCCCATTTCATACTCAGGTTACGCCATCTAAGAATATAGTAAATAAGGGACTCATTTGGGTGTTGTTGTGCTACAATGAGATCACCAACAGTAATCCTTTATTGAGCTCCAACAAACCTCGTGATAAAGAGTTACTCCAACTCAAAAAATGTCTTTACTGAACCATTGAGAAGTTTAACATACCAATCGAAAGCTATCCCTGCTAGTCTACTGACGAAGATGAAATAGCAAAGCATCGCTGCCATCGATGTTGCAACTACTGGCCCTAAAGTGTGCAATATGCTGCCTCTGGTTTCCACTGCCATCAAAATTCTTGAAGGAAGGTGGCACAAAACTCTTGGGATATTGGATTGCATCAAATTCCTTCGGGTAGAGTCTACCTTTTGGAACTGATGATCCTCCCTGAGCTTGAGCCAACGCTTCCTTCACCTGCTGCTCAACCATAGATTTGATGTCTTTCTCCTGTATGGAGGTACTTTCCACTACCTTCCTATACATGTTAATGCTACCTTGCTCAATGGGAGATAAGGTCTTGGCTAAGATTAACCTAGCAATGGATGACCGGGCCGCTAACAAGTCCTCAAGCTGCCTCACCATTCTATCTATTTGTTTGTCTTTCTGCTTTAACTAATATTGAAGGTGTTGGAATGATTGGACTGTGTCTTCCCACTCAACCTCATCACCTTCCATAGCCTACTACTCTCTAAGGAGGGATCCCCTAGTATCTACCATGCAAACACCAGCTGAGTCTCCCAACAAATTGACCTTGTTGGGTTCAAAAGTGGTATTCTCATCGACTCCATACCCCTCCTTTTCTATAAGATAATGTGCTACTCCTCAAGAGAATGATCAACTGAATGGGCACAAATGATTTTGGCCGACGGTGATCATCAGCATGTATCGAGAGTACCGGACCTCCCTTTTTGGAGAATCAATACTATGAGGATTGTACTCACTAGAAGAGACATACTCCTCACTGTCACTGACTTTGAAAGGGGTGACACTCTTAGGAGGTTATACTATCATTAGTGCAACTGGGCTATCATCTGCTCCCTCTGCAACAGCTGCCACCATCTCTGTGTCCTACTAAATTGGTGGTGTTGGTGAAGGGATGACCATTATGCTTCGGGGTCGCCAATCCCTCTGCACCATAACTGGGGTAAAAGGTCGCATAGGAGAGCTTGGCCTCACCACAGTAGGTGGTGTAGATGGAATAGGATCCTTCAGCCATAGCCGAATCACCAACAGGGTACGCTTCTTCCCAGATGTGGCCTTCATGGCCTTTGGTGGAACTGGAGATGCTGCAACGTAAATAAATGATGAAAAATGGGGGGTAGAGTGGTGTGGTGGAGACACCACCGACTCTCTCGGGATAGGGACCCTCTTCCTATGATGGGTCATTCCTGTAAAAAAATTACTATATGCATGATCGACACGGGTAGTGCATCGATTAGGAAAATCAATGAGTGCAGAGGCCGCTGACTGCCGACCAAACCTCCGCCTCTCTTTACTAGTGATATGTACTAAAGTGAGGGCCTCTCTATCCCTCTCCTATCGTAGGTGTTTCCTCATACTGTGGGGAATGATAGCTCTCAAATTGAATTGAGCTCCAGACTCAGAATGTTTGTAAGCTCCGCCAACCTAGCATGAAGAGAGGCCGATATGACCTCCTACTGCTAACTGCTAAACACCTGGAGGTGAAGTACGGATCCTCCTAGCATTCTCTCTATCATACCCAAAGAGAGGATGAAATGAGTTCACTGTAAACAGCATGGAAATCATAGTGGGCACCTCCTCCATAATTGACCGCGTAGTGGCCTCCATCTTCCTGGCAATACGTGTATGATAGCGCTTAATCATGTTGTTTTTATTTCTCCTCTGAGTCCTGGTAGGGTGAGTGGACTAAGAACTAGACCTATCCTCAAAGGCTAGGGAGGCAATCTCTAGGATCATAGGAGCCTTACCCTTAGAGGGTGTCAATGAGTGGGTGCTAGCCCTTACTGGGTGGCACGAGAAACCACAGGGTGCACAGGCGCTGTCACTGTCACTGGAACTGAGACTGTTGGAACTGACAGAACTTCCATTGCTTTCTTCTTTAGTGAGGGGACGTCAGAATCCAATGGCAAATTAATCTGAATAATCGGCTTCTACCCAACCACCACAGTCCTGCTAATAGTTTTGAGGCGAGTGCCCTCACAAGTGAGTCTCACCCCTCGAAACCTCCGCCAAAATGGATGAGATGGGTGTGATCAGTTCAGGGAGACTGGCCTGATCCAAGGCCAAGTCCATACCCAGGGAAAGTAAACACAAACTTGACTTTATTTATCCAACCAAATTGAAGAATTGAACTATACTGAATCGAGATCGATCCGAGAATCGAATGTTGGAAACTTGTATATTTCTATTTTATTGATTTCTAGATTTAATTTTAAAATTTGAATCCAAATCCAACATTTTGGAAGTGTTAAGTGGGGTTCAAATAGATTTAGAGAAGATTTAGAGATTTGATTGGAAAGAGAAATTTTTGAATATGAATCCAAATTCAACAAATTTGGGTATGTTCAAAAATAGATTCAAATATTTTTAGAAAGATGCTTCTATAGGTTCACATTTGAAATTAGATTTTGATTTGAGGACCATTTCCTTTAACAAATTTGGGTATGTTAAAGTAAGGGTCAATTGGTTTTATTTTTGATTTGGTATTTTAGAATTCACTCACTTAGCAAATTTGGGTATGCTAAGTGAGGTGTTTAAAAATATTTATTTCTTTTTTCTTTGTTTGTTTTATCTTGTGAATTATTGTTGATTTTAAAAATTGGAATTCCCACTTAGTAAATTTAGGTATGCTAAATGAAGAACCCAAGTGTGTTTTATTTTTGAAAGATTTTTGAAAATAGGATTCTTAGCAAATTTGAGTATGCTAAGAAAATCCGAAAGTGTTTCATTTGTTTTGGAATTTTTGATTTTTGTAAAAGTTGGATCCTTATGTGATAGAAAAGTTCCACTTAAACTTAAGGGAAAATTTTATAAGATGGTGGTAAGACCAATGACTTTTGAATGTTGAAAAGAGAAGCATAAGACTAAGTTTGTAGAGATGAGGATGCTTAGATGATCTTTAGAGGTAAAATGCAAAATGAGTTTATTGGGAAAAGTTGAGTAGCTCATAGATAAGATTAGGGAGAGTCCTTAGATGGTTTGTCCACATAAAGATCATGACTGAAGGAGAGTAGATGCATTAGATTTTCCTTATGTTAAGAAAGGTAGAGGTAGACTAAAAGACTTGGTTAAGATGTAAAAAAATGATCTTAGTATTTGATTTAAATGAGAATTTGACACATAATATGACAAATGGAGATGAAGGATTCATGTAAATGAATTTCCTAGTGTTGTTTGTTGTTGTTGTTTTGTAAAAGTTGGATCCTTAGAAAATTTGGTATGCTAAGGAAATCTAATGTATTTTGATTTTGATTTTTTTTGAAAAGTAGGATCCTTAGAAAATTTAAGAATGATAAGGGAATCCTAATGTGTTTCTTTTTTTGGTTTTGATTTGTTTTTTTTTATTGAAAGTGGTGACTTCACTTTAGCAAATATGATATGCTGAAAATGAAGTTCCACTTAATTTTGTAAAATGGAAATTTCACTTAGCAAATTTGAGTATGCTAAATAAAATTCCAAAAGATGTTTTTTTAAAAATTTTGTGTTTTGGATTTTGAAAAAGGGAGACTTCATTTTAACAAATGGGGTATGCTAAATTGAAGTTCCAAATATCTTTTGAAAATTTTTGTGGAATGGATATTTCACTTAACAGATTTGAGTATGATAAATGAAATTTACAAAAGTTTGTTTCAAATTTTATATTTGTAAAAAGAGAGGCTTCATTTTAGCAAATGGGATATGCTAGAATGAAGTTTCAAATGTATTTTAAAATTTTTTATTTCTTGTTGATTTTTTTGAAAAGGGAGATTTCCATTTAACAAATTTGGGTATGCAAGATAAAAATCAATTATGTTTTATTTTCCAATGATGTATATTTTGTGTGTGATTATTGCTTTTTGAAAGAGGAAATCCCAACTTAATCATATGTGGAATATGTTAAGTGAGGATTTCAATGTGATACCATTTTATTTGGAAATGAAATTTTTATTCAATAAATTTGGGTATATTGAATGGAGAGGTTTCATATGTGATTTTTGAAAATATGAAAATCCCAACATAACACATGTGGAATGTGATAGGTGGAAGTCCAATGTTATGATTTTGCTTGAAGAGGTAATATCCATTCAATATATTTGGATGTATTGAATGGAAAGGCCCATCTTTTATGTTTTTTGAAAATATGATTGTTGAAATTTTATCTTTGAAAATGAGGTCTTCACCAAAATTAATTAAGTGAAGAAACATTTGTATTTTAGAAAAATGTAATTATTGGAATCTTATTTTTGTAAAGATGATCTTACATATAACAATCATAAAGATTGTTAGATGAAGATGATTTAGGAAAAATTTTGTGCATAATATTTTATTAAGTGCATTTTTGAAAGAGTGCTTTTTGAAAAGCATGATTTTTTGATAATGATTTATTTTGTCTTTATTATTTTAAAGTGAACCTTTCCTTACCATAGAAATAATAAGGAGGAAGTCTTTAAATACTTTCTTTTTATTAGATCTTTTTATTTTTACCCAATGGGGGTTTTAAGACCAACACGGGGTGAGGTCCTAAAACCTAAAGATGTTGGATAGCTTAACTTAAGAATGAAATAAGCTAAGTGCCAATGGAACGAAAGATAGTCTTGGATTCATACCAAAGTACAAACCCACTATCGATACTTGGAGACAATGATCATTTACCAAAGATGGAGAGAGGAACCTTCCTCGGTGGAGTCTCTAGAAAAATTTATGGTGAAATTTTTATATAGAGAAATTTCTAAAGAATAGAAATATACTTTAATCTTTACTCTATACAGGATAAAATGAAGATCAAAATATACTTCTTTTTTTCTATGCAATTTTTGACACCACATAGATCCGCAGATGTTCTTACTGAGGGTGATCGGGTACGATATTTAGGAGAGGAGTACTATCTCTAAAGATAGAAGTCACCACCCTATAATGGACCTAATCACCTCAACAAGGACTCTTAATGACAATGGGTCTGCATGTGTACCAAATGCTCTTCCCCTACTTTACATAGAAAAGTAAAGTAGGGTTTATTTTAAACTGAGTTCGTTAAGTTCTCTATAGGGGCAAGCCCCCATAGTTAATTACATCCTAAGAAATGATCTCCCTCAGGAATACTCTCAAATAAGGTAAATGATCATTATCTCCAAAGATTTTAATAGATAAGACTATCAATCGATTAGTTTATTTCAGATGATCAAATGGGATTGATCAAAGAGAGTGAGTTATTATCAAAGCCAAAGAAAGGTAAGTAGAGATGTTCACGATGCTAGGAACTATCATATGGTTAGGCTTTATATTTTTGAAATTGAATTATTCATTTGAGTTGACTTTTTATTAGAAGTTTAAGACTTATGATTCTATAACATAAGATTATAGTAATGCCTAAGAGGTATGGATTTATGCTTATGGCCCATGGAATGGAGAAGCAACCTCAAAACCTAAATCTAGGGAGCATTGGCGAGGGCTGAAAGCATGACCAAAATCTAAGGTGAAAAATGGGTATTTGATTTGCCTCCACAAGAGAGGGCAAACCACCTAACTTCTTGGACTTACAACAGCCTGGGGGTGGCTGCCAACTAACTCCTCCTATGATTTTAAATTCATGTAAGCAAGTCATATGCTTTATGCAAGATAGCTAGGTTGTTATTTATTTAGAAAGAGACTAAGTCCTTAACTCACTCCCTAAAGAGACTAGATCATATAAAGAGCATGCCTCAAATGACCTAAATCTAATACAAATCATACTACATTTTATTTTCATTTTTAGACAATCATTTGACTCAGGATTATAGGATTCATATGCCTAATGCATGAGAAATAAGATTATTGGTCAAAATCAACGAGAAGGGAGGAGGTTTGTTTTCACGTGGCTCTCAAAGGTCAAGCCAAGTTTCTCTGGCAAAGGCGGAAGCCCTCCAATCAAGAGTGAAAATCATATGAATTTTTGCATGATGTTGTAAAAGGAATACTCATCCAGCTAAGGGGTTTCTAATTCTTTTATTGATTTTTAACTTAAGCTTTAGATGAGGTTATAAATTCTTTATTTTTAATTTTAGATTGATTAATTTGGTAGAAGATTTATTTTTTCCTAAGAGCCTAATCCACATCTAGGCCATACATCAAGCAAGAAAGAAACTATGAAAAATATGTCATCTTAATGCATAAGCTAAATAAATCATCAATCAATTTATAAAGCTAATGCAAAAGAATAAGAGGCTATTTCTGGTCGGGCACCACCGCACAAACTCGAAATAAAATTGGGTAGCTGAGCTCTACCCTTATCCAACCTAGATTATAAATGAATTAAGTACAATTAAGCAAGGAACTCATTATTATGGGGGTCTTCAAGCTTCATTTCTTCATTCTTCTTTTCTTCTTCTTCTTCTTTCTTCTTTCTTCTTTGGTTCTTTCTTTTGGATGGTTGGAAGGTGGTTGCTCCAAAGGCTTTACATGATACATAAGATGAGATTTTATGACTAATGCTCATCCTAATCCCCCATAACATTCATTCCAAAATCCTAATTACAAAAATTACATGAAAAAGAAAAGTAAATCTAACTAACACCTGCAAAATAGAGATTAGCTAAACAAACTATACAAATCTCAAGCATGTATATTGGACTTAGCACCCCACACATGGGTAACCAAGTTCACCTGGCATATTGGATTATGCTTGGGGGTATGAGCACCTGCATAGTGAAAACATTTATATTTTTATTTATTACAACCCCCTTTAAGCACAATCCCTTGCAGAAAATAATGATTAGACTAAATCATCCTACCATTCATTCTATGCACATTCACCCTAATATCCAAAATAGAAATAGTACATCACAAAATAAAAGCAAACATCAAGCCATGCATCGCCCTATCCTAAAGCTATAAGTGGTGACTTAACCTAATGTGTGTGCTTTGAAAGGTTTGTGTGGTATGCTTAGCTATGACTTTAAGGTTTGGATTTTCTAAGTGTGAAGATGTTCAACTTAGATGGGTGGTTTCATTTAAGTGTTTAGTTGATTTGAGTTGATTTTATTTTTTATTTTGATTTGGTTTAAATGAATCCTACAATTAATTACTAGGTTTTAAAGAGAGGGGAAATGAGAAGAGAACTTCTCTTTCCTTCCCTACCTTAAGTAATTTCTAAAGTGGATTCATGTTTAGTTTTGTTTAGTGAATATTTTATTATGAATTTTAATTAATCCTAAGTTTAGATCAACTCTGAACAAACCTATTCAAAAAGAAAGGTATTTTAAGATTAAGTAAAGTGAACTAAATTCATAAAACACACATCAATTCATTTCTTTCCCAACATGTATAACATGCATATGGATGCATCATAAGAATATTTATACATACAAATGAGAATGTTTAACATACTTTATGATGAATGCTAAGTGAATTACTTAAGAAAATTTGAATACTTTATGATGCATGAATTTTATTAAGTCAAAAAGAGGATTTCTTATCCATTCTTCACATGCACACATGTATGTATGAAAGGCATAAGTGAGTATGATGTCATTGTTAACCAGGGGTGTAAGATACAAGGACTACTTAGGCTCCTTAAAGTCTCGCAACCCCGGGGTTGTCCAGACTAATATACCATTTTTCCTTAAATATAAGCATATGTACAAAAGAAATGAAGGGAAAGAAAGATGCAAAAGTTTGCACTTATGTTTGGACTTGGTTATGCAATTTGTATGTGTAAGTGTAAGGATCTTTCTTAAGTCATAACATGGAAGAGGATAAGAATAGATTTAATCAAGTGTTATGTTCTTTTAAAAGAACTATACACTTTGCAAATCTTATTCAAATCCATATTAAGAGGAAAGAAAAGAAGTAAACATAAGACACATTTTTATATTCACATGCAAGCTTATAAATAAACTATAAGTAGGACACTTTTAGTTTTAGGTATTTGATTTATAGATTTTGCAAAACAGTTTTGAATTTAATAGTAATAATAGTCATTCATATTTTACTTTAACCGAAACATGCAATTTAACATAAAGAAAATGTTTCATTTTTTAATTTGATTTTTGAAAAGCATGAATATATGAAATTCATATGACATGCACATGTAGCATGTTAGGAAAGAACTAAAGTGATGAAAGCATGTAAACACCTCCACCCTAATTAATTCTTAAAGACAATCTTATGAAATAAGAAAGCTTAAAGTAAATCAAATTATTTTTAAAGAAGCTTAGATTTTGTTTTGAGTTTGATTTAATTTGAGAAATGTGAAGTGAGTTTACTATTCCTAACCCATTCCCACATATGTTGGTTATTTTAGTTTAATTTTTAGGTGATTAGATGATTTTTTTATATGTTACTTAAGGTAAGGTATGAATTAAACATGTTAATTACCCCTTACCTATACCACCTTAGCATAGTTAATCAAATAATTATGAGCCAATAAGATGGCATAAAACCATACAAGAAATTTAAATCAGCAATGTTCCTAGTAAGAAAAGGGCCTAATGCATTTGGCTCATGATTAATGATTAATTAAACAAAGGGGTTTAACTTACGTAATTTCATAACCCCCCTCACACATATGAGTTGGATTTTGATTTTCTTAATTGTACTTAGGTTATTGAACACCTAAGCATCTATCCAAGATAGATTAATTGAGTTTTGAAAAGTTTTAGAATTTTATGAAATTAATTATGGGGGTAATTTGTGAATTAACCCTTAATTGAGGATGGATTAAGGAAGAAAAGGGGGTTTAGAGAATATCTTAAGGAAAGTATCCCAAAATTATTCCCTAAGCCTCATATTCAATTAATCAAAACTTAATTAACTCAATCAGAGGGTTAAACCACTAATTATACCCTTCATTATGTCTAATTACATTAAGGGAGTGATTAAAGAATGAATTAATAATTCCCCTAATTAAGCCACCAATAAATCCCGAGAAAATTAGGGTAGGCATCAGTCATCCCACTAGTTAAGCACAAGAAGTTTGGAATTAATCAGTGGAGTGATTAGAGGATACTTAGTAAAATAACATTTCTAATAAAACCTAGATTCAGTTAAAAGTATTATTCCAAATTTATTGAAATTATTTTTAGAATATTTTATATTCAATTATCTATCCAATGCAATTTATTTCATATTTTTTTAATTTGTCTAGGCTTAGATATGAATTTTAGAAGTTTCCATAATTGATTAGAATATTTAAATGCCTAATTAATTTATTCACCACGCGGTCACGCTGCACGCGCTTTCCATGTGGCGCGATGAGATTGGGTCTTTAACTTTTCACATAATAGCACGATCAACGGCGTTTTTTCTCCTCAATCGTCCAATCAAGGATCATATGGCTGAGATTAAAGCCATGGTTCTAAAGGATAAATCTGACAGATCTATGTGTTTTAATCTCGACCGTCCATCTAAAATGCGCGGATGGATAGGCAGAGATTCATCCATATATTTTCCTATGAGAGATGGCTACCATCCACCTTTAGGGTGAGATCCGAGCTTGATTGAGCTCGGATTGGGCTAAAATTTAGCCCAAACCTTCATCGTATAATGGAGATCATATCCAATGGCTAGTTTATCATGCAATGGAAATTTCTTTCACAAAGCTCCACACTATGGCTAGATTAAGCTTGGAAAAATGATTTACCTCGTCGGAGATGATCATCGGTGCTCGATTCTCTTGGAGAAGCTTCGTCTAGTAGAGAACAAGCTTTGCTGAGAGTTTGAGGTCTTGAGATTGGGTGGTTGCTTCTAGAGGCCAACTCCACCTTGAACTCCCTGCAGCTTTGATCGAACTAGCACCCCTCTTGCATTTGGAGCTTGGGAAAGAGCTTAAGAAAACTTGATTGGGGTCCCTAAGGGAGCTTTCAAAGGAAATTGGGCTAAATTTAAGTGTGGAGTGAGATTGGATTTTGGTTGAGCTCTCCTATTTTCAGACTATGAAAATTGAGAAATGAAATTTCAAACTTTCTCTAGGAAGCATAGGAATAGTAGACATGACTTGCTCTGAGTTCCTATGGTTCAATTGAATTACGGAGAGTAAAGATTCAGTTGAATTAGGGGGAGTATAGCTCCCCTTTGAAGGATCAGACATCCGAAAGCCTCCTTGCCATTTTGATCCAATTGAGCTTATTTTCCATGAGGCCATTTTGGATGTCCTTGCATTTGGTTTGGCCTAAGGAATGGAATGGTAAACTTCCCATGTGCTTAATTCAAGTGGAAGGAGGATCCCATGTGCTCCATTTCAAGGCATGTGGTCGATTTTATTTGGGTTGGGTTTGGCTGACCCAAACCCAATGGGTCATGTGCACTAGTTCCATTAGTGACCATTTGGTCCACTAAGAGGATGTCAAGTATCCATGAAAAGGAATTGACCAAATACCAAGTGGTTTTGATTTTGGGTTACCCTATGGCCTAGGGTTAAAATGGTCATTTGACCTTGATTTCAGTTAGGGCATATTTTTATGATGAGAAAATAGGTTTGACCAAGTTTCATTGAATTTGTAGTTGGTTTGATATGATTTGGCTCATATTGACCCATTTAGGTCAACTTGGGATCAATTGATCAATTGGTCAAACCAAGGGTCAAGTTCATATAACCATTTAACCTATTTTGGTAGCTTTGGTTTGATTCAATTTGGTTTAGGTTTGAATTTGGTTCAATTGAGTTCATTTAGGTCAAATGAGTCAAGTTGACCAATTTGACCCATTTGACCTATTTGGGTTTGGTCATGGGTTGGTTCATGTTTGGTTGGTCATATGGAATGGATTGGTATCTTTATTTCCAATCAATTTTGGTTAAGTTTGAATTTGGCTCAATTTGACCCTTTAGGTCAAGTTGGGTTCATGGTCAATTGGACTAGGTTGGGTCTAGTTGGTCAATTGAGGCTTTGGTCAAGTTCAAGTAATTTGGAATGAACTTGACCCATTAGTTTAATCAATTTGGCTTAGATCAAGTTTTGACACATTTTAACTTTTTAGGTCAAGTTGGGTCAATGGCCAATGGGCAAGAAGCTTAAATGCTCACTTGGTCAAGTTCAAACATTGATCATGAATGAACTTAGATCATTAGTTTCAATCAATTTGGCCTATGGTGAATTTTGGCTATGTTGGGTTTCTTTTTGGCTAAGTATTGATTTGGTCAACCCTTAGGTTTGACTTGGTTTAACCCAATTTGAGTGATTGATCATCTCATGATGATTGTTGATCATGATGAGAGGGTTAGGTGGGTTTAGTTCAATCCAATTTGGGTAGGATTAGAATTTGGCTCATAAGGGTACTTTAGGTCACATTGGGTCAAGTGATTCTAATTGGGTCAAATGGCTTGGTCAAAGCTTGATTTGAGTTTGATTGAACTCACATATGGACTTATGATTGAAATATAAATCCATTTGCAAGTGGTTTGAAGTCAAATGGGTTTTGACTCATTTAATAATTTCAAGTTCAAAGGGTGAACATGAAATGGATTTTGGCTTGATTTTTGAATTGAGTTTTGATTTGATGATTGAAGTTTATGTTTATATTTGAATTCATGATTGAAGGATTGATTGAATCAAGAAGAAAAATTAAGGGTTTGTCTTGATTTGAAATTGATTTGGCTAAGTTCAAGATTTTGACTTGAAAGGCTTAGGTTGGATTTTGACTGAATTTGAGTTTGATTTTGGAGTTGGTTTTGGTTCTTTGATTTTATATTTCATTTATATATGTGAATATAAATGAGAATATAAATGGGTTATAGGAAAATTTCAAAGATTTGAAGTGATTTGAACATGATCTAGGCTAAATCTTTAAGAGGGAAATAAGGACATAGGAAATATTTTGAACTTGGAATTGGATTTTAGATTTAGTTTAATTGATTTGAATTTATATTTCATTTATATATGAGATTATAAATGAAAATATAAATGAGTTATGAGAGAATTTTATGAGTTTGAATTGATTTTAAAATGATTTAGGCTAAGTCCTTAAGAGGGAAATAAGGACTTAGGAAATATTTTAAACTTGGAATTGAATTTTGGATTTAGTTTGATTGATTTGAATTTATATTTTATTTATATATGTGAATATAAATGAAAATATAAATGAGTTGTGAGAAAATTTCATGAGTTTGAATTGATTCGAACATGATTTATGCTAAGTACTTAAGAGAGAGTCAAAGGACTTAGGCAAGATTTGGAATTTCAATCATGGGCTTCAATCATAAGTTTCAATCATAGGTTTCAATCATGTGGCATTGATTTAAGTTTGGGAAAAAATGATTAAGCTAGTATTGATTTAAGTTTGATGTTGATTTAATTTGGAGTTTGACTTGAAGGAAGGAAGTAAGGAATGTGGTTCAAGCTATAGGATAGTCAAATTTTTCTAACACCCCTGAGGCATGACCTATTCTTATGGCTAACTCTTCTATGTCTCTAAGGTTAGGTTGAGTGTCCACCTAATCACTAGATGTGTCTTAAAACTAAGGAACTCTTAAAGTCTAAGAGGAGTCCTATGTCTAAGATGGAGGGGTTGAGAGCTCATCCTAAAATGAGATCAACACTAGATTTCTAGACTTTGTTGAGCTTGGAGTCTAACTCCGTCAAGCGCATCC
Source organism: Cymbidium sinense (assembly GCA_021442155.1). Classification (NCBI taxonomy): domain Eukaryota; kingdom Viridiplantae; phylum Streptophyta; class Magnoliopsida; order Asparagales; family Orchidaceae; genus Cymbidium; species Cymbidium sinense. Next base: position 78,083,781 of record CM038223.1, read on the forward strand.
AACTTTTCCATTCACAGGCGAGCGTTCTCATCTTGAGTAAGATTAAATTGGACATACTCAAAGTGATGGTAAAATGAGATCAACACTAGATTTCTAGACTTTGTTGAGCTTGGAGTCTAACTCCGTCAAGCGCATCCAACTTTTCCATTCACAGGCGAGCGTTCTCATCTTGAGTAAGATTAAATTGGACAGCTACTCAAAGTGATGGTAGCTCAACTTCTAATGGTATAACAGCTTCAACTCCAAATGTTAGAGCATAAGAAGTGGCCTTAGTTGCCATTTTGTAAGTTGTTCTATATGCCCAGAGTGCTTCCATCATTTTAGTGTGCCACTCTTTTTTATTCTTCATGAGAATTTTTTGAGCAACTTTACTAGGGTTTTATTGAAAGCCTCCACCAAACCATTAGCCCTTGGATTGTAGATTGATGAGTACCACCAATCGATTTTGTGTCGATCAGCGAATCTATATATCTTCACACTCATGAAAGTCAGACTGTTGTCTGAAATGATTTGTCATGGCACCCCAAATCTATGGACAACATTTTAGGTGAAGAAGTCAATGACTCAATCAGTAGTGACTTTCTTAAATGGAGCAGCTTCATCCCATTTAGAGAAGCAGTCAGTAGCTATTAAAATGAATCGATGTATGGCTAATGATGGATGATCGATTGAGCCAATTATATCTGTGCCCCAACTTTCAGACGGCCAGGATACAATTTTTGGGTGTAGAGGATTCGTAGGTTGATGAATAAGATCCCAGTGGACTTGGCATTCATGATATTTTCTGGCATGATCTATGCAATATTTCACCATTGAAGGCCAATAATATCCCATTCTTTTGATTTTTATCACCATTTTGGGACCTGATTGATGTGTTCCACAAAGTCCTTCATGAATTTCGGACATTACCTTGTTGGCTTCATCCATCCCCAAACATCGTATCCACATTTGTTCAAAGGATCTACGGTATAATGTGTCATTGACATAAGCATATCATAAAATTCTTTTGGTAATCTGCGTGGCCAGTGATTTATTGATCGGTAATTTACTTTCTCTGAAATAATCGATGAAAGGTTGTCTCCAATCATCAGGCTCCTCCACTATGAAAGCTTCACATAATTTCTTTGTAGCACTTTTGAGTTTTTCTCTCTCTTATATTTGTTGTTCTTTGGGAGAGTGAGGAGTAATTTGAATTGCTTCCTGCTAGCTTGAGTTTGATGTCCCCTCTACCTATGGGGAATATGGGTTTATAGGCTATACAACTCGATGAGTGAAGTCATTAATCATCACATAGTCATCATTTATGCTAGCCATTTCTTTAGCCAACTTTGCTAGGCAATCTGCCTTGTTATTTTCCAATCGAGAGACTCGGGTCAGTGTGATGGTTGGAATTTCTTTCATCAACTCGAGCACTCGTTTGTGATAATAGGAAAGCTCAAGCTTTTTGATTTTATAAATACCTAAGACTTTATTTATGACCAATTGAGAATCTCAAAAAACTTGTAAATTCTTTATACCAATGGCAATGGCTTCTTCAAGGCCAGCTACTAGTGCTTCATGCTCAGCTTCATTATTAGTTTGAGGTTCAGTCAATCCATACGAGTGCCTCATTATTCCTCCTTCGGTGTTATGAAAATGAGGCCAATGCCAGCTCTTGCTCTCGGGAGATTTGGGGGTTGAGCGGGCTTGATTGATGATGCTCCATCGAAATACATTTCCCATATTTGCAGCTTCTTTCTTTCATGAATGAGAAAAATTTGCTCATCTCGTAAATCGTCAATAAGTGGAGTGTCTATTGGAATAGGATGTGCTGCAAGAAAGTCTACCAAGACCTATCCTTTTTATTGCTTTCTGAGAGATATATGTAATGTCAAATTGCAAGAGTAGAATTGCTCACCTAGCCAAACAACCTGTCAACATTGGTCTTGTTATCAAAAATTTCAACAGGTCGTTCTTTCAAATGAGCATTATCTTGTGCGACAATATATAATGTCGAAGCTTTTGGACAACAAAGATTAGTGAAAGATAGTGCTTCTTGATTGGAGAATATCTTGCTTTTGCTCCTATCAATCTTCAGCTGATATAATATAGAGCTTTGTCTTTGCCTTCTTCATTGTGCTGTGCAAACAATGCTCCGAGGGATTCTTCTAGTGCAGCTGTATACAAAATAAGGGGCTTCCCTAGAATTGGTGTTGTAAGGATTGGTGGATTTAATAGGTATTTTTTGATTCTATCAAAAGCTTCTTGACACTCATTATCCCATTTGAATGGAGCATTCTTCTTCATCAATTTTGAAAATGATTGACATATACTAAATAAATTTGATATAAAACATTGAATAAATGCGAGTTGTCCTTATAATGAGCAGAGGTGACGTAAACTCTTCAGCGGTGACATCTCGACAATTGCCTTAATTTTTTCAAGATCAATCTCAATACCCTTATGATGTACAATATAGCCAAGGAATTTTTCGGATGAGACTCCAAATGCACATTTGAGGAGATTCATCTTGAGATTGTATCTTTAATCCTCTCAAATACAATCCTTAGATCATTAAGATGATGCTTGCGATCCATGCTTTTAACGATGAGATCATCAACATAGTATTCTACTTTTTAATGGATCAACTCATCAAAAATATGAGTCATAGCCTTCTGGTATGTAGCTCCAACATTCTTCAATATGAATGTCGATTGGCATTCTGAATTATGTGTGTTTCTCATCTTTAGGCACCATCTTATTTTGATTATACCCTAACGATCCATCCATGAATGAAAACATGTCAAAACTAGAGGTGTTATCCACCAACAGTTCTGATATTAGAAGCGAAAAGTCATCTTTTGGGCAAGCCCTATTTAGATCCTGGAAGTCAATGTCGATATGAATCTGACCGTTCTTCTTCCTAACTAGAACAATGTTGGCTATCCAATCTGCATACTTCTCCTCCCGGATGAAGCCTGTTTCGATGAGCTTTTTAGTTTTGCAATTACCTGTTCTTCAATCTCCAACCTCATTCTCCTAGGAGCTTGTTTAACTGGGATTGCATCTAGCTTAATGGCTAATCTATGAATTGCCACATTAGGGGATAAGCCTGGCATTTTAGAATATGTCCAAGCAAAAAGTCCCTAAATTTACATAGCAGAGCTTTCATTTCTTCAACATTTTCATCAGGCAGAATGTCACTGATGAAGGTCAAACGGGGGTCATCTTTTGTCCCCAAGTTGATTTCTTTTAGTTCATCCATGGTAGCAACCTGTCCATCATCTTCAAGCTCTTCAGGCGCAGGCCTAGCTCCCACCTCTTCATCATTTGTTGAGTAGACCTCATAAAAGTCATTTTCATTTTTAATTTCAACCTTAACTTTATTTCCTATTCTTGTGTAACAAGCTTTTCATCAAATCTTATGTCAGATGAATCCAAGACCTTTAGATGTATGATTATCACACTTTCATAAGGTCTTTGGATTTTTTAAATTCTAGAGGGTGTCAAAAAGGTGAGCTCGCCATTTATCAGTTTTGACATCAACCCCTAATTTGTGCATCATCTTATGGATTCTTGAAGGATAGTATTTTGGCATTCTAGTTAGCACCATATCATTCGATTCATCAAATTGCATGAGCCAATCAGAATCTTGGTGATAATACTCTTCAAACTTGTAAAATGAGATTTCATGCTCATCACTTTCAAGAGAAGGAGGTACATTGAAAGTATTTAACTCTTTGATAATGTGACTTCATCTGAAGTAATTTCTTTGAAGTATTGAGAAGGGACTAATGTGATCACAAATGAATCTTCTGATATTAATAATTTTGCCTCCCTTATTCTAAAGGTATATTATACCTAACCTTCATAGATCGATTCAAACAAATAATCCGAATCAAAGTATTCTACTTTCTCCTTTCCTTTCTTAGAAGACTCATAAGCTTCCTTGGACTTGACAAGAATTTTATCCTCATATTCTATATCACTACCCAAGTGAGGAACTGGCCTCTTTAGCTTGGATGGTACTTCAAGCATTTTAGGAAGAATTCATATTGCTTTCTTTCTTCCTTTTTTTTATATCTTCTTTCAATTATCTTGTAGTCTTTGAAGTTGATGTTGTAGACTGTTGAGGCTTTGGGATCTTTTGGGAGAAAATATTTTGCATCTTCATAGATTCTCGCCTCATGAACTATAAACGGTTGAAATTTCCAAGGATTTTGTGCGCATCTCAATCCTTAAAGTATTTTATGCATTAATGCAATGTGGACAACACCATTCCATATTCATGGAGCCAAGGACATCTAAATAACGTGTTGAATGAAGTATCAACATCTATCACATGGAATTTGGCTTCAGTGTATTGCTCTTCAAACCTGAGCAGCAAAATGAAAGACCCGAGTGTCTTTTGTCATTTTTCATTAAAGCCATGAATCATCAACTTATCCCGCCCGAGATGTTGAATGTCAAGGGATAACCCCCTTAGTGCTCATAGACTCATGAGGTTAACTGAAGAGCCTGGGTCAATCAAGATTTAATTTATCATAACACCATCGCTCTCCACACTGACATACAACAAGCGATTGTGCTATGATGTTCCCAGTTTAAGGTCATCATTAGAGAAACTGACTGTTGGGAGATCTTGAGATTGTAGAACTTTAGTCATACACCTTTCTGCAAAATAGCTTCAAACTTCTCTGGATTATTAAGAGCTTGAATTAAGGTTTCACGAAGATCCTTTGACACATGGCCTCGCATGCACTCAATTGTGGGATCTTCCTCATGCATGTGATATTGTAGTCACCCCTTACTTTGGTCGACTTTATTGGGCTCTTCAGAAATGATGCTTTCATTAATTTCAATATTTTTATCTTTGTCTTTATTTAGTGGCCCTTTTCTTAGTGGCGGTAGTAGTACATTGCCACCTCTTAGTTGCACTTGGGCCGCTCTATTTGGCTCAGACACTTATGAAGATAATCACTTCAAGATTAGCATTTACTCCTAACTCTTCTGAGTCATTACCTAATTTTAAGCATTCCATGCAAGTTTTCATTGATGATTTTGAGTCATTTCCCTCAGGAAAGCATAAATCTTCCTCCGAACTATCATCTGTATGCCTTGCCATTAAGCAAAACTTGAGTGCTTCATCTTCAATCATCCTTCTTCTAGTTGAGGTAAACCTTCTAAGTTTATTTGAACATTATGCATATATTGAGGCTATTTGGCAATAAATATCATAAGAGTAAGAGCATCATCGAGAAGTGTTTGATGATACTGAAATGACTCGACATGTTTCTCTAAGAACTGATTCATCATGTTCATCATCACCTTCTTTATTTGGTTCAATAATTTAGAGTCTAGCCATGAAGTTGGCAAGCTTGATAGGTTGTCCTATCGGGTGATGATACTCTACTAGATTATTAATGATCTTTTGAACTATACTTCTCTTTTTAATCTTCTTCTTCTTATTAGCTGGCTTCTTTGTTGTGCATGGTTTATGCCTGATAGGCTCTTTCTTGTATCGTGATAGAGTGTTATAGTTAGAATGTTGTTGAGAAGCTGATGTGCTCACTCTAGACATGTCTTTTGACTCCAACATTGGTTCAAGTGGTGATTTTCACTTGATATCGGGAACACCTTCCAGCGACTTCAACATTTTGATAGTTTTTTTGGAGACTGTAGTCTCCCATTGTCCTTCTTGTACTTCCTTTTCTTTCATATTGTTCTCAATCACAGGCACGAAAGAGGATGTGAGCACCATTGCATCTTCTTTCTTTGGGTGAATAAGAACACTATTGGACAGTGTGAATTCACATCTCTTATATTTTATTTCTAGTCAGTCTTTGAATACATAAAAATCCTTAATTGAGTGGCTAACCACTCGATGATATGGACAATAGTTTGGGTTATCAGTTTGATTTTATTCTTCTGGCCTTTTGCATTCTGGTAATTCCATCCCTACCATAAGAGCTTGGTGAAATAATTTGGCCACACAATCTCTTTTAAAAGAATATTCTTTGCTCATCTTTTCTTTGAGAGATGATTGTATGTGTTCTGTGTCTCTCATTGCTTGCCTTGGGCACACTCCACCACCTGAGAAGTTTCAAGATCTATCATTGTCGCGATGGACAAGCATGGGTTGAGGATTGATTGGCTGTTTGGTCCTTTCTTCAACATAAATGGGTTATTTTATTTATCGATATTATAGACTTTTCTTTTCCCTTTACCCAGGCTATAAGAAGTAGTGTGTGATTCGCTTCTTTTTAAGTCTGAAGGATTACTACTTTTTACTTTATCTGATTGACTCTCAGACTTAGAAAATTTTAATTTTTCAAATTTTTCTACCCAATAGAGTAGCTCTTGAAAGTAGTGATAGAAGTCATACAGAGATATGGTGTCATCTTATCATCAATATTTTCCATTAACAATTGGATTGCATGCTCTTCCTTCAGCAGTTATTCACACCTCATGCTCATATTATGCCAGTGTGTAATATATTTAGTTATTGACTCATCCTTTCTTCTCTTCTCTAAGGCGAGGTTAGCAATAGTTATCTTTTTGACTGCACTAGTAAATCTTTTGATAAACATTATTTCTAATTTGGCAAAAGTCTTGACCAAGTCATTTGGTAATTTACCATACCATTCAAAAGTAGTTAAAGTTAAATTACTAACGAACTGAAGAAATAACAATGCATTATTGCCCCCGGTATTGCCACAGGTCACTTCTGCTTAGGGTTACCGTTGCCATCAAATGTATTGAACTTCGACACTAAATAGCCTTTTGGGTATGACACCTAATCATACTTGGTTGGGTATGGGCGGTCTTTATTTGCAAACTTTTCTATGCAGCAATAACAACTTCAATCTTCTCATTTAAAATAGTTTCCAACTGAATAGTGATCATGTGCTCTGATGTACTAGGCAATTTTTGAGGAGTTGGCTGGGAAGCCAACTGATATATTTCATTTCTCCCCTCATGTGTACTATGAGCTCCCAAAGTTTGAGGTGTTGGCTCCACTGGTGGATTGGTAGAGATGATATTAGCTGTTGGAGGATTAACGGGTAGAATAGATAGTGGCACTGCTGCTGCATTCCTCTGCATTATCTGCATCATGAGATTCATCTAAGCCATCATCTCATTCATTTTAGTGTTAAGTTGCTCAATTTCTTTATCTTTTGCCCTCATCTAGCACTACATGTGCCTCTGCACTTGGGCTAGTGTGGCAGTGTCAGTGAACATGGGATTATCCTCTCTTTCTGACTCTTCTCTTCATTTATCATCTGAGGAAGAACCTAAGTGTTATTCTTCTTCTTGTCTTTCAGGAGGAGCAATGGGTAGGATGGTACATCGGTGTTGATTATAGAATCGAGTATCGGGCTTATCGTCACCTTGACCTACCATATAGACCACTTCTATTCCTATGGTCTCATCATCATTATCTTCATTTTCTTCTTGTAGCCTCACTTTCGAGCATCATCTCCATCGGATCTTAGGTTCAGGCTATGACATGAGCATTCTTTAATTGGAGGGTTGCGGTCAAAGCCAACTACCTCCTTAGAAAATGGAGCTTCTAGCTGATGGGATTCTCCAGAGGATTCTCTAGGGTGTCGACCATCTCTAGACTCATTAATGGTGATCTTTCTCTTGGGGACCCATTCTTGTTGGGTCTTATCATAGGCGGATCTATGGTGATGCGAGCCAAATGTCACACCCTTGGTTTTTTCCACAGTGATTTCTTCTTGAGGCTTTGGCCTCCAAATTTGTTTTCCTTTCTGTCGGAACCTTTCAGTGGCGGATTCCTAGCCCGATGCTCACCGCATAGAGACTGTCTTGGATGATTTCGAGTCTCCACTAGTGATGATAGATTTCTTGATCGTACCTTCTCATCTTCTCTAATAATTATCTTTTGGAACTTATTTTTCATTTGACCCCTTTCTTTGACAACCTTCGGGACTCTATGTACCCATAAAGTCTAAAGGCTTTTCTAGGTTGGAGCTTATCACTGTTGATTCTAAAAGGATTATTTGATTTCTCCAGTAGGGCTATTCCTCTTGACCCATTTCAGATTATCAAATCTATTACATGTGGGAACACTCACTTCTGGCCATAGTGCTAGTTGTGTAATTGGTGATACAGACAGTAGTTATTGAGCTCATAGCTCAGCATTCCTTCTTCTTCATTGTCTTTTATTTAGCTTACCTCTGGATGAGGAAGCCTCAACATCATACCTTCCAAGAGAAAATGGCTCATTGGTAAGAAGGTAGCATTTACTGGAGTCAGTGAGATCTTTTGGCCAATAACAGTTCTCTTTGTCAGCAGGGCTTCTAGATGTCCTAGTCTTTCAAACATAGAGGCCCTCTTCCTTGGAGCATCAATAATAGCAATTTCAATTGGCCTTCTTTTGTGCATCGGCAGAGGTGCACATCGTGCAATCTTTCAATTAGTTGAGGCCTTTAAGCTTGACTTCGAGCAAGTGGGTTATGAGCAGTTGCAACATGGTTGGCAGCAACAATAGTTGGGAAGTTCATGCTGCCAAACTGGATGGTAGCTCCAGCATCCCTAGTATTATTAACATCATTAGCCAAACGGATGTTAGCTCGCAACCTAGCTTGATAGTGAATGTTGTGTTCTGGAGATACATTCCCATTAATACTATAGCATAGATTTGAATATATAAAGATGGAAAGAGAAACTTGTCCCCAGCAAAGTCATAAAAATCTGTGAGCTCCAAAAATTTACCACCGACCTCTTGATGAAGAGAGTGATTTAAAGTGTCGATGAAATTTTCAGAAGGTAGATGACTAGTAGATAAGACACTACCCAGAGATTTCTCTCTCATTTTGTGACAACTTTAGATCTGGTTCCAAGTTTCTTATAGGCGCAAGCACCTATAGTTAATTACCCCTCTCAATACTGAAAATGAACTTTTGATTAAGGCTAGTCATTAGATCGCTAAATGTATAGCTTATAGTAGCAGCATGTGGAGTTTTAAAATTTGGGATTTATGAAATTCATCAGTATTTAACTTAAAGTGGATGATTAGGGGAACGATGATGTGCACGATATAGATCTCATGATTTCGTCATCCCGGGCTGTCGTAGTCCCTAGTCTACTTAGTTAGAGGAGGTAGTCGACCTAACTTGACAGAAGAATCCTTGTCAGCAGCCATGGGTTTTGTCATCCAAGAAATTCTTGTAAACTTAGGGTGGTGTTTATCTAAGGAGACATTGGCTTAAGTCTACCTTAACTAACAAAGAGCTTTTTTCCTTATCAAGTGCATCCTAAGGTTCACAACAGAAAGTATGGATCCATTGAGGAGCATATAGGCTACAGTCGTGATCATAATATAATGGTGTCATTTGGTGACAACCACCCGGTCAGAGGACTCTGGTTGTAACTGCATCATGTGTGGAGACTACTAGCCAAACCAGGCAGTCAGAGGACACAGACCACATCCTTACTGGCATGAGATTATTTAGAGTAAACATAGTTGTGTACTTGATTTGACTTTGGCTTTTTTGTGAGCTAGAGTTTTTTTAATTTGTCTCATTCAACAAATAATTACGGAAGACGGATTGAATTTTAGGTTTAAGTTTTTTTTTAGAGATTGAATTTCATTTAATCATTTATAGATTAATGATACTTTAGATTCTACATTTAGATTGATATTCAATTTGAATTAATTTGATTTGAAATTACAATCATATTTTGATGTAAGTATCCCCTCTAGTTAAAATCTCTATTTAACACAGCCGTCATCGGGATAGTTAATTGATTGAATCAAATATATTTGAGAACTTTAGATCCTGTCAACTCTATTTAGCTCCTAAAAGAGGATTAGATCTACCATCACATGACAGAATTAGCTTCTCAGATATTTTATTAAGTTGAATTTCTTATAATAGATTTTTAGGTTTTGTTAATGCAGACCAAGTCCTAAGGCTAAATCGGGAATCAACCCGCACAGCATCCTCAGATACTAAATTTAAGCATTCAGCATAATATCGGGGGTCATGTGGGTGTTTTAGAATACTTGTAATTCATTTTAGTTTCTTAATGTTGAAGTTTTGTTGACCATTTTTATTGGGGAAATCTTCACTAGTTTAACTCTTAATTTATACAAGATTGATAACACGTGATCATTGACTTATGTAGAATTGATGTTGATATGAATTTTGAATATTTATAACATAAGATCAATGTCATAATTGTCTATTTCAAAACACCATTTTAAATTGCGTCTTCTCCCAAGACAATCTTGATTTTTCGGCAGAAATTACATATTTGATAATTCATTAATCTTTTATATCCCTTTGTAGAGATCATAGTACAAAGTTTGATTGAGAATTTAGGAGTTGGACTACACAAAGATGTCCTCCAATGCAACTTAACAGCATCCCTAAATGTTTTGTAAAATATCGATATAGAATGATTTCCTTGGATTAACATCCTACGATGAGTGTAGGAATTCAAATTTTTGAATTCATTATACACATCTTGATGAAGTAATTTTGAGTTTGAAATCATTTTAAAATAAGTGTGACTCTTCTCTTAGGTTAATCGTAGAAAAATATCAAATGTTTAAATTAAGTATAGTGTCGCTTTGTGATATCCGTAGAATTTCATTTGAAGCACCTGTTAACTTAATTATGATTAATCTGTAGATCTACTTGACTCTTACATTTAATTATAAATTAGGAGATTTACATTGTTTAAAATTAGAATGTGAAGATCATGCTTTGAATTTTTTAGAATAATTTCTCATTGTAGATGCACATGGGTAGGTGGACGATTTCAATAATAAATTTATCCACCACACCTTATCCTGTATTTTGTTTAATGCCTTGGGGGCGGAAATTTTTATTTTCGTATATTTTAAATATACACGTGGGCGGCAATTTTTATTTTCATATGCTTTAAATATTACCCGATTGGCCCTATGAGGATTCCATGTTCAGCTATAAATATGGGGTAGTGTTAGTTCATTTTCATTCAAATTTATTCAATTCCTCTAGGTGTTTTGAAAGTTGTAGTTGTGAGATGATTCTGCTTATAATTTGAGAGAAGATTCTTCTAAGTCGCCAGGTGTTTTGGTATGTACTTTGATTTTGAATTTAGCAATTTTACTATATATATACTCAAACTACTTATATTTTAGCTTTAACTTTTTATTTCACGTTTAGTTCAAATTTAAGTACAGTTTAAATCTAATTTATGTCTCATATCAATTTGAATTTCGGCAGCCTCACCGCGTTGGAGGCTGCATCGGTGACTGCTTTGACCTACCCATCACGTTCTTCTAAGCGCAATGATTGGTATCTTGCGACACCGCAGTCTTAGTGTTCAATCTTACTACGCTCTTCTAAATGCAGTGGGGTCTTCAAATATATCTGCACAATAAAAAATACATACACACATACATTCATATATATACACATCACATTATACTTTTTCAAAGGATAACACAAGACATTGGAATATGATAAGTCTCTTTTTGAATAGATTTAAATAATTTTTTTTGGATTTGTAGAAGTGGCTGGGTAGAGAGAGAGGGAGAGAGAGAAAGATGGCAACTCTCTTCTTCTTTTTTTTCAATTTGTTTTCTATAGATCACAAAGAGAGAGAGAGAGAGACGATCAGCTTCTTTTTTTTATTTCTTGTAAATCACAGAGAGAGAGAAAGAAAGAGAGAGAAAGACACGACATCTCTTTTCTAATTTTTCTTTTTTTGTAGAGAGAGAGAGAGAGAGAGAGAGAGAGAGAGAGAGAGAGAGACTAGGGACTATGTGAGAGGGTCGGCATCATCTCTATATCAAGCATTAGAGATGAAATTAGGAGGTCAACGCTCATGGGTTTTAGAGAAAAAGAACATGCTGCATGTTAGAAAGAAATTGGGAAAGTGACTACGAATGCTAAGAGAATGGATGGGAGAAGTAGCTTGGCTCTGTGCATGTAGAAAGATGAGATCCGCAGAGGGCTAGGAGGAGAGCTAAGATTCATGACTCCTTGAGGTCCATACCTGTGGAGAAAGTGATTAAAAATTATGAAGTATCGATTTGGGATCCGCTACTTTGGCAAGTCGTCATGTGAGAATCAAAAGAGAAAGGAAAACGAAGAGAGGGAAGTCGTAGCAACTGTTCGCGGGAGAGGAGGAGGCTCTCGGTGCTTATGAGTTGTAAGAATGGAAGTGTCAGGGGAAGAGCTTGGCGAGAGGGGAAAATGGGAATGAGAAGAAAAAAATGAAAGTCTATAAGGAGAAAATACGTCCGAGTCCGCATGTAGCTTTACGCGGACTCAATCCAATCGACGCGTGTCGATTTTTTTCCATTTTAGCGGTTAATGGAGCGAATAAACTAACAAAGACCTAAAGGGATGACATATTCATATTACATTACGCTTCCCCGCCCGACCGTTCGCCTCATTCAAAAGTGGGAGAATAAGAGAGAGATATCATTCGACATTCTTCATAGAACGCTTTAGGGCTTTCAACGAAAGATTTTTTCTCAACTTTCTCGATCGGTACACATCCGGCCTTCTGATATAGCAAATCAAAAATTGAGGTATTGTAGGTGACTACATGAGGTATTTACACATGCATTCCCAAACTTGAATGAATTTAGGGTTTACTCTGTTCTTCTCACTGTCCAGTGAAAGATTGGTTATTTTTTATATGTTATTTTGTATTTGTACTCTTTGTACCTCTCTCGAGGGTACATAGCATTTAGTTTTTTTTCCAGTTTCTTTAGCCTATTTCTTGAGATTATGTTCATTACATTCAAATGTAAGCAATTTGGAGGATGTTTGGATAGTTTAAGAGATTTTTTTGGCATCTGTACTCTCTATACCTCTCTTGAGGGTACAGATCATTTAGGGCCTACTTTTTTCAGTTTATCTTGCCTTCTTCTTAAGATTATATTTAGGGCATTCCAATGGAAGTAATATGAAGGCTATTTGGATGGTTTATGGGGGTATTTGCATATGTACTCTCTGTACCTCTCTCGAGGGTACAGATCATTTAGGGCAATATTTTTTCAGTTTATCTTGCATTCTTCTTGAGATTATATTTAGGCATTCCAATGGAAGTATTTGGAGGTAGTTTGGATAGTTTCTAGGGGATATTTTGCATCTGTACTCCCTGTACCTTTCCTGAGGGTATAATTTAGGGTTTTTTTCGCTTTTGGCCTAATTATTGAGATTATATTTAGGGCATTCCAATGGAAGCAATTTGAAGGTTGTTTGGATGGTTTCTAGGGGGTATTTTGCATCTGTACTCTTTGTACCTCTCTCGAGGGTACAGAGCATTTAGGCATTTCTTTTTCCAGTTTATTTTGCCTATTTCTTGAGATTATATTTAGGGCATTCCAATGAAAGCAATATGAAGGCTGTTTGGATGGTTTCTGGGGGTGTTTTTCATATTTGTACTCTCTGTACCTCTCTCGAGAGTATAAATCATTTAGGGCATACTTTTTTCAGTTTATCTTGCATTCTTCTTGAGATTATATTTAGGGCATTCCAATGGAAGAAATTTGGAGGTTGTTTGGATGGTTTCTGGGTGTTTTCTGCATCTATACTCTCTGTACCTCTCTTGAGGGTACAGAACATTTAGGGCCTTTTTTTCCAGTTTAGGTTGCCTATTTATTGAGATTATATTTAGGGCACTCCAATGGAAGCAATTTGAAGGCTATTTGGATGGTTTCTGGAGGGTATTTTTTATTTGTACTTTATGTACCTCTCTCGAGGGTACAGATCATTTAGGGCAAACTTTTTTCAGTTTATCTTGCATTCTTCTTTAGATTATATTTAGGGCAAAGAAATTTGAGGTTGTTTGATGGTTTCCCTGGTGTTTTCAAGATCTATACTCTCTCAGATTCTCTCAGAGCAACATTTGTGGCCTTTTTTCCAGCTTTAGTTGCCTTTATTGAGATTATATTTAGGCATTCCAATGGAAGCAATTTGAAGGCTATTTGGATGGTTTCTGGGGTATTTTTATTTGTACATGTACCTCTCTGGGTACCATCATTTAGTGACTTTTTTCCTTTATTTTTTTGAGATTATGTTTAGGCATTCCAATGGAAGCAATTTGAGGTCGCTTGAATGATTTGGGTATTTTTTCTGTACTCTCTACTCCTCTTTGGGGTACTAATTTAGGGACTTTTTTTAGTTTTCTTGAGATTATTTCATATCTTGGAAGCAATAATCGCTTGGATGGTATATTTTACATATGTACATTTGGAAATTTGACTTTATGATTTTGAGATTGCTGGTTATTTTCTATCTATATTTTATTATTTTGAGATTTTTGTTTTTTATTATTATAATTTAGTAATTTGATGGATTATTTCAATATTTTTGTGTTTTATGATTTCCTCTGATCTGAGGGTACGATCATTTATGGCCTTTTTCCTTTATTTTTCTGTTTATTGATATTATGTTGGAATTCCAAAAGCAATTTGATAGCTTGGATGGTTTATTTGGGGTATTTTGCATCAGACTTTATACCTCTTTGGAGGGTACAGCATTTAGACTTCTTTTCAGCTTTATTTTGCCTATTTCTTGAGATTATATTTAGAGCACTCCAATGGAAGTAATTTGATGGTCGCTTGGATGATTTGGTGTTTTTTGCTCAGATTCTCTCACCTCTTGAGGGTACAGCATTTAGGACCCAATTTATTTTGCCTATTTCTTGAGATAATATTCATTACATTACAATGGAAGCAATATGGAAGTCGCTTGGATGGTTTGTATTTTGCATCAGACTCTCTACCTCTCTTGAGGGTACAGATTGTTAATGACCTACTTTTTTTAATTTCTTTTGGCCTACATCTTGAGATTATATTTAGGGCATTCCAATGGAAGCAATTTTGAGGCTGGTTGGATGGTTTCTGGGGTTTGTTTGCATCTGTACATTCTATTAGGAACAATTTGGAAGATGTTCGCTTGGTTTTGATTGGTGATTTGACTGCATCATTACTCACGACTTTTCTTTTTGAAGTTTACCATGTCTGAGAAAAGGATAACTTCGAGATGTAGGCCTACCACTGTAAGAACTATGTTCGATAATATTGCAGCACGCTTTACTGATGAATCCACTGACATTTTAAAGAGGCTTCATCTCCATCAATTCATTAGACTAAAGCAAGACTTCCATTATTACATCGATCATGTCTTGTTGGACATAGAAAAGCAAGCTTTCTTGTTGGGTGGCGTGCATTTCTTTCACCCCGATGAAGTTGCGTGATGATAGGGATGCCAAACAGGGTAGAAGGTCTTATGGCGAAATACCGCATTTCGTTCATCGACTACAAGAATCAACTTGAGAATTCGATGGCTCATTGTATGTAAAGTAGCACAGTTTGTACATACATTTTCTCCGTCAAATCTATTTTTGTATATCACAATTCTGGGTGGCATCAATTGATTATCTATGCCGATGACATAGATAGATTTGCAATACAAGGCGAGGCCATTTGGGACTTTCTTTCTAATTTGATGTTATTACATCAAAGATTCGACCCTGAGGGCGTAGATTACATGAGTGGCTTTGTCACTCTTCCGATGGTATGTTCTATATCTCCGTGAATGTGTAATTTAATGCTGAAGTTTACCGCTTTAAAATATTTATTGTAGATATGGGTATGAGCACATAAGCATCATAAGCTCATCATTTCCATCCAGCCATGTCGCGATGGGCAAAAATAGAGTTTCCAAATAATGCTTTCACGGTTTGGGAGAACACCGTGTGACATATAATAATATCACTTAGTTCATATAAGAATGTCTTTATTTATGTTGTATGTCTTCACATTTTCTTATCGGTTTATCACAGGTCTGCCTTTCATTCGAGGACATATTAGAAGAGGAGAACTGCTCCTTCGTGTCCCCGCCAACAATCTACACATGTTGAGCTCATTCCAATTTTAAGTCCAATTGCACCACTCTCTCCATATGTCTCTCCTCGATATTCTCCATCCAGGTATCTAGCTCCGCTAATACCCCATAACAGCTTTATGGTGGAGAGATACTGGTTTGAGACTTGAAAGATACAAAGATCGTCTTTTCATGCAACAATGACGGAGAGGATGGATGGGCTTGATTTATGTTCGCTATCGAGGAAGTTCTTGCAGTGGTCCTACCACCCCAAGTGTGGGGAGGTTCTGGGGGGTCACTCTGTGGGAAACTCTTGAGGAGGCTACCACGTGAGCTTCCCCTGGAGGGTACCCCTGGGAGGCTACCTGGAAAGCCCCGAGGAGGGCACCAGAGGAAGCTCTTGTGGAGGCTACCACGTGAGCTTCCACTATGGAGTTGGATACTCCAACCTGGAAGGTGGAATTGACCATAGGTGAAGTTCTTTTGGAGGCCGCTACTACACATGTTTATGCTCTGAAACCTGTAATCGGCAGCATTGAGTGTGGTGTGAAAGCTCGGTAGATAAGGAAGAGGAAAGTCATTCTCCCCTTCACACACACTACGGAAGTCAGAGCAAGAATAAATGATGTGGTGGCTTCCACTCAAGATGAGAAGCTGGCAGCAGAGGTATTAAGTTACTTTCTTTTAAATTTGAGATAATAAAAATAGATTTCACTAAATATTTTTATAGGTTCACAAAGATGAGCTAGTAAAGGTTGATTACCCACAGACTGCTATCGTTATGGTGGAGGAGCATCAATCAGAGGTATGAAAAATACTCAGTAGATCGATCCTTAATTCATAGTAAATCTAGCTCTTCATCACTAACTTTCGTATCAGTAATTTCCTTACATCCATTAGAGGCACTTCATGTTGTTGAGTTCTCATCCAGAGCTATGTTGCCTAAGCCGATGCTCGATCTTATTGACACGTCATGCTCCCGATTCGAGGACAAGTAAGTCAATCCTCAATCAGCTCCTTCATACATAAAATAACCTATTCATTTAATTAAGATCACTTTAAAATATTTATCACTTGTAGGGGTGATACAGTATTCGCAGTTGGGAATATCATTATTGCATGAGGGCAGATTGATGAGTTGCTGACAGATCAATATCTCTCAGATGCACACATTGATGCCTTCGTTCTTTTGCCGAGAAGTATTCGCCCGTCCGGTTGTATGTCCCTATTTGTACATTTCATGCTTGCATTGAATGTTACCCCACGTGAATGTTGGGTATTATGATTCAATTCTTGTTTATTTAGATAAAAGCTAGAATCTATAATCGTTTCTTCTTTTCTCAGAGTTATGCCAGGTACGGCCTAAAGACGGAAAGCAAAATATTTATCCAACATGTCACTGCAGACAGTGTGTCGAGGGCTGAGTTAATCTTACTGCCAGTTATAGATAATCAGCACTGGACACTCCTGGTTGGGCATATTAAGTCAGGGGCCTGGTATTTTTATGACTCATTACCCAAACCAACCCATAAGATCATTCTTCCTGAGATTGTAAGAACAGTTTTCAAATTTTGTTTTTCTTAACTATTTTTTTTTTGGGCCAACTTATTAAGATTATGTTCTGGCTATTCAGATCAAATTACTTGTTGAAGATGCTGGCCAGTCTTTTGCTAGCGATCCCAGAAAATGGCCAATCAAAATGGTGAGTGGATGTCAAAGAAAATAGTGTCGATCGGAATGTTTGTCAAATACATAGAAAGAATCAAAGAAACCTCCAAATGGAGGTAGACCACCGTGATTGGCCAAAGAAGATGAATATATTTATGAGTTCGCCACGTTATATTTTATTTGGGACTTAAAAATCCAAATTGAGAACAATAGGATTTAGTTTGATATAGGATTTTGTATAATGCATTGGTTTGGTGGCTTCGAAGACTTAGCTATTTTGTTGAAGTGAATGGATCGCTTTATGGATGGGATGATATTTTACTCGCTTTTGTAACTTCTTTTCTCTCATTTCATATAGTTTGATTTCATTGATATTTTACTCTGGGATGATATTTTACTCCAGCAATCATCTTTTTATCTTATAGATTTGGTTTTTGGGGGCTATATTCTTGAAAGAAATCTTCATTTAACATCGTTTTTTATGGTATGGTCATTTTGTTATGAGCAGAATGCATAAAATTAATGCAGCCGAATGCATAAAATAAATGTTATGCAGCAAAATGCATAAATTAATGCATAAAATTAAATTAGGGATTACTGGCCATTAGGAATTATCTTTTTTTTTAAATATTGATTGTGAAATTATTGTGGTTGGTGTAAATAAATTTTGATTATAAAATCATAATATTTTAACCGTTTCAATTTTAACTCATATGTATTAAAATATTATGATTGTTGTTATTTTTTTATTATGAAAATAAAGCGCTTAAAAAAAATTAACTATGTATTTCTTAGTATGCTCATGCTCGAGTGAAATGAAGTTCAATATTAACTTGAACCTTATCAGACTGACTTGTCTATTTATTTAGATGAAACAAAAAACAAAAATAAGTTAATCTATTATAAAAAAAATAGTATTTTTTGTCTCATTGCAATATGAAAATTTAATTCTTATAACTATAATGAAACTTGTCCCAAAGAGATAACTTATAACATTTAATTATATAATAATTATTTTCAATTTGAATAGTAAATAAAATAGATTAAGAGGCTTTTAAATTTGCCATCACATTATAAGATTAAATTTGCCAACTAACTTAATACTAATAAAAAATTAATTCTAGATATCCTTTCTTATAAATATCTTCTAGATAGTCCATAATGATCTGTACTCCAAAGAGGTACAGAGAGTAAATATGCAAAAAAATATCGAGAAATCATCCAAGCAGCCATCAAATTGCTTCCATTGGAATGCCCTAAACATAATCTCAAGAAACAGGCAAAATAAACTGGAAAAGAAGTCCTAAATGCTCAGACCTCCAAAGTGGTGCAGAGTACGATGCAAAAAAAATACCAAATCATCCAAGACCATCAAATTGCTTCCATTAGAATGCCCTAATCTAAGAACAGCAAAATAAACTGGAAAAAGAAGTCCCTAAATAATCTGTATCCTCCAAAGAGGTACAGAGAGTACAGATGCAAAAAAATAACCAGAAATCATCTAAGCAGCCATCAAATTACTTACATTGGAATTCCCTAAACATAATCTCAATAAACAGGCAAAATAAACTGAAAAAAGAAGCCCCTAAATGATCTGTACCCTCCAAAGAGGTACAGAGAGTACAGATGCAAAATACCCCCCCCTAAAAACCATCCAAGCAGCCTTCAAATTGCTTCCATTGGAATGCCCTAAATATAATTTCAAATAGGCCAAAAGAAAGTAAAATTATCTATACGAGAGGTGAGAGTACGATGCAAAATAACCCCAAATCATCCAAACATCCATTGCTTCCATTGGAATGCCCTAAATATAATCTCAAGAAGAATGCAAAATAAACTAAAAAAAGTAAGCTAAATGATCTACTCCAAAGTACAGATAGTACAGATGCCAAAACAACCCCCAGAAACCATCCTAACAGCCTCCAAATTCCTTCCATTAGAATGTAATGAATATAATCTAAAGAAGCAGGCAAAATAAACTGGAAAATGAAGTATCTAAATGCTTTGTACCCTCCAGAGAGGTACAGAGAGTACAGATGCAAAAAACCACCTAGAAATCATCCAAACTGCCATCAAATTATTTCCATTGGAATGTAATGAACATAATCAAAAGAAGTAGGCAAAATAAACTGGAAAAGAAGTCTCTGTACCTCCAGAGAGGCAGATGCAAAAAACCACCCAGAAATCATCCAAACATCTATCAAATTATTTTCATTAGAATGTAATGAACATAATCAAAAGTAGGCAAAATAAACTGGAAAAAGAAGTCCATTAATGCTCAATTCTAGAGATAAAAAGAGGATGCAAAAAACTCTGAAATCATCCAAGCACCATCAAATTACTTCCATTGGAATGCTAACATAATCTCAAGAAACGCAAAATAAACGAAAAGAAGTCTAAATGCTATTCCACCAAAGAGGTAGAGCACGATGTAAATAAAAAAGTAAAAATTCAACAAAAAAGCATCCAAATTGCTTCTAATTAATGTAATTAACATATTCTCTTCTGAAACAAGAATATCACTAACAATAGAAAAATTGCACAAGAAACATTACCGAATTTTATTAATACATCCTCGCCTAAATTTAAATTATTTCAACATTCTCCATCATTTCTTTGTAAAAGATTTTATTTCTATTTCCGTTTTCTGAAAAAACTAACCCTAAACCCTAAATCTATCTATATCTTTCTTTTAAATTTATCCCGCGCATTCCAACGATGCTATGGGCGAGGAGATAAACAAATCTTAATATGACATTCCTTTACAAGCCGTATTCGTTATCGCTCATAATAAAATAAAAAAAATACTGACAGCCGGTAGATATTGCACGTAAAACATGTGAACTAACATAATATTTTCTCCAATATAAGAGAATTGGAGACGTCATCCAGCAATGAGAGCTACTCCCTTTTGCCTTTCGGCTAGCCCTTAGCAGAGATGTCAAACCGGCCATGTGAAACGGTACGGGCATAGGTTGACTTGGGCTCTGATTGATTATCATGGGTGGTTTGGACGGTGGAGGATAAGGAGAAATAAAAAAAAAAACTTGTTTAATATATGCATATAAAGTGTGAAGCTTTGGAGGAATGACGCGACTCTTTTTTTTTTTTCTTTTTTTTTTTGTAATCGGATGAAAATTATGGCTAGAAGGGATATTTTATCTTTCTCCTTTTTTTTATTTAAATACTAAAACTATAACTTTAAATATTAAATATGTAAATATTTCTTTTAATCTGAAATGTAACTAATATATATATATATATATATATATATATATATATATATATATATATATATATATATAATATAATTAATTAATTAATTAATTTATTATTATTATTATATTATTATTATTATTATTATTATTATTATTATTATTATTATTATTATTTATCGCTTGAGCATATTGAAGGTGAGTTCATATCATCGCCTTGGGAGGGTGGATTTCACCTCATCTTTATTCTTATTAAGATAAAATAAATTTTCACATTTTTTTTTATTTGTAGAGCTCAAAATTTTTTGTCTTTATTGTATATTGAATTCGCATCATTTAGTTCATGCAATATTTCGACTGATTTCGGCCACAATTGAGGTGTTTTGAGTTTGTTCCATATGATTTTATCTTTCGCAACATATCAATTAATATTTGCTCGCTTTTGTTTATGGCTATATAACAACCATAAGATTTTCGACATAACTTACTAACGAGGATCCTTCGATCGAGTCATTATCACCTCGACTAAAGGTCATTTGACTAATTGTTTGGGATAGCTATAAATTTATGGAAAGCCAGAAAAAACTAGCAGGAAGTTGTTGTCAAGTTGTGATCTGTTAAAATTCAGCGGAATCTATCTGCGGTTTACATAAATGACAAATATCCCTATAAACATATGAGCTGAAATTTTTTTTTGAAAAAGAATATGATGTATAAAATCTACAGTAATTTAAATATAATTTAGCATTTTTAATAATATGAATTAGTGATAATCACAAACAAAAAGATGATTTATATAAAATAATTTCATAGCACCAACAAAACAATGATGATATTGATCAATAACTTATATTTCTCACTTCATTTTTTTTGCTTGGTAGTTTAGCACTATATATATGATAATCTCTTAAAATATCAATAATGTTTTATATTTGTAGCAATTTTTATTGATTGGCCATGAAAAACTTGCTATAGTACTTATATGATAAATATCAAATTAAGAAAAAAAAAGTTTAATAGTTGGTATAACAATGCAAAAAAGCTAAAAATAGCATTTAAGATTATAGAATTGTCTACTATTTTAAAAAATATCAATAATACACAAAGCGTATCAGTACATATTAAATACTTTATCGTAAGAATTTTAAAGGAGTTCATTTTTATAACATTTACTCAAATACTATTAACGCCTCATTGAACACAAATTAAACTAATGGGATTTTTAGTATTTAAAGGCCTTCACTCATTTTCTGAGCCATTTCTCGCACAAACTCCTCATCACGCTCAAACGCTGTCCTTCCCATCGATGTCGTCCATGCCTTGCCGGTACCATCGCTATTTCACCTCTTCTCTTCTTTGTCGTCAAGGGTTTAACTTTGAGTCGGACCGAAGGAAAGAAGAAAGGGTTTGGAGACTTTGGTAGACGGAGGAAAGTGCACAATGACACTGCCCGCTTTCACAGTAGGGGTAATTTATGGAAAGACACCGCACCGGACCGCTGAAGGATGCATAGTGGTAGTTTGTGACAGCTTCCCAAAATTTGGGGGAAAAAACGGAGCTGCGGCGCTATGTGAACCACGTCACGAACAAACAGATCAAAGACTAAGTGACTATGACGTACTCGGATGACAACCATGGATGTTGATTGCGAATCGTTTCCAACCATCCGCTTTAAGTTAAAATGATAAATTTCAAAAGTTCACAATTTTATACTCCACTTGCTTATATACTATGCGTTAGATATCTAACAATAGCCTTTAATCGAAAGTTCTCGAGAGAGGAGTAATTAACTATAATTGTTTGCCCCTATAAACAACCTAGAACCAGATCTGAAGTCCTCAAAATATGAGAGTGAAATCTTTGGGTAGTGTCTTACTTGCTATTCCATCTGTCTTCTAAAAGTTTGACTGACATTTAATCTTACTCTCTTAATCGAGAGATCGGTGACGAATTTTCTGAGCCCGCAGTGACTCATCAGTGCCCTCGCCTACAAGCTTACTGGAGATAGCCTGGATGCCCCTTCAAGCTCGTTGGACCCACCAAAGTCCTCACCTATGAGTTCCCTTCTGACTATTTCATCTAGATCCATCAACCGGTGGTATGTCGAGCTGGGCACCGGCAACATGCCTTCTCCTACAAGTGTGAAGTGTGTTGACACCGATGCATTCCTTATGAGCATCAAGCTCACTAACGAATACCTTCCCTTGCACGACATATTTAAGCAGGTGGCCGACATGCAGGGCTGCAAACGAATCAAGCATGAGCTTGTTTAATGTTATAGCGCTCGAGCTCGATTCAAGCTTTTTAGAATTGTATTCAAGCTTGAGCTTTTTACCATTATCGAAGCTCTGCATTCGAGTTTGTTTATGAGCTCAATTCAAATTGCATTATCGAGTTTGTTAACTGCCTTGTTTAATGAAATAAATAAGCTTTAATCAAACTTGTTCACCAGCAAAACTTGTTGAGAAATATACATGCAATAAGCCTAAAAATAATAATTTAAATAATTGTTCACAAACAAGTTTTAATCGAGCTTGTTCACTTTTATGATAATGTTCATGAACATAAAAGTTCTGCTTGTTCATTTAGCAATCGATTATTTACAAAGTGTACAAGCTTGTTTGATTTGTTAATCAAACGATCATGAACGCTCTAATCGAGTCTCCATGAGTATTTGTCGAAGGCTCGGTTCATTTGCAATCCCACACTGAATGATAATGCAACTCTTGTAGTGCAGTGATAAAGGGATGTTAGTTTTTTACTTTAGTTTAATATTTAGGATGTTATATATGTAAATAGTAAATTTTATGTGTGAAATATGTAAATAATAATTTTTAAGTGATATGTCTGAAAATGCCTCTAAAATTGCTTGTCCGAAGATCAAGTCTTTAGGGGGTGGACAATATACAAAAATGATGTATAATTTAATTTCTTCATGGCTTTTTGACCAACTTGATCATGATTAAAGTGCATATTCTTTTCTTAGATTCCTTGAAATAGCATATAATGACATCAAGTTTACTTGGTGAAAAAATAATTTTATGATATTGTTACTTAGCACTTCTTGTGGAAGGCACCTAAATTGAGAAACAAGAGTTTTAAGAAAATAGAAAATTTTAGAGAAGAAAATCTATTATTTATTGTAAAGTTATTTTTATCAGTGCTTACTTGGCATCATAGGCCTTTTAGGTTGTTTGATCCAGAGCTTTCCACATAGCACTTGCTAGGACTACTCTGATGAAGGTTAAGTTGACTAGTGACTTTACACACTTCTGCTCCATATTTGAAAATCCTAATGCATATTAAGGGTCACAAGTCAGGTATTTGAATTTTATGATATATATTCTGGTACTTACTCACTTTTTTTGATGTAACTTTTCTTATTGAGCTATACCTCGATCCCCATCTATAATTAGTAGGTCATAGAGCAAGCCTATAACGCATTATTATCTTGAACCTTAAACTTTCAAGTAATAAGAAACCACACAGCTTTTCTTCTAATTCCCTTTTGTGCTCCCATTTTAATTAATTTTTTATAGTAAAACTCATTCTATGGATAAATTTAAATTTAACATCTTATATATTTTATTATATTAGAAATTTATGCAATCAAAGGAGTATGCTCATTATCCTTTCGGAGAAGAAAGAAGAAAAAAAAAGTTATTTATTGCTGTGCTGAATCCAAAAATTCGACGAGGTTGAAAGGATATATTCGCTTCTTACAAAACTTCATATTAACTTAAACAGTAAGAGGAGATTTCATCGTTAAGTGAAAGACTACATAATTGGCTTGGTAATTGTAGCTTATTCTATTCATTCAGAGTGTGTTTGAAATAATTTTTTTTGACTTTTTGGTTTTTTAGAAAGCAATCAGAACTGTATTTATCTACTAACTTTTTAGTTATTTTTCTGAAATTTTTATGATAAAAATTATTTTTGAGAATTAAATTTATGAAGTGTGGTGATTGTTAGAAATATGTTATTTGAATTTTTCAAAAAAAAATATTTATAACATATACAATAATTTTTTTAAAAAAATTATCTTTTCCTATAACAGCTTTACAATCAATTTTTTAAAAAAAAATTAAAATTGCTCCAATCAAATCTTAAATCTTGATCTTAAGCTCCAAAATGAAAATTGTTCCTGCTACATAAGAGTGACCATAAATAATCTTTATGTATAAAATTTTATTGCTTTAATTAGAAAACTGAAAATTATCAATATTTTAAGTTGATTTCTAAATTACTTTATAACTTGTTATGGGAGACTAAAGTTTTCTCATATCTATTTATTTATATATTTTGTTATCATTTTAAAATTGCTTTTTATTCATAATTCAGTCATACTTAAAGTAAAAAAGATATATACGATAAGTTTCAATTCTAACAAAAACAAATGGGAGGATAATAATTGACGTGGCTGCTTTAAAAAGTCACAATTAAAATTAAGCTAGATAAACAATTTGTGAGTTCAGTTTAATGAGATAATAAATCAATCGGAAGCTTTTTAAAACTCTATTCTATGACTCATCAACTAACTAATGCTAAAAAATATATTTACATAAAATATGCTTATAAAATATGAAAATCCATAATTTAAATTACAAATTTCCAAAACAAATTCTAATAAATGTATTTATTCTCCTAATTTTGATTATTTCTTCACAGTCCCCATTTTTTTTAATATTCTAAACTCTATTCTATGACTTGGTGATTTGTCGAGCAGTCTCAAATGATTTGTTCAAATAAAATTCAAATTAGATTAAAATTATATATCAAGATTCTAAACACAGTAAAGGCCGACCTCCATTATGAAAATTTGAACAGATATCCATATTATATTCTTATTTGATCATATCTTCTCTAAAATGTCTTTTTTTATTTAAAAAAGTCCAAACAAGAGATTATCCTTTATATTTATGTATGTTCATTACAATTTAAAATAAATTATTTCTTTTATTTCTCGTGAATTATCATTACAATAATTATTTTGGGAGTCGAGATAGTACAAACTACGAAGTAGTCTTGCACGTGATTTAGAGAATCTAATTAGCAAAGGAATTCTGTTCTAAGCAAAATAAAGATTGTTATCTGGTCGGATTTTTTATTCTGATATCTTTATTATATCAATATATATTAGAATTGTGATTGTATTAAAGGTTGTTCTTTCTGATCATTTCATTTAATCAAGATTATATTTTGAACTTTTGAACTAATCTCTAATTTTTAACTTTTGAGTTGCATTCCTAAGTTTTCAACTAGCAAGTTGGGCTTCATAAAAAAATTATTTCAAAGTTAAAAAGTTCAACTAACAAGTTAAAAATTAGAGATTAGTTTAAAAGTTCAAAATATAATCTTGATATAATACAATCACAAATCTAATATATATTTATATAATAAAGATATCAGAATAAAAAATCCGACCAGATAACAATCCTTAATTGCTTAGAAGAGAAGGTACTGACAAAGAATTGAGGGATACCCCTTAATGAGTATCTTAAAATAGAATAATCATCTATTTCACGAATCAAAAATTTCCATATGGCCAAAACAAGCCGTGCAAAAAAACAATTAGTACCAAATTCCTTTGCTAATTAGATTCTCTAAAAGACTACTTCGTAGTTTGTACTGTCTCGATCCCCCTCTCCTAATAATTTGATAGAAATATATATAAAATTTAACCACTCTCTTCTGTCATGATTTCGATTATATGATTTTAATTAAAGATGTGGTTTTAACTAAAAATCAAATCAAACCAAAATTTTTAAATTTGATTGGTTTTGAATTAGTAATTTAGATTTTGATTTTAATTAAAGGTTTTAGTTTTTTGGATGGTTTGTTAAATAAAATTTTGGATGAAACTAAAATATGTATATTATTATATATAAATATCATTTATTATTTTATTTTTTTTTGAGATTTTTTTTAGATATCCAATATTTCAAAATTTTAATGTAATATTTCTTCTTAACCAAAAATTCATCAAGTAAAAAAATTAATTTTAAATATTTTAGCAAAGTAGTTAATTACATTTTTATTATATTTATGTTGTTTGTTTATTTTTTCATGATATACAATAAAAATTATACAAATAATTTTAATATAAACTGATTTATCAAAACCAACAAATTATTATTTGGTTTGTTGATTTTATTTGATCAGTTTGATCAATATAATCAAAATCAATCAATTTTAAAAATTTATCATCCAATCCATCCAAATCAACCAAACGCACACCCCTAGATATTACTAATTTGCTTCAGCCACTATTTTGTCTTCTCTATTTTGTCATACTAAAATTAAGTAATTCATAATGATATCGACAAATAATGTCATCTTTTGTTTTTTCTCATCTTTAGGATTTACATAATAAACTATGATTTTTTTGCTATTTAAATCAACCACTACAACTCTTTCTTTTCAACTTCAAATTGGCAAACTGAAAGATGGGGCCTTCTCTTGCTTTCATAGCTACTTGCCTTCAACCAATAATCATTCTTCTGCTAATTTTAGTTGCCTTCAAAGTTTTCGGATGTCATAAATTTTGGTCAAGAAAAGCGAAAAGGAGATACCATCCCATCGTTGGAACTATATTCCATAAGTTTCTAAACTTCAGAAGATTGCAGGATTATCTTACAGATAATTCTCACAAGCATAGAACATTCAGATTGTATGTTCCTTTTCGCAATTTGATTTACACTACAGATCCATCAAACGTGGAGTATATACTAAAGACCAATTTCAAAAATTATGGCAAGGTGATCCATTGATTTATTTATTTCTACTGCTCTTTATGATTTAGAGTTAGAAGAATTTAGTTTGCTTTGATGGGAATGAGTCCACTAATGCATCTTTGAGACTCGTGCCCTATTCTTGATGCCATAAGAAAAATTTTATGGGGTTTTACATACATACCACACAATTCTTATGTATTTACGTTTTTAAGCATAAAATTTTTTTAATAATTAAATATTTAACTTTTGGTGTTAGATATGTAAATGCATAAGAATTGTGTGATATGTATGTAAATCTTTCAATTTTTTAAGCCAAGTGACCTACAATTATACTATCTTAAAATTATTTTACAATTATAGTTATGTATTTATATATATATATATATATATATATATATATATATATATATATATATATATATATATATATATATATATATATATATATATATATATATATATATATATATAATTCATATATCTATATGTGCCAGATCAAATTATTGAAATTTGATAAGAGCAAAAACTACGAGTTGGAGTTTATGCTAGTGTTCTAACATAGATACGAAATTTGCTTTCATGTCACCTTATCCAAGCTTAATGAAAATTAAGCATGACTTTTAGGTTTTTTTTTTTTTTTTGTGTAAGATTTCCTTCCTCTATTAAAACAAGATTTTGATATTTGAAAATAGGAAATTTCATATTAATACATAACATTAAATCTTTTTTAAATTTTGAATTGATACTTTTGATTTTGTAAGAAAAATATAATTCATAAAATTGAGAATCAACAATTAATTTGATAATTAATTAAAGAAAAATAATGCTATTTACTAAGAAAATATAGAAATCAATTCATAATTAATCGAATACATATGATTAATGTTTCAACTGAACTTAATTAAGATCATAAAGGTGACAAATAGTTTTAAAAGTTATGAACATTTATAACCAATTGTAACAATTAAAATAAAGTGAAAAAATTACAAAAATATTCTAGAAGACTTAAAATATGAATGTATGCATGAGTTTAAGTTAAACTCCTTAATTAATTATTAAAAATTATCGGTTTATTGTGAAAATTTAGATTTAAGAGCCTTAGAGATCAATTTGGGAGCCTAATTTGGCCAGATGCCTCTTAACATGAAAAGAATATAATATAAAAATCATTGCAAAATTTTAAAATAATTAAATGTTTTAAACATTTATTTTACAATTTAGAATAATTTTAAAATTAACTAAATAACAAAATTCATGTAATTTGTATAAAAATGATCGCATGTATTAAATTTAGATCTAATATTTGAGGTTAACAGTGACTGAAATAAGATTTAGAATATTCAACACTTTCACATATATTAATTAATCCATATGCATAAATTTTCATTGAATATATTACTACATGCTTAACAAAATTCGCAACATCCTCATTAATCTGACCCTCTTTAGAATTATTATTTATAATAATAATAATCTTGTAAAATAAACCTATTTATGGTAAAAAATAATTTTAAACTGAATAGTTTTTTGTATTTTTTATGACCTTATTAATTTTATAAACCATAACGACTTAGAATTAAATTAGTCTTAGATAAAGCTTGAATATATGTCAATAAAAATTCTCTTAAAATCTTGAGGAACTAATTAAGGCAAATAAGATGCTTCCGAAGTGCATAACCTTAGTCTATTTGTCCCTTTGCAATAGACGCTTACACTTCAATATATATAAAGTTTATCTTAAGAATTTGGATAGCCACAAATCAAAGAAAAATTGCTTACAATAAAGAGAAATACATATAATTAGAAACTTCAAGAGTTTATTTGAGAGCCAAACGTTCGATTAATTTTTGTATTCTCATACAGAAAGGACCATCTTGTTAAAATGAATCTGGCAATTATGAAATTGCTTTTATATTAAATAATTAAAGAGGATTAACACATACTATATGATGGAAGGTCTTGGTTCTTTCCAAAATAACTAGAATATGCCTTGAAGAAATTTTTAATAAACTCTGCTTCTATAAATTAAGCACGCTCCCAGAAAAAGATATGAAGGAAGATTTCTATAGAGAGAATTATGTGGCTAAAAAAGTTTCAAAGATCTACCTGTTATGACTAACATCTATTATTATTATCAAAGTTGATGTTCATTGTCAAGATCATGGGTGGTGTCTATTATCGACACTCATGATGCTCACTGTCATCATATATGCTAAAAATTGTCTTCGTCACTAATGATGGTTTATATTTCAACACTAAGGATGATGCCTATTGTCAATAATGTCAATGTCCATCTTTTTCGACAAAGCTGCACTAAAGCCTACATTCACTATTATTGTAGATGCTTGACATCATAACAACGATGATGTCAATCATCACTATTAATGCTCCAATTATAAAAAATATTAGTGTTAATTGTCAACATTAATTCTATTATTTCTTATTAACAACAAGCGTTCATAATGATTATCATCAAAATACTAATGCTAGTCATTAGCATTAAAATCAATATTGACTATTGATATTAATATCAATGTGCATTATAGCTAACAATACTGATGCACGTAGTTGTCAATAATGTTGTCACCAACTGCCGTCACAAATACTAATGCTTATTATGCCTATCAATACTAATGCATGCAATTGATAGTAAGGTTGATGCCCATCAACCTTGATAGCATTGATATATGTTGTTCTTAAAGTTGGCTCGCATTGTCATCAATAATATTGATGACCACTATTATTACTAAAATCAACATCTACTAATTTCGATAAAGCCCCAATATTATCATTATTGCTAACATTTGAAGTTGACTAGATTCACGCTTAGTTTCTACCAAGTTTGTTACACCTCTTTATAATTTCTAGTCTTCTCATTTATAAAGAAAGTGACCAAGTAGACTATATATCTTAGGCAATGACACTAGAAATTATTTTAGGCTTTTTGGTATATGTGAGAAATTTGATAAAAAAATTTTAAGTGAATCTCAATTTCATATATAATCCCAATTGGAAATTACTACCCAAGAAGAATCTTAGCCATGAATTTAAAAAAGGTAGTTATTTAAAGACATGACACTTTTAGAAACACATAGTAGATGTTGCATTTAAAAAAGGTGAAATGAGTTTTAAAGAGATTGCTTTGACCTCTTCTATTACATGTTAAAGTCATCAAATATATAGGATCAATGATGGCTAAAGGTTGATGTTTGATTATGATAGGGGTTTACATTGGTTGAGGAATGAAACCAATTGGTGTTAGGAAGACATATGAAATTTCTTAAGTTTAAGGATTCTCTCCATTGGAAGTTCTTTTTTGAATGCATCACCATAATCCTATGAAACTTATATTTAATAAAAATTAGAATACTTAATCAACTATTTAAATTAAGTCTTATTGATCATTTGATATTTTCATACCTCTTGATATCTTAGTAAACTTAGATTCAGTAATCTTAGATTCATCTAATTATGATGTATGTTTGATAACATATAAAAATTCAAAGTTCATTTGTCTATGTTAAATAGGAAAAAAGAATTCAGTGATGTTTCAACATGCTTAATTTATGACCATTTGAATTTAAATTAACTTTTTGTTATTATTGTTTAGCCATATTGTTAAATTGTGATTTTTCAACTATAAACTTCTTGGAAATGAAATTTGAATGACAACAAACTTAATTTTTAAATTTTTGGTATAAAAATCTTATAATTTGAGATCTAAAATTTGCATGAAAGTCAATACGACCTGATTAGACAAATTTGTTTGTCCATCAAATATATACATTTTAAGTAAATTCATATTAAATAAAGCTTTATTGTTTACTTTAAGCTATGTGGTTTTTAAATGGGTCATATATATGCATCAATTTTAAATATATTTTTCAAAAAGAGAAATATTACTCATCAATTCCTTTATTAAATACCTTGAGTGTATTTACATAGATAACACATAAATTTATATTTCAAATAACAATTAAATCTTTAATAATGCATCACAATAAAAAGTTTTTCTAAAATTAAATATATTTTTACATGCACAAAAAGTATTATATTTATAAATATGAAATTTTATGTCTTATACCTCTGGAATAGTAGCAGTGTATATGTGCTTGAAAATGTGGAGTCTGTGTGTTTTTGTGATGTAGTGAGAAACTATTTTTTCCGATCTAATCAGGTGGTTGTCAAAAACTGTAGTATGACTTAATTTTTAAGAAAAATTCTAATATCTGTGGTAGCTTTTTAAACTCCTTATGGAGCAATTCATCACTACTTTTTCAGTTGCTCCAAATACACCATAATTATGATCTCTTTATTTTCACTAGAAATATCTTTTTAGCTGCAAGTAATCCATAACTGAATAGACCGATAGTCATGTGATTCTCATCTTTTTCCTCGATTGATGATACAATCTTTGTCGTGCAACTAAAGCACTACATATTAAGCACCACACATCTTTCTTCTCATAATTCAAAGTAATCAACTGAGAAGAGATAAGGCACTCCTTGTTCTCATGGTTTTCTCCCTTCAACTAATCATTGTGCTTTTGCTGGCTTTGGTTTTTTCCACTATTATGATTGCTATTATTATTTCATCAGCAATTGCTTTTTTTTTTAATTTGATGGCAATTATTTTCACCACTAAATCAATTTAATTAATATTCAATAAATAAAAAAGTTTTTTAAGGTACTAAATAATTTTGTTTTAAATTAAGATATAAATAAAGTAAAATATAGAAAAATAAAATGATTCTTGATTTAGTTTGATGGGAATGAGTCGTTTACGACTGCACAAACACTATTGCAAGCAGAGGTAAAA
Source organism: Cymbidium sinense (assembly GCA_021442155.1). Lineage (NCBI taxonomy): Eukaryota > Viridiplantae > Streptophyta > Magnoliopsida > Asparagales > Orchidaceae > Cymbidium > Cymbidium sinense. Next base: position 78,116,064 of record CM038223.1, read on the forward strand.
AGAAATTCGATCACGACAAAGTTCCACAGTTTGCATTTTTTACTTTAAATCACGAAAATATCCACGCATTTTTTTTTTAAAGTCCTTTTTTCCTCTTTATTCTTTTGTTTATATTATGTTGATATATTAAAAATCTCATGTTTTGGAATTGCATTAAATATGATATGCAGTTTAGAAAAATAACATGATTCTTGTTTTAAATTAAGATATAAATAAATTATTAATATTCAATAAAAGTTTTTTAAGGTACTAAATTATTTTTTGAATGAGTCGTTTACGACTGCACAAACACTCTTGTAAGCAGAGGTAAAAACAAATTCGATCACGACAGAGTTCCACAGTTTGCATTTTTTACTTTAAATTACGAAAATATCACCGCAATTTTTTTTAAAGTCCTTTTTTCCTCTTTATTCTTTTGTTTATATTATGTTGATATATTAAAAATCTCATGTTTTTTTTTTCAGCTCTGCTCAGTTATGGCCTTCGTTACTTTTCTTTTTGGAACTGCATTAAATATGATATGCAGTTTAGGCATGTAGCATATATATTCTCACTGCCGATTCTTTAAAGGATTTGGAGTAATTTTTCCACTGTTTTATTTTTTCAGCTAGTTATTGCAATTATGCTTGTTTATAAAGATGGCTAGTTAATAGTTTTTTTTTTTTTGACAGTTAATTTATTTCTCCACATCTTTTCATTTTTAAGTAATATTTTTGCAACTAAATAAATATTCATAATGAGAAAGGAAATATTGTATCATATATATATATTTTTCTTTCTTAAGGGGCTATCTGGGTTCACTTTTAATTTTTTATTTTAATTTTATTTATTTATTTATTTTTTGTATTTTGATTCAAAATAAAAGATATTTGGTAGTCATAGTTTTTTTTAAAACACAAATATTATTTTGGGAGTTTTTAAAAATAATAATATTTATTTTTAAAAATAAAAAATACTACAAAAATATATTCAACAAATATGCTTTTAAAAATAACATTAAGAAAAATAAACTTGATCTCAAACAAATCCTAAGTGAACGGTTATGAAAAATTTCAGGGACAATTCAATTATGAAAATTTGAAAGAATTATTTGGGGATGGAATCTTCGGAGTAGATGGAGAAAAGTGGCGTCATCAGAGGAAATTGGCGAGCTATGAGTTCTCTACAAAAGCTTTGAGAACCTATAGTAGTGGTGTTTTCAAAACAAATGGAGCAAAACTTGGTCATATCATTTTGGAAAAGCGAGATCCAATGTGGCAATGGACATTCAGGTTAATTAGTCATCAGTAAATAATCTCTCTCTCTCTCTCTCTCTCTCTCTTATATATAGTTATATATAGTTATTATCACAAAATCATTAAAGAACTTCAATCCTTTTATTAATTGATAGGTTGAAAGCATTTGATTGATATTGCAGGAACTATTTATGAGGTCAACTATGGACTCAATATTCAAAATTGGGTTCGGAGTTGACCTAAAAATCTTGGATGGGTCTGTTGATGGCATTAAATTCACAAAATCTTTTGATAATGCAAGTGTTTACATCCTAAGCCGGTATGTGGATGTTTTTTGGAAAATCAAAAGGTTATTCAATATTGGCTATGAGGCAAAACTCAAGGAAGACATCAAAGTTATTAATGACTTCATATACAAGTTGATTCGTGCTAAAAAACATCAAATGACTGATGAAAAAAATAATTTGGTATACTTTTCATTTATCCTCTTCATACTTTTTTGTCCCTTTGAGAATATATACAATGGTTCCATGAGAATATATATATATATATATATATATATATATATATATATATATATATATATATATATATATATATATATATGATATATATATATGCAAGTATTTGAGATATTACATGGTTCTATGATGACAAATTGATTGATAAAATATATAAAAAATTCTGATTTAGAATTGCTGCATTATGTTGAAGGAAAGGAAAGAAGACATTCTCTCAAGATTTATGAATGAAATGGAGCATGACCCAAAAATATAACTTTCGAGTATTTGAGAGACATCACGCTAAACTTTGTTATAGCTGGTAAAGACACCACAGCCGGAACACTCTCTTGGTTCATTTATCTACTTTGTAAACATCCCACTGTGCAAGAAAAAATTTTCCAAGAAGTAAAAGAAGCTACCCAAGCAAGAGAAGATATTAGTATCAATGAATTCGTTGAGAAAATAACTGAAGGGGCGCTTGCTAAAATGAAGTACCTTCATGCTGCATTATCTGAAACTTTAAGATTGTATCCATCGGTTTCCAATGGTATGTTTCTTTTGACTAATGTCTTTATGTCAATAGTTTTTTTTTCTTTTAATGCATGATTCTAAATTTATGATTTCACCATTCTAAACTTATTTTTATCTTAACTTTTTCTTAATTAGGGGATATTTGATTCCTAAATTAGATGATTATATTATTATTCATTTATCTATTAAATGCAATATTTTAATTCATTTATTTTAATTAATGTTGTATTATAAAGGTCAACAGATTTGATTGACATGCCATCAAACCAAATAACTCACTTTTACTAATAACATAACATAACATATATTACATAACCTATATTATTGAATCAAATTAACCCTAAGAAAATTTAATCTTAGATGAGTCAATAAGTTGATTTAGACATCCGCATTTTACTAGGAAACTTGCTCAACCTGATTGACCTGACTCACTCAACTGTCATTAATTTGGCTTTTACATAGGAAGTGTTTGTGGTGTGAATGCTTAATCTGGCTTAATTTCTTAGTTCTATTTGACTCTATTTTTTTCCTCTTGATAAGCTAATTTGTGTTGCATTGTGCAACAAGTAGAATGTGAGTCGCTTCTACACGCTTACGATGGATTCGATGTTAATAAAGGAGATGTTGTGTTCTACTTGCCTTATTCAATGGGTAGGATGGAAGAACTATGGGGACTTGATTGTGAAAATTTCCAGCAGAGATGGATAGATGGTGATGGATCAATAAATGAAAGTCCTTTTAAGTTTACAGCATTCTAGGTAATAATAGTAATAATAATTATTATTTGTCAAATGTTGATCAATTTGGGCTTTATTTAATAAATTTGCTGAAAAATAGAGCAAAATCAAAGAATAAATACAAGAGATTAACAGGTAATATGAAATATAATAATTTGCAGCAAATCAACCAACCTCCAAAATACTTTTTAGATGTTTTTGATTTTAAGAAAACTATACAAGACCCACATTTTTAGTTGTTTTCTTCATAATATACTGTAAAATGAGTCCAGATAATGTGAAAATATTTATGTTTAAGTAATTTGATTAACTCTTCATATTCTTGGAACTAAGTTGCTTCTAAATTAAAACAAGGCTGACATTGTCAAGCATCTACAATACTTTATCCATAAAGGCAACTTGAAATCTATCCAATAACTGAATTACTTAATATATAATATGGAGAATTAATTTTCATATAAATCAGAAAGAAACATAACTTGAGTTGCAGTAAATATTTTCTCTAAAATATAAATCTAAGATTAAGTCCACTGCTAATTCATTTTCTGTTATATTTAACTTCTTTTTAAATAAACCTTTGCGCGCTAAAATGAGAGCCCGAGAGACTAAGAACTCATGATATTGTTGAACGTTTATCATAGTTATGACGACAAAATTAAATCTGTCTTTTAAAGAATGTGCATTCTGTTTAAATTACAAAAATTAATTTTCTTTTCAAAAAACTTAATAAATTTTTTAATAGAATAAAATTACAACTATAACTTTCCGACTTTCTGCATGAAAACTAGAAGCGTAAATTAACTCTTAATTTGTATAGGACTTCTACCTTGCAAGCTATGCGTTCCATCCAAATCTTATTGCTCTAAATCTACCTCGTGATGCAGGCTGGACCTCGTATCTGCTTAGGAAAGGAGTTTGCGTATATACAGATGAAGATCTTCGCAGCTGTTCTCCTCAATTTTTCAAGTTTAAGCTTAGCAACAAGAGCAACGATGTCCATTATAAAACCACGATAACTCTTCACATAGATCAAGGCCTTCATGTTCATGCATATCTTAGATGAACATGCATCAATTAATTATGTTGAGATTCTGTAACGCATACATATCAATGTATCACTTTTACGATGTTCGTTTTTGTTACACTGAAATGCGATCAAAATAAGAGTGTGGTTTTGTTACTAATTTGAGTGTAATTGAATTGTTGTGTCGCTATTTGCTCACTAATAAATGTAATTGAATTTTCGGTGTTGTTACACTTGCTATAGTTGTTATATCACGCTTGTTACACTTGTTATAGTTTTTACACTTTTATTACACTGTTACTTTGTTCTCTTTATTTTGCTTTACACTTGTTAAATGTTACGCTTCATAGCTTGTTATTAATGTTTAACTAATTGCACATTGTTGTTTGCAAGTAACGAAAGATGTCATGACGCCCGCTCCCCCGGTGATAACGGCGAGAGCTTTGTTGACACGGCCCACCACCTGAAGTGCTCTAGTATCTTCTCTCCCGCATCATAATAAAGTTTATTTACAGCTTTTTTAAAATGTTTCCTACATATTATCGCCACGCAACCCCATATATGAATGATGAGGGTTTAGGATGGGCTATGCGCACCCCAGTACTTCAATTGTCCCGATTTATGGATGCTTGCAGCTTTCGCCTGATAGTGTCTCATGCGATATTAATGATCACCACTACCGGCGCTTGAGCGATGGTGTTCGCAAATTTAATACCTTCACATGACTAGGAGATGACAATATTAAGATGTTATGATTCTCTTGGTATTTGGATAGATGGCATGATTGCAATTTGTTTAGTGGTATAAATGATGGCTATTTTGTTTTTTAGGAGTGCATCCGCACCTGCATTGATACCATAATGTTTATCCGCATATCACATCGAGTAATGGGAGCTCATGCATATTGCCTTACGATGGCTTGGACATACCTCGTGATTCATATTTAGATCTACAACTAGTTACTATGCATGTCGAGCATACATTGCTTGCCATTGATCTTTCTTTTGCATTTCTGTGGTTCACAAAGATTATTACGGATATTGACACGCTCACATTGCCTTCTATGCTCTTATCTATACAATTACATGAAGCAACAAAACCAACGCACACCAACATGTATTTGATGTGTTCATTTACGCAAATATGTAATGGAGCACATTCATAAGACCTACATTACGGTTCATATCCTGACATTGATGACTTATAGATTCATGGAATGAAGGTTATGTTGGGAAATGCAGATCACATCGAGCTTATAGGGATGAGTTGGATGAAAAAGTCGTAATTTGATGTAATGTTTATTTTACATTATTTATGTTTATTAAAATAATAACTTATGTTATAAATGCAGGTCATCCAGAGCCATATGGACATGATCCACTTACATGTAGGATATATGTTTATAGGATAGGAAATATGGCTCTAGAAAATTTATATGAAGAATTACCTAATTTTCAGAAATGTCTCTACCATTGATGTTATCGATCCATCGTAGACGTATCTAAAATATTGATTGGGTCCATTACCATAACTCTTACATTGCAGGAGGAAATAGATTGTCATGGATTCATCATATTGATAAGAAGCCAATCAAATACATGAGATGGTATCTTTTCATGGGCTTCATATGTTGAAGGCCGACACTTCTGACACATAAGAGCTCAGTAATTGATAGTTAGTCTAAATGCATGATTAAAATTTGTTTTCTTTGTAACAATGATACACTCATATAAATTTTTTATATGAATACCACATCTAATAATGATATTCGTTATTTTAGACAATGATACAAAAATATCGACATCTTTCCAATCAAATTATTATATGCTGGTGATACATATCTCAATTTAACTTGGATACCGACATTCCACTTTGTGAAAGGATGATATGATATTATTTCATATATTTACTGTATTTACACAACCACCTCGATTCATATGTGAAGCAATGTGGTCACAAATCATATGAAGAAAATATTACCGTCATTTCATATGACAATATGGAGTTTTAATAATTTACTCCAGAAATTACATACTCATGTTACAGTTAGATCAACTCAGATGGAAGAGGAGAGACCATCGACAAATCATCTCTATTGATGAACCACCATAATTAATAAGATCAACCATGAATGACAATAGATGTATATTTTTTTGTACATTTGATAGCATGTATTTTATTTTATATGTTTTTATGTTTACTAATTTACCTATCTCATTGTGTAATAAAAGTTTATTGTTTATTTAATTTTTAATTCAATAGAGATAAGATTTAATGTAATTACATATAGTTCAAATCTAATTTAAAAATATTTATCATATATGTATTTATTATGATAAATAGTCAAATGAAAATACATCTACAATCAAAATTCATATTACAAGTTTTAATGTGGAAAAGTAAATGTTACAAGTGTAAAATAATATCTTCAAATATGAAAAGAGTCATTATTTTTCAATAAGTAAACCCATTAAAACTCAATTTATATATGAATATGAGAGTGTTGATATTACTAAAATTATAATGTATTCAACAATCCATGTATTATGACAAAAAAAGAGAATAACTTATATAAAATTTATATACAAAAATCTATGAGATTCTTAAAATCACGAAATAGAATTTTTTATTACTTTTCCAACGATAAACCATGAAATTACATCGATGAGCTTGATACACCAAAAACGATCTTAATTTGATTTTTTTTAAAAAAATATTTATTATAATCTAGATTTCTAAACAACCACTTTATTTTAAATTTTTTTAAGTAATTAGCTAATTACATATTAATTGCGCTAATTTAAAAATTATTATGGAGACATAAACGCAAATAAATATCAATGTATCACTTTTACGATGTTGCTTCGTTTGAAGGAAAACCAAGAAAATGAAATGCGATCAAAATAAGTAGTGGTTTTGTTATTTACTAATGGCTACTAATGTGCCTTCTTTATTTTTTCTAATATTTTGGTTCGCTGAATTTTTCAGCATCTTCAGACAGCCTTAATATATGACTATTTTGCTACACTTCTGAAAAATGAATTGATTGTGCCGTATAAATTTCTCTTTTATTTTGATTAGAAGGCAATCTTAATTTATTTAAAACGTATGTTCTGAAAATCTCTCGACCTCAATGTTATACTGTTTTCTGGTTTTTCAATACAAATGAAGCACATTTATATTGCAACTCAATTTATTTTTCTTAATGTTTGATGCTATTTTGGAGAAGCTTGGGTTCTTTGTTCGACGAGTTGGCCCTCCCTCTGCTATTAGGATCTTTTCTAGTGGCACTTTCTTCTCCTCCTCCTATTTACTAGCCTTAATCTCACAACTTTTCCTGAGGTTGGTCTTCCTCCGGTGAGGCCTAAAGGTCGCCTTTATTCAGTGAGTTCCTCTGCCTCCCTTTGTCTCCTATAACATCCATCTCGGGTTGCCCTCCGCCGGTCACGAACTAGAAGGGTTTACTCGTTGCACAAACTCCTCACACAGCTTCAACATGAGCTACATCTCTTATAACCAAATCATTTTCTGATGAGGAGATCGATGGAGGCACAAATAAATGAATCTAACACTAGTAAGGTATGGCCTTGGTAAACGATTTTTTTATGGCGCAACTTTCTTCAAGCTATCAGTAAAATTTGGAGCTTGTGATGTATTGTCAAACTACTTTCCCTGGCTGAAGATTTCCTTCTTTTTAAATTTAACTATGTTAAGGAATTGAAAATTGTCTTAAAATGGGGTCCCTTGGTTCATTAGTGGACCTTTCTTTTTTAGGAAATGAACACCTAATTTCAAACTAGTAAATGAAGAATTTAAGGATATTTCTATTTGGGTAAAGATCCCTAATTTGCCTCTTTGTTGTTAGTCAAAAGTTAGAACATTAAAAATTGCTTGCAAGATTGGCGTTCTACTTACTATTGACCCACTTATCGCTAAAGACTCCTACCTAAATTTTGTTACAATTAGTATTCATATTTCAACAACATCTACCGTTCGATTTATCTTCATTAATGTTAGAAAGGGATGCCTAGGAATGCATAATTTGAGGTCCTCTCATAGCATGTGTGATACTTTTGTGCATCTTGCTCCAAATTATCTAACTACAATCTTATAAAAATCTATCAATCATGTTGATTTCATGGTCCGAGACTTTTATTGTACAAGCACTAAACCTTTATGTAATCTCTAAGATTTGGGAATATCACATCTTCCATTGAACCTCCTAACTAAATGAGATCATCATCTCCACTTCTCTTTTTTCACAATTCTATAACATTTAAATGTAGCATTAAATCTGTCTACAAATGCATCAACATTGATGCCTAATCACTTCCCCTTGTGGATATATAGTGCAAAAGGATGATAAATGGTGATTGAGAGCATTAAATGGTCTAGAAAATGAAAGATTAATAAGATTAACATGATGTTGTTACATGGATTATGCAATTTGAGATGATAATACATGTATCTATTCTTTAAGTCTTGTACTCCAATAAGAATGTCACTGCTACTTTCACTAGACTAAAAATATTTTAGGAGAAATATTGTATTAGTACGAATACAAAATTTTGGCCTCATACTTATTTTAAGGTATTCAACATCCATCACAAATATGAATGTCTTCTAATTTTTCTTTAAATTTTCATCATTTAATGTGAGGCCTTCTTCACATTAGGAAATAAACTTCAAAAATAGAGGGGGCTCAAGTGCTAAGTGTTGAATTAAGAATTCTAGAAATGATTTAACTTGTTGCTTCTTTATAGTAATAAAATAAGCTCTAATGTTTGTAATAGTTCAATTTCCCATTTTAGTAATAGGAGCATAATACTACTTTTAGAATAATTATTTTAAACACTATAAATATAATTCACTAATCCAATCATATCCTATGTAACAAGATCAATGCATATATCAATAGCCTCATCTTAAGATTTTCCATGATTATGCCAAACTTTATAACACCTAATTATATCATATTTCAATGATATTTTGAATTTAACTTCACTTACTTTGAATAACAATTACATTCAAAGGTATTATGCAAGACAATGATGTTGAAAACATATGAAGATAAAAATATTTTATCGTTTCGATCTCATGTCAAATCATCAAGGTAATAAGGTAAAATCATGGAAAACAAAACACAAGATTTTCTACTTCCACTTCTAAAGCGATATTCTTGAGAGAGAGAGAGAGAGAGAGAGAGAGAGAGAGAGAGACCTTCTTTCACTCATCATGAGATGTGAGAAAAATAAGAATCAACCCTTAGAATAAAAAGGACCATTTATACCAAGTGCATTTTTTTGTTTAGCCATAAAAATTATAATAAAATGGTCTCTATACGATAATTCCATCAAAAATTAATAAGATGCCTCAAAAGTCTAAAAAAAATTAAACTTTATTTGATCATAAAATTAATATGCTTAAAAATAAAATATCACTTAATGTATAATTAAATTTATATGTGCGCCCATATCCAAAATTCTCAACAATCTCTTACTTGGGCCATATGTATTACTTGACAATTACACATTTTTAAATACTTTAAGAGCTCAATACTTGTTATCTTCAAAGATGAATATTTTTAGACAATCTAGTCCATTAATAATATTAACATAAAATAAAAATGGTCTTTGTTATAATTTTGTCTATAACAAAACTCATCAATGATCACTAAATTAATATGATTAATGATATAGTTCAAGTATGGATGTATAATATAAAAATTTCATGTAATGTGATCATATATCATGCCTATTTTCAATTGGTCCTATATTATAACTCAGAAGAGTTAAAAATATAGTTTCATTTATTTATGCTAAACTGCAATTGAAACTACATAACTTTATTTCAAAGCTTTCAATTATAAGAAAATAAGAATACTTTATTCTGATCAGAAAAATATATTTACAATCATTGAACATCATAAGCAAACCCTCATTATGTCCAACCCACCCAAACCCCAAAATATTGGTAAACTAGTGTATTCAATCATAAAGTTTATACTAATATGTTCAACAGATGCTTGAGAACTCTGAACTCTTTCTTTTACAACAAAAATTTATATTTCAATATACTTTGATTTTGATGAACTCCTATTATTCTTTGAATACAACTCAGCTGCTCTATTATCATAATTTATTTTTAATGGTCTCTCTATTCCATACAAAATATTTAGCCTAATAATAAAACTCTGCAATCATATTCCTTGATTGGATGTCTCATAACAAGCTATAAATTTTTCTTTCATAGTGGAAGAAGCTACGAGTGATTGTTTAGCACTCCTCCAAGATACAACTCCTCAAGTTAATAAGAAAATATAATCTAAAGTAGATATTCTACTATCGAGGCAACCAACAAAATTAGAATCGAAGTATCCCATGATCTCCGATATATGAGCATAAAATCTTTTCTTATCTTCAAATACCACATAATCAGTTTTATTGCATTCAAATGATCTACACTTGGGTTACTTAAATATCTGTCAAGTATTCTAGTAATGTATACAATATCTGGACACGTACAAACTTAAGCATAAATAAGACTACCAATTACAGATGCATAAGGTATCTTTTTCATCTCTTTCTTTCAAGTTCATTTCTTGGGCATTGAAGTAAACTTAATTTTTTACATTTAGCAATAAATGTATTTTCTGGTGCACAATCTTTCGAGCAAAATCTACTAAGCACTTTATCGATATATACCATTTGTGATAAATCAAGTATACCGTGAACGATCTCGAAATTTGCATACTCAACACAAAGATGTATTTCCATCTTTCATTTCAAATTTATTGATCTCTTAGTATCATGCAAAAGGCCTATATCGTTGCTTGCAGAATATCATCAATATATAGCACTAGGATAATGAATTTACTCCCACTCATATTGTAATAAATAAATAAATAAATATATATATATATATACTTGTTTACAGGTTTCATCACAGGTTTTGTCGCTCGCTCTTGCAAAAATATAATCTACTGTGATAAATTATAATATTGTGAAATTTAAGTACCCGTACACGCCTCTCTTGGCATGACGGGGAAATGGAATATTTTGTGCAGGTCAAAGATCCTATACGTGCCTTTCTTGGCATGGTAGGATGACGCTCCTGGTCATGGTGCTCACATCACCCATACACGCCTTTCTTGGTGGGTGGGCATTATCAATGTTCTCTTGCGAATCCCTGCATAGGGAGGTGATGCCGGAATGCTGCCGGAGTAATCCCAAAATTCATAACTATAGGGGACTTGAACAAGATAAAATGAAATGATTAATGAACATAAGTTCAAAATTAAATCAAAGTTAAGAATACGAAAATGTAAAGTATCAAAATTAAAATTAATTTGCAAACAAATTAAACTTAAAATGATATTTATAAAGGACTTAATGACTCATCATGAACTTGAAAATATTTCATTCAATGGATATTGAATCATTATTTTATGTTTGAGGAACATAATATGATTAAACAAAATCGAGTTTGAAGAGTTACATGGGGCTCAACACCTCACTTATAAGTAAGAACATAAGTTGTTCCTACCCAATGAGAATAAACTAATCTTCTTGATGGGCAACACGCCACTATTCATATTGAACGATGGAACATGATCAAATGAATTGATTGATGTTTGTGTGGAACTTCAAGCTCTTTAATAAGAGTGATTAATCTAAAACATATAAGCATGCACACATCTTAAGGAAATTTTTTGCTCAAAGATATTATACTAAAATGTGTGTCAATAATCAAAAGATGAAGATTTGCACGTACTTCGAGGTGACCTCACATCTAAATTTATTTATATTTTATCAAAGTACGTGCAAGTAAATATAATTTGACACATATCTCAAGTTGATCTACCATTCAAATCATCACATTAAAATACACGCGGGAAAAAAAATTACACGCATCTCGAGCCAACTTGCTATTCGAGTTGATGCATTAATATAAATGCAAATACATAAAGTTGCAAGTCAATTGAGCGCACATTTTTTGAAATAAAAATGATGGAAAATGCTTTAAAATGTGTACTGATAATTCAAAATATATTTGGCACGTATCATGAGACTGCCTCAACATTTATGCAAATAATAAAATGAATTATATGCATACATCTTGAGAAAAATTTTACTCAAAACTAATACCTCGAAAGATGCAAAAGTGCTCTCAAACGATTCATGCATTCCACGAGGAATGTCTTGAGCATAGCCTTAATTACCTCATAAAATATATAAATTCTATATGTTGCATAAAATCCAATGAAATTGAAAATAAACTAACTTGGGCCGCTTTATCTATACAGTGGATTCATAAGTCCCACTTAATCAATTCAATCCTCATTACAAAATAAGAGTTGACAGGATTGATTCTAAATCAAATGTTCAATCACCAAGAAAATAATTTGATTTATAATTTGCATATGACCATCAAAGGTCTTAATAAAAGAATTTCTTATTTAAAATCCTAAACTTCTTATTTTGATATGAAAAATACAATAACAAGTTTTATTTATTGATATCCTCTAAAAGTGTAGAGTTAACAAGGTTATCCCCAATGATGATTGCGATTGCATTTCAATTGAGGGGTTATATGTTAAAAACAAAATTATCAAATTGCAATGTAAATATTCAAATTATTCACACCGATGATGGCTGTTGAATGGAGATTTCAAGGATACTACTATCAAAATGCACTTGCAATCTCAAATTAGATTAATCCAAATTAATTATCAATATAAGTTAAAAATCAAAAATAATTAAGTTCTAAATAGTTAAATGAAATTAAATATTCAAAACTTAAAGCTAAAATTTTAATCCATCTACCTTCCGCAATTATTTATCGGAGGTGATAAATTAAGAAAACTTTGTTCACAAAGAGCCAATGTCAAGTGTATTCTATACTCACTCTAAATCAATCTCATGCCGAAGGGCGTGGCGTGTCCTAACTTTGATTTGTAGCTCCTCATGATGTGATTACACCGATCCTCATCGATCACCGCCAAATGACACCATTATATTACGATGATGACTGTAGCTCATATGCTCCCCAATGGCTCTATACCATGAGTTGTGAACCATAGGTGCACTTGATAGGGCGAAAACCCTCTGTCAGCTAAGATAGACTTAAATTTATCTCCTTAGACAAACTCCACCCCAGGTCTACAAGAATTTTTTGGATGATGCAACCCATGGCTGCTGACAAGGATCATTCAATAAGGTTGGGTTGACTCCTCTCGACATAGTAGGGACCACACATCCAATGATGGAACCATGAGATCTTGACGGATGCTTCATCATTCCCCCAACCATCCCCTTCAAGTTAAAGGATAATGAATTTCATAAATGTAAATTTCAAAACTCCATATACTGCTACTGTACGCTATGCTATTTAGCGATATAACGATTAGCCTTAATCGAAAGTTCTCCCTCCGCATTGGGAAGGGTAATTAACTATAGGTGATTGCTATAGAAACTAGAACAGATCTAAAGTCCTCACAAAATGAGGGAAAATCTCTTAGTGTCTTATCTACTATTCCACGCTTTAAAATTTGACCAACATTAAATCATACTCTTAATCGAGAGGTCACGAGAGTGCTCTCAATGTGTTGAATTTTAAGTAGCATTACCTTTTTTGGCATGGTAGGAAAATCTGTACTTTCTTGTGGGTGCATAAGTACCCGTACACGCCTTTCTTGGCATGGCGGGAAAAATTGTGTTTGATTTGCAGGTACTTTAGATATGTCTTTCTTGTCATGGTGGGATGGAGCATTCAGGTCATCATTTATACCACACATACAAGCCTTTCTAGGCAGATACCCAAAGTAGCCCCACATGAGACGACCAGATGCTTGAAAAATGCCAAACTACACCAATGGGGCTACAACTTGACATAAAGCCACAATATGAAATTTCTATTTAAACTTACATTGCAAGTGTATAAGACCATTACCTTTCTTAGCATGATGGAAATTTATTTCAGCAGGTATCTTAGATCCCCATATATGCCTTTCTTGGCATAGTGAGATGGCGCATTCAGATCGTGATTTATACCACCCATATACGCCTTTCTTGGCATAGTGGGCTCGCCCAATATACTCGAAGTATTCCATCTACCTTCTAAAAATTTTACTGAAACTTAAATCATACTCTCTTAATCGAAAGGTTGGTGATGAGTTTTTGGAGCCCACAGATTCAGCTACTAATGGACAACATTAATGATGGAATAGTTAATAAGACACTACCGAGAGAGTTCACCCTCATTTTGTAAGGACTTTAGATCTGGTTCTAGTTTCCTATAGAAAGCACCTATAGTTAATTACCCCTCCCAATTATGAGAGAGAATTAATTATGGCTAGTCGTTAGATCACTAAATGTGTATAAATATAGTTGCAATATGTGCAGTATTGAAATTTAGGTTTATGAAATTCATCATCCTTTACTTGAAGTGGATGGTTGGGGAATGATGACGTGCCCAATCTATATCCCACGGCTAATGCATTTTTTATAATTTTTATAATCACAACTGTTCAATCCTTTCTTGTGAAATAGGAGATCTTCTTGTATATACATTCAGGCTGACATTGAGCTTTATGTTGAGATCTATGAATATATCTATAACTATTATTGTTAAAGTTGTAGGTCTTACAAAAACAAAATGAATCTACTTCAATACATGATAAGAGAGCCATAAATGTCAAAAGCTTATCTTCTAAATTTGTCAAATTCTAAAGATCAAGTTAGAAGAACTCCAAATTTTGGAAGCTTCAATCAACTAAGTTAGAAAAATATCAACCTCTACATTTTAAAGTCTAGGACACGGTTGGGTTCTAAAGATCAAACTCAACAAGCCCATAAATGGCCGAGTTGCTATGCTCTCCTCACTCAACAAGCCCAAGAAAAGGTTGTAGTGAAAGAGCCCATGTTCGTTAGTCGATGACCAAACCATGAATCCATCACAACTTAAGTCAAAGACTCGAGTAGGTTCTAAAGGTCAAACTCGAAGCCCATAATGGTGGACGCCTCTCCTCATTCAACAAGTCATAAAAAAGGAGTGAAAGAGCCCATATCGTTAGTCCAATGATGATAACTCCAATCTCAAATCATCTCTTTAGTGATTACAAGTAGCTGGAATCTAAGAGATCTTTCTACTTGATTGATGGACCAAGACAATCTGAGAAATAACTTTCAACCAAAAGCTGCCTCAAATCAATCTTTATATTGCCTACAAGGTGACATCTCAATCTATTTTCAAACAGACTGATCATGCTCCAAACATAGATCAGAGTCAATTTTCTTATCAAGTTCATCAAAATAGAAAGTACATGACCGATGAAGTAATTCCATAATTCATACAAAGTCAATGGCCAAACTAAAGGAATTTCATGGTTATTTAGTCTATTAGAGCACTTATTGCTATATTGATAACTCAACATTATAGACCTAATATAAGCCGGAAGTCTAGGCCATCTATATGTGCCCTTCAACAAGTCTGTCAAGCACAATGCTAGGATAGGAGGATCTACAAATCCTAAAATAACTAAATTCAACCTTTTACTAAGCCCATCAAAGCATTAAGCATGAAAGCATTCTCCAAATTGAAAGTCAACTAAGACAAATCAAGGAAACTCCCTCTACCAAGTTCCCTAAAATGGAAGTCAAGTTAAGGGAAATCTCAAGCTCCAAGCCCACCATAAATAGTGCAGTCATCAAGTTCAGGATGAATAGGATGCTGGACTAGTGGCATCTGCCTTTCACAGCCTAAGTTACTATAGTGGAACAAAGTGATAATGAGCTCAACATTGATAACCCAATGTCAAAACTAACAAAGCTCATCAAAATATCACAACAGAAAGTACAAGTAGCAGAAAGGAAATAGAAAATATTACTAATATGAAGAAATGAGTACATATAGCTCATAAAAAAAGTACATGAAAGGAGAAGACCCTATATATCCTGAAGTAGTGCTACGAGTATAGTAAGCATTTGGTACTCTATCTCTGCAATCTATAACTCCTCTGTAGCTTGAGCTAGGTCAGCCTCAACATCTGTCATGGAGCGATGATGAGTCTGGTACCAATGTCGTTCTCTCTCTCTCTATGTCCTAACCTCATCTACCCTGCTCCACCTGAAGGTCAGTCTTGCATGACATCAAGCTTGTGAGCTCCCTCTAGTGGCCTCGAATCTTGTTTGAAAGGCACATCATCTTAGTCCCAACATCGGTAGATCTTTGTCAAAGTTGTCTCAAGGTCTGTGCACTCCTCTCAAACTCATCACGAGCTAAGTCGGCGGCCTCTCTTCAGATCCTAACTTGCTCATGAAGCTTTGGTAATGAAGCTCTAATCTGCACCACTGAAAGAGACCTAATTTGCCTGACTAGAAACTCTGCCTCCCTACATAGGCCCTCCCAGAATCTCAGCTCCATATCCTCCAACCCAAAGTGACCAAGGTAGTCTAAAAGCATGTTGGTGTCAGAGGTAAAATGTTGAAGTCACTCAGGTGATCCAGGGTCTAGTCGTGAGAATAAATCTCATAAGAACATTAAGTTATTGTCATGCATCACCTGATTCCTCATATCAAGACCTGAAGAGTGTCGAAAATAAATCTTAGATTGATAATCCGCTCTAGCAGGCACTGTATAAATAAAATAAATAAATTATTATCAGTAGAAGAAATTATGAGTAACATAACTAAAATAAGTATATGAATGAACAAATACAATAACTATAAAATGTGACTCAGAGTGGCTAAAATGATCAGCTAATGGTGGTGGTTGTGGCACTGAGGTGAACTCAAAAGTTGAAGGAGGGTATACTGGAATAGTAAGCCCAGACTTTATAATAAAAGGTGTCTCTCTAGGCCAGTATGCAGCAAAAGGAGGTCCAAGAGGTGGATATGCATCCACCAAAGGCATCGATGTCTCTAGAATAATGGACTCTATAAAAAAAGCACTATGCACTCCCTTCTCTAAATCCTCAAAGATGGTGGGCCCGACACCAACTAACAATCTAGAACCTGAAGGTACCTCATCTGGTGCCAAAAGCTGACACGAAGCTGGACTCGCTGACTAGTCTGTAGAAGCTCTAGGAGGCTCCACATGATGAGATTTCTATGTCTACATGCTGAAGAAGGCACCTCAGTGTGAATAGGAGATGGCTCTCTAGGCCACACTCTAGATGGAGAGGCAGTCTCCTCCATCTTAGCAGGATCATCACTTCTCCTACTTATAAAAGAGAATAATAAGAAGATGTCAGGTATATAAGTTCAAATATAACAACAACTAAAGAAAAATAAAAGCATTATAAAAGAAAAGAAGGAAAGGAGAAAGTAGCATATCACACTTACCTCTGGTGTCACTAGACTGTAAAGTACTATGTCATGGCCTCAGACTTCGGGGAACTCCTAGTGACCTCACCTATCACTCATATCATTTGGCTCCCGCTATGAAAGTCAGAAATGACGTCATGTCAACCTCGTAACTCACTCCGCCTAACTACTCAAGAAGCAAAGCAAGGTTGTGTGTGCCAAGCCTAAGGAGGTGAGCCCAAGTCAAGAAATGTACATCTAGTATGCAAAGAAATCGAAGATAACTCTACCATCACTACCCGGAGAAGAGGTATTATATCATCTGTAGTAGGGAGAAACCAAACGAGCAACTCTATTGGATGGTATCTATAAAACTAACCCACCAAATCAATAGTATAGCCAACTTGGTCTCATACTAATAAAATATTATGCAATCTTAAGTGACTGATCTCTAGAAAGCAAAGCATACCCGCCTCATCAATCAACTACATCAGTCATATCAACTCCGATCACATAATCAGGAAGATCACATGCAGTCGGCTGATGAACTAAAGAAAATTTGTCAACCACTAAGTCAGAAGTGAAGAAGAATAGATGAATGCACTCTCACTCTAATGTGAAGGTAGCCTGCATCAACTACATCATTGTTGGGTAGCCTCTCTCCAAGAAGAATGTAGGGTACTCTAAACAGCTAAATGCTCATTGAATATGAATATGAACCCAAGCATAAACATACTGCCATGGTAGAATAACCTAAAAATCAAGTGAGGAAGATGCTGAAATGGCTCTGAAGACCTTGTAAATCCTGCTAAGAAAAGTCAGAGCTAAAGAAACTCGCTCTCCGGTGGAAACCAAACTGGCACCAGCAAAGCACTAGCATGAATAGAAATATCTCTAAGAGGAAGAACAAAGGTGCACAGCCATATCACCAGAAAGCCTACCAAAAGTAAATCCTCACCTTTGCGTGGAAGCATAAGGGAGCCACACCCAATCTCCTCAAATGGCTCTGCAAATCCCTTAGTCAGTGTGTCACCTTGAGATAAGCTAAGCCCAAAAGGATCATATAGTGATACTACAGGCTGATCCAAATAATCCTCTCGAAGAAAATTGCATTGTCCATACATTAACTGATATGATAGCCCGTGAGCTTGCTGATAACCTCACTATCTTATGAGTTTGTCGATAGTGGTCTAAAAGTTGTGACAAGATTGCTGGTAAAGTCATCTCACTCCAATGGCGCCATTAGTAGAATTAGCTGTGGAAGAGCTCCTTGTTAAATGGTATATACTCCTCATAGTGGGCATCCAACTATCGGTAATCCTGAGACAGTCTGCAACTCCCATAATGTGACAGTCAACTCCTTCGGTCCCACCCAATAATTGTTGGTGGTAGAATCACAAAACTTCATCACTCCTCTAACCCAAGATGGAGGAATGCCTGCATAATTGAACATAGAGGCATACACAGCCTCATAAATACGTACTCTTCTCAAAGTGCCTTGATGCACTTGTAAAATATATCTAGCCCATCTAAGCATTGCACTGAGGTGGACGACAACGTCTAAATATGAATCTCGAGGCCAATCTGGTGAACCAGGCCATAACTGACGATGAGCTAGCAATCAGACTATCTAATTAGCTCAATAGCATTAGAAGCTGGCTCTAGTTTGTCGCATGGACCATAATTGACCTGGACAACAACTCTCCAAGGGTTGAATTCCCACATTTCAAGGTAATAGTGCTAACCCTACAGGCTCATTATAAGTGGAAGAGTCTAGCTCACAATTCGGAAGAGTATGCGAGCGAGTAAAGAAACTGCCATAAGTGGTCATGTAACATCGCCTCATCTTTGCTTAAGTCTATCATTGTCAATTGTTCCATGAGGATCATGCTCATCTATCATAGCCTGAATAGCCTCCTCATTATGCTCATCACATGTCGGCAGGTCTCCTCCAACTAAACATTTTCTTGCAACAATGACATATTAAACTCATTAAAAGAGGAGACAATAAATGAAATGAAATAAAAATAATAATAAGATTGGGGGGGGGGGAGGGGCTACTATATCCACAAATAATATGAGTTGCTTGAAAATCAAGACAACTTCATAAAACCTAGAATGAAATTTTTTAAAGCCTACAAAATTGATCATCTTGCAATAAATATGATCCGCTTCAAGGCACACATCATATTTGTTGGGGGGCATTTGTTGACTTTCATGTCTTTACAAGAGCAAAGGAGAATTAAATAGGCAATGATCATAATACTATTTCAATCAAATGCATAAATAATTTTGATCACAATTAAAGTCACTCAAATTTGGCTCATTCACAAGATGACAAATGAAGAATGTCTCATGTGCAAAATGAGCTTAAATAGTTTCAATCTCCATGGAATTACCCAAATGTTGATTATATATATATATATGTGTGTGTGTGTGTGTGTGTGTATTGTGTGTGTGTGTGTACAATACACAAATAATTAAAAAAATTATACAAAGATAATACAATTATAAAATAAAATAAAATCAGTTCAATTATGTTAAACTTTATAAATAAAATTATTATATATTAATTAATTGTATAATACAATTATTATCATATATATATATATATGTAAGTTAAAATCTATTGTATATATTATTAAGTTAAAAGTGTTGTTATCATAAATTAAATAAATTGAGCTTTACTAATACTAAGTCAGTTAAGTGAATGATAAATTAAATAAATATATAGTGTATAATAATAATGTTATTATCATTTAATTAATCGATTAAAGTAAAATATTAAATTAAATGATCTTTAATTAGTTAAAGTTTATACATGCCTCTATATATAAATAATAATAATAATAATAATAAAATATGCCATTCTTTTTATTTTTTATTTATAATATAAATATGATATAAAAAATGCATGAATGATGACAAAGTCTAATCATAATATAATTAATTTAATATAAATATTAACTTTTGTGATTCAATACAAGTGTATGTTTATATATAGACATTTGAATATTAAACTTCTCATTAATCCTATAAAGCAGTCGCCTAAATATACATGCATTAAAGTTATGAGTAACATATTCATTGTATAAGTTAAAAATGTAAAATATATGTACAGTCACTAAGTTATTAAGCATATGATTCCGGCTATTGATATTTCGTGAGCTTTAAAACACAAAAAAAAATACTAAATAAAAAAGAGAGAAAGGAAATCTAACTGCTATCCTCGGACATCTCAAAATCTCAAAATTTCCAGGATATTTGTACAGGTCGTCAGCATCCTTGTGCAGAGAAGTCCCATCCTTCTTCGTATTGTCCTCTCAAATTCAAAAAAAAAAAAAAAGAAAGAGCAAAATTTGAAATTGCTTCAACTTTACATGGGGACGGTAGGGTAAAAAAAAGTAAGTTAGAAACAATTCTCTCACATCTCAATCTTTCTCGGTACTTCACTTCCCATCTCAGCCCTATTGCACTAGAGCACCCTCTAACTTCATAATCCAGGTTTTGGCCGAACTCCTTCTAGGTGGTCGGTCCCACTCCCCTTGTCGTCTAGCCTACCTCACCACACCAAGTCTCGACATCCTTTTCTTCTTTCCTAAACCTTCTAACTACTATCCACCCAGCAAAGTTTTGCTGCCAGCTAAGATTCTTCCAACTATTTTCCAAGTTGAGCAACCAAATTTATTGCGTTATCTTTATTTCTATTTTAATTTTCTCTCACAGGATATCAACTGGACATTCTCCTTCCCTTCTTCCATGTCTCTCTCTCTCTCTCTCTCTCTCTCTCTCTCTCTCTATCCTCTCTTAGGTTCACCAAAAACAAAAAAGAAGAGTTATTTTATTCTTTTCTTTCTTTCCAACAACTCTGCCTCCACCTCAGCGACTCTGATTCCTTCTTTCTATTTCCAAACCGCCAACCCAATTCAGCTTCCATGCAAACTCTCGTCCAAAACATCTCGCCAGTCAACCTCATCCGAGCTAACATACACGTCATCATTCCCCCAACCATCCGCTTCAAGTTAAAGGATAATGAATTTCATAAATCTAAATTTCAAAACTCCATATCTTTTACTACGCTACTTTTTACGATCTAATAGCCTTAATCAAAAGTTTTCCCTCAGCATTGCGCTTATAGAAAACCTAGAGCTAGATCTAAAGTCCTCACAAAATGAGGATGAAATCCTTGCATAGTGTCTTATCTACTATTCCATCTACCATTTGAAAATTTCATCGATACATTAAATCATACTCTCTTCATCGTCGATGGCAAATTTTGGATCCCACTATTTTCGACTTTCAGAACATTGATGATAAAATGATGCCACATTTATGCATGGCTTTCATCACCACCTTCCAAGAACTACTTGATCGGGTGGTGAAATTTGAAAAGTTGAATATTTCCAAGCTTGAAAGTCAACCAAACAAAATAAAGAAATAAAAGTTTTCAAAATCTAGAGAAGTGAATCTCACACTGCTTCATATGATTTGAATAGAGGAAGGCGAGCAACCTATAATACAGATAAGGGGAAACAACCCATTTATTTTGAAGAAAAGGTCAAATAACCCCACAATTTTCAACCAAAATTAGTTCTTGGAGGCAATGATAAACCCAAACCTTTCCCGGGTAATGGTGAGTGCCCAAGACAATCATTAGGAGATGATGATCGAATGCATCCATCTATTAAGGAGAAAATGAATAAAGAATACTCTTTTAAAAGAGAAAGTGTAGCTAAACTATTTCGACAAGCTCTCAAGGCAGGGTTGGAGTTGCCAGAATGTAAAAGACCTAAAGAGTCAGGATGAACTGACAGCCCAAATTACTGTCTATATCATCGGGTAGTTAGCCACCCTATAGAAGATTATTATATGTTCAAAGATTGGCTGAAAAGGAAGTATAAGAGAGTGAATTCACTATCCAATAGTTCTTATTTACCCAAAGAAAGAATCTGCAAGGGTGGTTACATCCTATTCCATGCCCCAAAGAAAAATAAAGCAAAAGAAAAGGTAGTTGAGGATGATAAATGGGAGACTACGGTCTCAAAGAAAACTATGAAGATGCTAAAGCAGTTAGAAGGCATTCTTGGTGTAAAGTGGAAATCACCATTTGAATCAGTACTACAACTAAAGGCAAGGTTCACATCAAAAGTTCATGCTCTTCAGAAGCAGTCCAAGGTGGTTGGTGTTCTCGGACCTGAGAAATAACCCATTAAGAATTCACCAAAAACTCCCAAAATGATAGCCAAGCAAAAGAAGATGAAGAAGAAATCTACTACCTAAAATATTATTAATAATCTTGAAGAATATTAACAACCAACAAGACAACCAATTAAGCTTGCTGATTTCATGTCAGGACTTCAAATCATTGAAACAAATGATGAAGGAGATGATGATGAAGAATCTATTTTTGGAGAAGTCTATGGTGTTATCTCAATATCCTTGGATACTACCCGATGGAATTCATATTTTCAAGATAATCCAAGAATAGGAACCACCAATGATGTAGCATTCAATCCTTTCCTGATGGTGAAGCAAACAATTATAGCTCAGAAGAAGACTTGTGACTTACGGAGGAAGATGAGACAAAGTCCTCAATATCACCATTGATGAAGGGCATAAAATTGGGAAGTGATTCTAAAGTCTCCATTCGATCCTCTGGCTTGAACAATGATTATGAAGGGGAGACTTCTTTAGAAGAATCTGAGCCAAATAGAGTAGTCCAGTACATCTAAGAAGTGGTAAGGTGCTACCGTCATCACATAAAAAAGGAACTCCAAATAACAGAAATGACAAGAATATAAAAGTTAATGAAAATATCATTCCTAAAGATCTAAAGAAGATGTATAACATGGATAAAGGAGTCGATTACAACATCTTGTAGCACTCTAGGAAGATCCTTGCACAATTGAGTGTGTTTGAGGCCCTCTTGATGTTATAGAATTTTTGTGAAACCTTAATTTAGGCTCTTAAGAATCTGAAGAAATATGAAGCATACTTCACCGAGCAATGTATGACTGAAGTATTACAATCTGAAGACCTTCCAACAATCACCTTCTCTGAGGAGGATCTTATGCTTGGAACATCAGAACATAATCGCCTGTTATATGTCTCTGCGGAGAATGATGGTGTCATAGTCAATCGAATTCTAATTGATATAGATTCATCTATCAATCTCATGAGTCTACGAGCATTGAAAGGATTGTCTCTCAACATTAAACATCTATGAAGAGATAAATTAATGATCCCTGACTTCAATGAGAAGGTGAAAAAGACTCTTAAATCATTTACTTTTGCCATTAAGATTCGGAACTTTACAGAGGCCAAATTTCATGTCATTGATGCTGACACCTCATTCAGGGCCTTGTTGGGTCATCCTTGGCTACATGAGTATAAAATAGTCATCTACTTTATACCAATGTATCAAATACATAAGAGATGAGGAAGAACATAAAATTCATGTCAATCTTCAGCCATTCGCAGTCCATGAAGCTAAAATCTATGAAGATGCAAAATACTATTTTATGAAGAAGCCCAGGTCTCAACCATCCAAGGCTTCTACTTCAAAGGCTACAAAGCAATCCGAAGAAGTGAAGAAGACAAAAAGAAGAAAGAAGGTAGCCTTGACTCTTCTTAAATCAGCTAGTGCATCACATAAGTTGAAAAGGCTAGTCCATCATTTAGGCAGTGACACAGAAGGATAAGATGATGATCCTTCTATCGGTATTAAAGGAGTAAACAAGTCTCAGGTGAAAGGAAAAAATATGGAATACTCAGACCCTGATTATAATTCTGAACCTGCTTAGGAAAGTGAAGTTCAGTATATCTTTTCAAGAAGGATGGTAGACCTATTGATATCAGAAGATTCATTAGTGGCCGTGCTAGTTCCTTTTCAACACTTCAAGGAAGTTACTTCACCTGATCGCCTACTGTCACCTTTTGCTGAGCTCTAGCAAACCTCTTAATGAAGAGTTGCTCCAACTTAGCAAAAGTCTTTACTAAACTATTGGGGAGTTCAACGTACCAATCGAAGGCTATGCCTGCTAACCTACTGAAAAAAAGATGAAAGAGTAACATATCACTGCCACCTGTGTTGCAACAGTTGACTCTAAAGTGTGCAATATGCTTCCTTGGGTTGCCGCTGCCATCAAGGCTCTTGAAAGTAGGCGGCATAAAACCCTTAGAATATTGGATGACATAAAATTCCTTTAGATAGGGTCTACCTTTTGGAACTGATGATCTTCCTCAGGCTTGAGCCAATGCTTCTCTCACTTGCTGCTCAACTATGATTTTAATGTCTTTTTTTTTGTATGGAGGTACTATCCACTACCTTCCTATACAAGCTGGTGTTGCATTGCTCTACTGGAAGTAAAGTCTTGGCTAGATCCAAGACATGCAACAACTCTGGCTGACTAGTCTCTTCAATAGTAGGATGCACTGTCGGGGCTTGGTTCTGAAGTGCAAAAACTGCTGCTAGCAAGTCTTCTAGCCTCTTCCCCATCCTATCTATTTGTTCATCCTTTTGCTTTATTTATTGATAGAGGTGTTGGTTTGAGTGGCCTATATCATCCTACTAGGCCGCCACACCTTCCAAAGTATGCTGATCACGAAGGGAACCCTTAGTATCTACCAAGTGTATTCCTACTGCAGCCTCTAACAGATCATCTTCATTAGGATCAAAACTGACCTTCTCATCCTCTAAATTGGACCATACATATCCTAAGATCTCCTTTTCTCCACTAGATACCGAGCTATAATGTCCTCTAGAGATCGATCCAACTGAATATATACAAAGATCGAGGTTGACCGGTAGTAGGATCATTGTCATGAACAGATAGACATCTAACCTCTACTGCTGCTGGAGAGCTAGCCCTATGAGGGCTATGCTCGCTAGAATAAAGATGCTCACACTATCTTTTAGATGGAGTGGTACTCCTAGGAGGATCTATAGCCATGGGGACAACCGAACTCTCTACTTCCTCTCTCTACAAACCTCCATTCTGGTGGTTGTGGTGATGGGAACTACTATTCTGATCACCATTCCTTCACCACCTGGGCAAGGTCGGGAGCTCGGCCTCACCAAAGTAGGCGGTGTAGATGGAATGGGATACCTTGGCCATAGCCAAAAAACCAGCGGGGTTCTCTTCTCCTTGATGCAGCCTTCATAGCTTTTACTAGAACAGTGGATGCTGGAATATGTACTAGAGATGGTGGGCATGGGGTAAAGTGGTGTGGTGGAGGCACCACCGACTCTCTCTGGGTAGGAGCTCCTCTCCTATGGTGGGTAGCACCCGCTAGTAAAATGTTATCGATGATCGGCATGCAACGACAAGAAGTCCATGTGCGGAGGTCGCTAAGCTAGTACTTCTCCCGGCTAGTAATATGTACTGATGTACGGGACTCCCTGGCCATCTCCTACTTGATCTATCTACCCACACTACGAGGAATGACTGAACATAAATCAAACTGAGCCTCGGACTCTGATAGTCCATAGGATCCGCTTACTTGGCACAAAATTGATCTAAGACTGGCATACAACCTCCTCTTCTCATTGATAGGAGCTTGAAACTATACGATAGAGGTGAAATTGAAATCCTCCTAACATCCTCTCTATCATATCTAGAGAGAGGGTGGAACTTGTTCTCCATGATTAGTGGGGAAACCATCATAGGTAACTCCAATGCTAGGTGGTCGCTCCAACTCTCGGCTATGCATGGTCGCTTGATCATGTGGTTCTTATTTTGGCATGAGTCGTAGGTCGAAAGATGAGAACTAGACCACCTCAAAGGTGGGGAGACAATCCAGAATCGGGAGCCTTCCCCTTGGAAGGTGCCAGTGGGTGCTAGCTGCATTAGGAGGAACAACAAGACCGGGCTATAACGCCACTACTGGGAACTACCACCTTCCTTTCAAGGGGATCTCTGAATTAGATGGTAACTCAACCTAGATGACTAGCTTCTACCTAGTCACCATGCTCTTATTGATTATTGTGAGGGTGGTTCACATGTGATCCTAGCCCCCTCAAAGCCTCAAAATAAAATGGATGAGGTGGTTAGATCAGGGAGGCTGGCCCGATCTAAGGCCAAATCCATCCCAAAGGAAATATAAACATGTACTTCTATGCTGCCATTGAACTGAACTGCACTGAACTGGACTGACCGAAATTGACTGAAAGTCTGCAATGTTGGAAAACAAACCTGAATATGGTTTATTGCTCTGTTGAATTTTTTTTGAATTTTGACTTAGAATTTGAACCCACACTCAACAACTTGAAAGTGTTAAGTGGGGCTCAAATGAATTTGGAGAGATTTTGAGATTGATTGGAAAGGAGATTTTTTTTTTTGAATGTAGAATCCATTATTCAACAAATTTGTGTATGTTGAAAAGGGCTTCATATATTTTTTTTGGATAGATTGATTCTTCTTCAGGTTCATATTTGATTTTAATTTTTGATTGTGAGGACCCTTTATTTAACAAATTTGAGTATGTTAAAGTAAAGGGTCAATTGATTTTATTTTGATTTGTGATTTTGAAATTTACTCACTTAGCAAATTTGGGTGTACTAGTGAGGTGTTTGAAAATAATTTCTTCTTTTGCTTGCTTATTTGTGAATCATGTGTGAATTTGAGAATGGAATCTTCACTTAGCAAATTTGGGTATGCTAAATGAAGAATCCAAAATGTTTTATTATTTTAGAAAAGAGGATCTTTACTTAGCAAATTTGGGTATGCTAAATAAAGCATCCATGTGTGTTTTGTTTTGATGATTTTTGAAAAGAGGATTCTTTACTTAGCAAATTTAGGTATGCTAAATAAAGGATTAATGCGTTGTTTCATTTTTGATTTTGAAAGTGAGGATCTTCACTTAGCAAATTTAGGTATGCTAAATGAAAGATCCAAATATGCTTTATGTTTTGATTTTTTTTTTTTTTTTTTGAAAATGAGGATTCTTAGCAAATTTAGGTATGCTAAAGAAATCCAAATGTGTTTTGTTTTAATTTTTGAAAAGGGAATTTTTAACTTAACAAATTTAGGTATGCTAAATAAAAGAAATCCAAATGTGTTTTGTTTTGATGATTTTTTTAAAAAGAGGATTCTTAGCAAATTTAGGTATGCTAAGGAAAACCAAATGTGTTTTGTTTTGATGATTTTTTGAAAAAGAGGATTCTTAGAAAATTTAGGTATGTTAAAGAAATCCAAATGTTGTTTTTGATTTTTTATTTTGATTTTGATTTTTGGAAAGAGGATCTTCACTTAGAAAATTTGGATATGCTAAATGAGAGATCCAAATGTTATTTTTTTATTTTGATTTTTTTTAAAAAAAGAGGATCTTCATTTAGCAAATTTGGGTTTGCTAAATGAAAGATCCATGTGTTGTTTCAATTCTGAAAACCTGATTGTTAATTTTAATTTTTGAAAATAGGTTGGTTGATTTTATTTTTGAAAATGTGTTTGTTGATTTTATTTTTGAAAATGTGATTGTTGATTTTATTTTGAAAATGAAATCTTCATGAAGATATTCAATTATGCTTTTTTTTTTAAAATATGATTATTGAATTTTATTTTTGGAAATATGATTGTTGATTTTGTTTTTGAAAATGTGATTGTTGATTTTATTTTGGAAAATGAAATCTTCATTCAATAAATTGAATGAGGATATTCATTTTGTGCTTTTGAGAAATATGATTTTTTGATTTTATTTTTGAAAAGAGATTGTTGATTTTGATTTTGAAAATGAAATCTTCATTCAATAAATTGAATGAAGATGTTCATTTGTGCTTCTGAAAAATATGATTGTTGATTTTGATTTTGAAAGATGATTGTTGATTTTGATTTTGAAAGATGATTGTTGATTTTATTTTCGAAAATGATGTTTGTTAATTTTATTTTTGAAAATGATGTTTGTTGATTTTATTTTGAATTTGAAATCTTCATTTAATAAATTGAATGAAGATGTTCATTTGTGTTTTGAAAATATGATTGTTGATTTTGAAATGAACCTACATATAACAATCACGAAGATTGTTAGATGAGGGAGATTTATGAAAATTTTTGTGCAAACATTTTATTATGTGCATTTTCAAAAAGTGCATTTTTTTTTTGGAAATTGATGTTTTTATAAAGGATTTATTTCTCTTTATTTTTGGAATGAACCTTTCCTTATCACAAAAAATAGTAAGGATGAAGTCTTTAGTTATTTCTTTTTATTAAATTTTCATTTTCACCTATTGGGGATTCCAATAGGGGTTTTAAGACCTACATGGAGTGAGGTCCTAAAACCTAAATGATTTTGGCTATCTTAGCTTAAGGATGAAATAAACTAAGTACCAACGGAAAAGAAGGATAGTCTCGGGTTCATATAAAATACAAACTCACTATCTATACTTGAAGATAATGATCATTTACCAAAGATGGAGAGAGGAACCGTCCCCAATGCAGTCGTTAGAATAATCTGCGATGAAATTTTTATCTTCATTTTATCTTTTGAATGGATAAAATGAAGACAAAAATACCTGCTTTGTTGGGAAACCATGTAGATCTACAAATGTTCTTATTAGGGTGATCAAGTACGATATTGAGGAATGATGTACAATCTCGAGAGACAGAAGTCACCATCTTACAATGGACCTAATCACCTTAATAAGGACTCCTAAGGACTCTGGGTCTTCAAAATGTACGGATTCTTCCCACTTTACATGAAAAGTAAAGTATTTATTTTAAATCGGGTTCATTAAGTTCTGGAGGCAAGCCTCATAGTTAATTACATCTTAAGAATGAGATTCTTAAGAATACTCTTGATTAAAGTAAATGATCATTGTCTCCAAAGATTTCAAAGATAGGACTATCAATCAATTAATTTATTTTTTAGAAGATCAAGTGGGATTGATCAAGAGGAGAGTTATTAATGAAGCCAAAGGAAGATAAGTAGGGGATGCTTATGATACTAGGAAGCCTAGTAAGCATCCCAAACTATCCTTTGGTTGGGCTTTATATTTTTCAAATTGAAGTGATTTATTTATTTGAGTTAAATTTTTATTAAAAATCTAGGGCTTATAATTCCATAACACAAGATCATGGAAATACCTAAGAGGTGAGGAATTATGCTCGTAGCCCGCAAAGGGAAGTAGCAACCTCTAAACCTAAATCTAGGGAGCTTTAGCGATAGCCAAAGCAAGACCTAAATTTAAGGTGAAAAATAGGTATTTGGTTTACCTCCATAAGAGAGGATAAACCATATGACTATTGGACTTACAACGCCGGGTGGTCGCTAATTAACTCCTCCTACTATTTTAAATACATGTAGGCAAGTCTTATGCTTTTGCAAGATAGCTAGGCTATTATTTACTTAGAAAGAGACTAAATCCTTAAACACACTCCTAAGAGATTAGATCATGTAGGGCATGATTAATGACTTAAATCTAATGCAAATTTTTATTATGTTCGACTTTTTATTTTTTGGACAATTCATTTGACACAAGCTATGGGATTCATATGCCTAATGCAGAAATTAGATTATGAGCCAATCAACAAGAAAGGAGGTGTGTTTCCACCATGGCTCTCAAAGTCAAGCCAATTTCCCTGGCAAAGGTGGAAGCCCTCCCTAACAAGAGTGAAATAAGATGTTTTATTATGCATGATGTGAAAGCATACAACATCCAGGTAAAATGTTGCTAAATCTTTTATCTTGTTCTATAACCTAGGCTTTAAGTGTGGTTATGAGTTGTTTAATTTTTAGTTTTGAGTTGATTAATTAGATAAAAATTTATTTTTCTCTAAGAGCCTAATCGCATCCAAGTCATTCATCAAAATAAGGAAGAAACTAGAAAAACATACCATCTTAAAGCACAAGCTAAACAAACATCAAATAATTTATAAAGCTAGCACAAAAGAATAAACTGGCTTTTGTGGTCGGGCTCCACCGCACAAACCCAAAAAAAATTGGGTAGCTGAGCTCTACCCTTATACAACCTGGATTAAAAATGAATTAATTACAATTGAGAAGGAGTTCATGTTATGGGGGTCTTCATTCTTTATTCTTCATTTCTTCTTTCTTCTTTCTTCTTTCTTCATTCTTCTTTCTTCTTTCTTCTTTCTTCTTTTGATTGGTTGGAATGTGGTTGCTCCAAAGGCTTCACATGGTACATAAGATATAGTCTTATGACCAATATTCATCATAATCCCCCTTACCATTCATTCTTAATTCTAATTATAAAAATTACATGAAAATGAAAAAAGTAAATCTAACTAAAACCTACAAAATAGAGATCAGCTAAACACACCATACAATCCCAAGCATGTATATGGATAAACTGGACTTAGCACCCCACACCTGGGTAACCAAGTCCACCTAGCCTATTTTGGATTATGCTTAGGGGTATAAGCAATCTGCACAGCAAAAACATTTATATTTTTATTACAACGCCCCTTAAGCACAATCCCCTGTAGAAGATAATGATTAGACTAATATCACCCTACCATTCAGTCTACGCACATACACCCTAACATCCAGACTAAAACATCACATCACAAAATAAAATTAAGCATCAAACCATGCACCGCCCTAGCATTGGACTAGAAATTGTGACTTAGTCTAATGTGTGTGCCCTTTAAGGCTTGTGTGGTGTCTCTTAGCTAGGCTTTAAAGTTGGATTTTTCTAAGTGTGAAAGGTTCCACTTAGAGGGTTGTTTCATTTAAGTGATTTAGTTGATTTGGTTGATTTTATTGATGGTTTATTTTGGTTTGAATGAACCTACACTTAATTACTAAGTGTTGTAAAGAGAGAAAAAGAGAAGAAAACTTCTCTTTCCTCCCTACCCTAAGTAATTTCTAAGGTAGATTCATTAATAATTTTTATTTAGTGAATATTTTATTATGTGTTTTAATTAATCCTAAGTTTAGATTTTGTAAATAAACCTATTCAAATAAGAAAGGCATTTTAGGATTATTGAAATGAATTACTATCACAAAATACACAACACTTTATTTCTTTCCAACATGTGTAACATGCATATGGATGAACCCTAAGCATATCTATACATACAAATGCATAGTCTTAACACACCTTAATGATGAATGCAAAGTGATGTTGCTTAAGAAAATTTGGATGCTTTTATGATGTATGATTTTGTTTAAGTAGAAAAGAAAGATTCTTTTATCCATTAATTAAATGCACATTTACATGTATGAAAGACATAAATGAGTACGACGCCATTATTTTCTACACCAAGGGTATAAGGTACAAGACCTTCTTAGGGATACTTAAAGCCTCACAACCCCAGGATGTCCAGACTAATATAATACTTTTCTTAAATACATGTGCATGTACAAAAAGAAATTAATGGAAAAAGAGTCATGCAAAAAGTTTACGTTTGTTTGTTTGATTTGGTTATGCAATTTACATGTGTAAATGTGAAGATCCTTGTTGATTTCATTTTTAAGATGAGTTCTCAACCCCTCCATCTTAGACATAGGGCTCCTCTTAGACTTTAAGAGATCCTTAGCCTTAAGACACATCTAGTGATTAGGTGGACACTCAACCTAGCCCTAGAGACTTAGAAGAGTTAGCCATAGGAATAAGTCATGCCTTAGGGGTGTTAGGAAAATTTACCTACCCTATAGCTTGGACCACTTCCCTTACTTCCTTCTTTCAAGTCAAACTCCAAATCAAATCAACATCAAACCTAAATCAATTCTAGCCTAATTGATTGTCTCTAAACTCAAATCAATGTCATATGATTGAAACCCATGATTGAAGTCCATGATTGAAACCTATAGTTGAAATTCCAAAATTCAAATCATGCCTAAGTCCTTTGATTTCCCTTCATGGACTTAGCCAAAATCAAATCTAAATCAATTTAAATTCATGAAATTTTCTCATAACTCATTTATATTATCATTTATATTCACATATATAAATGAAATATAAATTAAAATCAATCAAATCAAATCCAAAATTAAAATTGCTAATTCAAAAATCTTTTCTAAGTCCATAATTTCTTCTTAAGGACTTAGCCTAAATCATGTCCAATCAATTCAAATTCATAAAATTTTCTCACAACTCATTTATATTCTCATTTATATTCACATATATAAATGAAATATAAATTCAAATCAATCAAACTAAATCCAAAATTCAAGATCAATTTACAAATCTTTCCTAAGTCACCTTGATTTTCTCTTAAGGAATTAGCCTAGATCATGTTCAAACCACTTCAAACTCATGAAATTTTCTCATGACCAATTTATGTTCTCACTTATATTCATATATATAAATGAAATATAAATTCAAAACAACCAAAACCAATTCCAAAATTCAAGTTCAAATTCAATCAAAATCTAACCTAAGCGTTTCGAGTCAAATTCCTGAACTTAGCCAAATCAACTTCAAATCAAACCAAACTCTTGATCTTCCTTCATGATTCAATCAATCATTCAATCATGAATCCAAATATAAATACAAACTTCAATCACTTAAACAAAACTCAATTCAAAAATTAAGCCAAAATCCATTTCATGTTCACCCTTTGAACCTGAAATTGTCAAATGAATCAAAACCCATTTGACTTCAAACCACTTGCAAATGGATTTATATTTCAATCAGAAGTCCATATGTAAGTTCAATCAAACTCAAATAAAGCTTTGACCAAACCATTTGACCTACTTAGGCTCACTTGATCCAAAGTGACCTAAAGTACTATTATGAGCCAAATTCTAATCCTAACCAAATTAGATTGAACTAAGCCCGTCTATGCCTCTCATCATGATCAATAATCATCATGAGATGATCAATAAATCAAATTGGATCAAACCAAGTCAAACCCAAGGATTGACTAAGTCAACACTTAGCCAAAATGAAACCCAACATAGCTAAAATCCATCATAGCCAAATTAATTGAAACTAGATCTAAGTTCATTCATGATCAATGTTTGAACTTGATCAAGTCAACATTTGAGTCTAATTTAGCCCAATTGGCCACTTGACCTAAGTTGACCCAACTTGACCTAAAAAGTCAAAATGTGTCAAAACTTGATCTAAGCCAAATTGATTGAAACCAATGCATCAAGTTCATTCTAAATCACTTGTGGAATTTGACCAAAGCCTCAATTGACCAACTAGACCTAACCTAGCCCAATTGACCTTGAATCCAACTTGACCTAAATGGTCATATTGAGCCAAATTAAAACTTAACCAAAATTGATTGCAAATAAAGATACCAATCCACTTCATATGACTAACCAAGCCTAAACCTATCCATGACCTAGCTCAAATAGGTCAAATTGGTCAACTTGACCCATTTGACCTAAATGAAGTCATATGAACCAAATTCAAACCTAAACCAAATTGAATCAAATCAAAGCCACCAAAACATTTCAAATTGTCATATGAACTTGACCCAACCCTTGCTTTGACCTAATTTGACCAATTGGTCAACTTGACCCAAGTTGAACCATTTTTGACCTAAATGGGTCAACATGAGCCAAACCATACCAAATGAACTCCAAATCCAATGAAACTTGGTCAAACCTATTTTTCTCAACATACCAAACATACCCAAATTCAAAAATTATCCAAATGACCATTTCACCCCTAGGCCATAGAGCAAATTTTGGCCAATTCTACTTGAAATTAGGTTAAATCCTCTTCATACCTACTTGATACTTTTCTAATGGATCAAGTGAACACTAGGGAGGGTGGTCCACCCAACCCGATGGGTTTGGGTCAGCCAAATTCAACCCAATGGCTAAACCGACCATGTGCATGGAAATGGCCACATGATAAACCTCTTCCCACTCAATTTGAGCACATGGGGAGTTCAACATTCCACTCCCTAGCCTAAAACGAACACAAGGACAGTCTTAACAAACTAACAAATGCTTTGAATCAAGGTAATTGGATCAAAATGGCAAGCCTATGCTCGATCATCCGATGGCCAAAAAGGGAGATATACTCCCATTAATTCAAAATGGCAAGCCATTGTCGATTGAGTGTTAGGAAGTCAAAGGAGCAATTTGCAAGTGATCCTAAGATTCTTGAGGGCTATTGAAATTCCCATTTCTCAGTTTTCATCACTTGAAAACATGGGAGCTCGATTGAATTTCCAACTTTCTCCATACTCAACATCAACTCAATTCCTTCTTTAAGCTTCATCATAGGACCAAGTCAAGTGCACCCATACTCTTCCCAAGCTCCAAAGATGAGGAGGAGCCTAGACTAAAAGCAGCTCAAGCTAAGGAGGAGTTGGCCTCTGAAGAATCCATTCAATTTCCAAGCCACAAACTCGGCAAAGCTCATAACTGCACAAGCTTCTCCAAGGAAATTGAGTATGTGATCACCTCTAAGCCATTTTTGAGCATTAAACTCAATGTTCTGTGGAGCTTTGTGAAAGAAATTTTCATCTCATAGAATTTTGACCGTTAGATGTGTTTGCCATTAGGTTTAGATGGTGTGGGATAAATTTTATCCCAATCTAAGCTCGATCGAGCTCGGATCTTTCCTTAGAACATGGACAACTTCCATTGTTCATGGGAAGAGATCTTGTCGTCCATCCTGCATTTTGTATGGATGACCGAGATTAAAATCCTTTGATTGGTTTTAATCTCAATCGATGGTCGAGAAAAGCACCGCCATGATGACTAGAAAATCGAGGTGACGTGCAAAAAGCACGATCGCATGTGTGGCACTGTGATTAATAATAGGATTAAAGATTTATTTAATTCCTAATTAATCACCTAAGCTTCTAAAATTCATATCTCAACATAGAAAATCAGAAAATATGAAATAAATTGCATTACAAAGATAATTAAACATAGAATATTCTAAAATTAATTTTGATTCATTTTGAATAGTTCTTTTATTTGAATATGGGTTTTATTGGGAATCTTAATTTGCTTATTAATCCCTAATTAATTCACTGATTAATCTCAAACTTCTTGGGTGTAATTAGAGGGATGACTTCTACCTCCTCTAATTTTCTTGGGATTTATTGGCGGCTTAATTATGGGACTTTCTAGTTCATTCCTAAATTACTCCTATAATGTAATTAGACTTAATTAAGGGTATTATTAATAATTTAGCTCTCTAATTGAGTTAATTAAGTTTTGATTAAGTAAATGTAAGGTTTAGGGAATAATTTTGGGATACTTTCCTTAAGATATTCCTTAAACCCCCTTTTATTTCTTAATCTTACTTAAATTAAAGGTTAATTCACTAATTATCCCCTTAATTAATTTTATAAAATTTTGAAACTTTCCAGAACTCAATTAATCCTTCTTGGGTAGATACTTAGGTGTTCAAGAGCCTAAGTATAATTAAGAAAATCAAAATTCAACTCACATGTGTGAGGGGTGTTTTGAAATTACTTAAGTTAAACCCCTTAGCTTAATTAATCATTATTCATGAGCCAAATTGCATTAGACCCTTTTCTTCCTAGGTGTATTGCAAATTTAAATTCTTTATGTGATTTTATGTCATCTCATTAGCTCATAATTATTTGATTAACTATGCTAAGGTGGTATAAGTAAGGGGTAATTAACATGCTTAATTTATACCTTAACCCAATCAAAATATAAAATAAATATAATCATCTAAAAATTGAACAAAAATATCAAACACATGTGGGAATGGGTTAGGAATAGAAAACTCACCTCAAATTTTCCAAATTAAATCAAACTCAAAATCAAACAAAAATCACATTAAACAAACTTTGATTTACTTTAAGCTTTATTATTGCATAAGATTGCCTTTAGAAATTAATTAAGGTGAATGTGTTTACATGCTTTCATTACTTTAGTCCTTTCCCAACATGCTAAATATATGTGTCATATGATTTCATGCATTCATGCTTTTCAAAAATCAAATTCAAAATAAAAATATTTTCTTTATGTCAAATTGCATGTTTTGGCTAAAGTAAGAATATGAGTGGCAATTATCACTATTAAATCTAAATTATTTTCAAAATATATGAATCAATTATCAAAACTGAAGTGTATTACTTATATCTTACTTATAAGCTTGCATGTGAGTAAAATATAAGGATGTGCTTAGTGTAGTTTTCCTTCTCCTCTCTTTTGGTATAGTTTTGAATAGGATTTGGAAAAGTGTATAGTTCATTTCAAAAGAACACAACGCTTGCCTAATTCCATCTCCTATTCATTCCTATGCTATGACTTAAGAAGGACACCTATACTTACACATATAAATTGCACAAACAAATCAAAAATAAAACAAATACAAACTTTTGCATCTTTCTTTTCAATTCATTTCTTTTGTAGTATTTAAGGAAAGTGGTATATTAGTCTGGACAACCCTGGATTGAGGCTTTTTAAGTAGGTCTTGTACCTTACACCCTTGGTTAACAATGGCATCATACTCACTTATGCCTTTCATACATTCATATGTGCATGTGAAAATTGGATAAGAACCCCTTTGCTATTTAATGAAAATCATGCATCATAAACATCCAACTTTTCTTAAGTAACTTACTTAGCAAGCATCATAAAGTGTTCTAAACATTCCCATTTTGTATGTATAGATATTCTTAGGATTCATTCATATGCATGTTATACATGTTGGGAAAGAAATGAAGTGATGTGTGTTTTGTGATCTTAACTCACTTTATTTAATCTTAAAATGTCTCTCTTTTTAAATGAGTTTCTTTAGAGTTTAAATAAACTTGGATTAATTAAAACACATAATAAAATATTCACTAAATAAAACTAAAACATGAATCCACTTTAAAAATTACTTAGGTTAGGGAAGGAAAGAGAAGTTCTCTTCTCTTTCCCTCTCTTTATAACTTAGTAGTTAATTATAAGATTCACTTGAACCCAATCAAAACATAAAATAAAATCAACCCAAGAAAATTAAATCACTTACATGAAACCCTCCTCTAAGTTGAACATTCTTCACAACTAGAAAATTCTAACTTAAAGCCATAGCTAATCATACCACACAAACCTCTAAAGCACACAAATTAGGCTAAGTCACCACTTCTAGCTTTAGTTTTGGGCAATGCATGGTTTGATGTTTGCTTTTGTTTCATGATATATGTTTTAGGATGTTGGGTGCATGTGTAGGATGAATGATAGGATGATTTAATCTAATCATTATTTTCTACACTTGATTGTGCTTAAGGGGCGCTGTAATAAAGAAAAATATAAATGCTTTTGTTGTGCAGGTGCTTATACCCCTAAGCATAATCCAAAAGGTCAGGTGGACTTAGTCACCCATGTGTGGGGTGATAAGTCCAATATAGATGCTTGGGATTTTGTTTGGTTTATTTAGCTTATCTTTGTTTTGCAGGTGTTAGCAAGATTTACTTTTCCTTTTCATATAATTTTTACAATTAGGATTTTGGAATGATTGTTATGGGGATTAGGATGAGCATTGGTCATAAAATCTCATCTTATATACCATGTAGAGCCTTTGGAGCAACCACCTTCCAACCATCCAAAAGAAGGAACCAAAGAAGAAAGAAGAAAAAAAGGAGAAAGAAGAAAAGAAGAATGAAGAAATGAGGCTTGAAAGCTTGAAGACCCCATAACAATGAGTTACTTGCTTAATTATACTTAATCATTTGTAATATGGGTGGTGGGTAGAGCTTTACCCAATTTGTTTGGTTTGTGCGGTGCCCACCACAAATGACCTTTTATTCTTTTGCGCTTTATAAATTGATTGGTGATTTGTTTAGCTTTGGCATTAAGATGGCATCTTTTTCTAGTTTTTTCTTTGCTTGACTGGATGTGGATTAGGCTCTTAGGAAAAATAAATCTTCTACCAAATTTAACAATTTAAAATTAAAATAAAGAATTTATAACCTCACCTTAAGTTTAGGATAAAATCAAGATTAAAGAATTAGCAACCCCTTAGCTAGATGAGTACTTCTTTTATAATATTATGCACACATGTATATTTTTTTTCACTCTTGATTGGAAGGCTTCCACCTTTGTCAGAGAAACTTGGCTTGACCTTTGAGAGCCACGGTGAAAACACACCTCCTCCCTTCTCACTGATTTTGGCCAATAATCTCATTTCTCATGCAATAGGCATATGAATCATATTAGCTTGAGTCAAAATGACTGTCCAAAAATGAAAAAAAATATAATATGAATTGCATTACATTTAGGTCATTTGAAGCATACCTTACATGATCCAATCTTTTTTAGGGAGTGATTAAGGACTTAGTCTCTTTCTAAATAAATAATAGCCTAGCTATCTTAAATAAAACATATGACTTGCCTACATGAATTTAAAATCGTAGGAGGAGTTAATTGCAACCACCCCCAGGTGGTTGTAAGTCCAAGCACTTAGGTTATTTGTTCTCTCTTGTGGAGGTAAACTAAATACCCATTTTCTCCTTAGATTTAGATTGTGCTTTTGGCCGTCACCAAAGCTCCTTAGATTTAGGTTCTGAAGTTACTTCTCCCCTTTGTGGGTCATAAACTTAAATCCTCACCTCTTAGACATTTTCATAATCTTGTGTTGTGGAGTCATAAGCCCTAAATTTTTAATGAAAAATTCAACTAAAATAAATTAAATCAATTTCAAAAATATAAAGTCCAACCATAGGATAGTTTGAGATGCTCAGTAGGTTTCCTAGCATCGTGAACATCTTCTACTTATCTTCCTTTGTCTTCGATAACTCTCTCTCTTTGATCAATCCCATTTGATCTTCAAAATGAACTAATCTATTGATAGTCCTACCTATTAAAATCTTTGGAGACAATGATCATTTACCTTAATCGAGAGTATTCCTAAGGGATCTCATCCCTCAAGATGTAATTAATTATGGGGGCTTGCCCCTATAGGGAACTTAATGAACCAGATTTAAAATAAATCCTACTTTACTTTTTCATGTAAAGTAGGGGAAGAATCTTTGATACATATGCAGACCCATTGTCCTTAAGAGTCCTTGTTGAAGTGATTAGGTCCATTGTAGGATGGTGACTCCTATCTTTTGAGATAGTACATATTTCCTCAATGTCATACCCGATCACCCTCAATAAGAACATCTATGGATCTACGCAGTGTCAAAATTGCTTAAAAATAAGGAGATGTATATTTTCATCCTCATTTTATCCCGCATAGAATGAATATGGAAGTATATATCTTATTCTTTAGAGAATTTAAAAAATTTCACCAGATTTTTTATGACTCACTGGGATGGTCACTCTCTCCATCTTTGGTAAATGATCGTTGTTTCCAAGTTTCGATAGTGGGTTTGTACTTTAGTATAAATCCAAGACTATCTTTCATTCCATTGTCACTTAGCTTATTTCATTCTTAAGTTAAGCTAGCCAACATCTTTAGATTTTAGGACCTCATCTCGTATTGGTCTTAAAACCCCCCATTGGGTTCTCCAATGGGTAAAAATAAAAAAGATCTAAATAAAAAAGAAAACATTTAAAGACTTCCTCCTTATCATTTCTATGGTAAGAAAAGGTTCATTTTAAAATAATAAAGACAAAATAAACCCTTATAAAAAATCATGCTTTTCAAAATCACTCTTTCAAAAATGCACTTAATGAAATATTTTGCACAAATCTTCCTAAATCATCTTCATTTAACAATCTTTGTGATTGTTATATGTAAGATCATCATTACAAAAATAAAATTCCAATAATCATATTTTCAAAAGCATAAAATTTGAAACTAGGCCTTTCCATTTAATACATCTAAATGTGTTGAATGGACATTACCTCTTCAAGTAAAATCATAACTTTGAACTTCCACCTAATACATTCCACATGTTAGGTTGGGGTTTTCATATTTCCAAAAGCACATGAACCCTCCATTCAACATACCCACACTTATTGAATGAAAGTTTCATTTTCAAACAAAACTAAATTTTTCAAAACCACATATGAACATCTCCATTCAATATACCTAAATTTATTGAATGAATATTTCATTTCCAAAAAAAAAAATAACATCATTTGGAAATCCCACTTAAACATGTTCCATATATGATTAAGTTGGAGTTCCCTCTTTCGAAAAGCAATAATCACACACAAACCAAAATTTTCACAGTTGCAAAAATAAGATTGACTTCTAGTCCTACATACCCAAATTTGTTAGATGGAAGTCTTCTTTTCGAGAATCACAACTTAACTATAATATTTTCAAATTCAAAACACATTTGGAACTTCATTTAACACACTCAAATTTGCTAAGTAAAGTCTCTAAATTTGAAAATTTTTTTTTTCAAAATACAGTTGTAACTTCATTCTAGCATATCCCATTTACTAAAATGAAGTCTCTCCTTTTAGAAAAATAAAATTTGAAACACACTTTTGGAAATTTCATTTATTATACTCAAATTTGCTACGTAAAATATCCATCCCACAAAAAATTTTCAAAATATTTTTGGAACTTCAATTTAGCATACCTCTTTTGCTAAAATGAAGTCTTCCTTTTTTAAAAAAAATTCAAAAACAAAAAAATTGAACATTTAGTAATTTCATTTAAATGAAATTTCCACAAAATTTCCAAAAAAAGCACTTTTGAATTTCCTCTTTAGCATACCCAAAGTGAAGCCTCCATTTTCAAAATAAGACCAAGACATAAAAATTTTAAACACATCTTTTGGAATTTCATTTAGCATGCTCAAATTTGTTAAGTCAAATTTCTATTTCAAAAAATTAGGTGGAACCTCATTTTTAGCATACCATATTTGCTAAATTGAAGTCTCCACTTTCAATCAAAAATAAATCAAAGCCAAAATGGAAACACATTAGGATCCCCTTAGCATACTTAAATTTTCTAAGGTTCCTACTTTTCAAAAAAATAAATCAAAATCAAAAGGAAACATTAGATTCCTTAGAATAACCCAAATTTGCTAAGGATCCTACTTTGCAAAAATCAAAATATCCAAAATAAATGAAACACTTTAGGATTTCCTTAGCATCCTCAAATTTGCTAAGAATCCTATTTTCAAATATCTTTCAAAAACAAAACATACTTGGGTTCTTCACTTAGCATACCTAAATTTTCTAAGTGGGAATTCCAATTTTCAAAATCAACAATAATTCACAAGATAGAACAAACAAAGAAAAAAAAGGAATAATTATTTTCAAACACTTCACTTAGCATACCCAAATTTTCTAAGTGAGTAAAATTACAAAATACCAAATCAAAAATAAAACCAATTGACCCTTACTTTAACATACCTAAATTTGTTAAAGGAAAGGATCCTCAAATTAAAATCTAATTTCAAACATGAACCTCTGGAAGCATCTTTCTAAAAAAATAATTGAATCCACTTTTCAACATACCCAAATTTCTTGGAGTTGGATTCATATTCAAAAAATTTCCTCTTTCTAATCAAATTTCTAAATCTTCTCTAAATCCATTTGAACCCCACTTAACACTTCCAAGATGTTGGATGTAGGTTCAAATTTTAAATTCAAATTCAGAAATCAACAAAATAGAAATCTAATCCAAGCTTGTTTTCA
Source organism: Cymbidium sinense (assembly GCA_021442155.1). Lineage (NCBI taxonomy): Eukaryota > Viridiplantae > Streptophyta > Magnoliopsida > Asparagales > Orchidaceae > Cymbidium > Cymbidium sinense. Next base: position 78,157,848 of record CM038223.1, read on the forward strand.
ACATTGGATTCTCGATCGTCGCTTACCATAGTCAGTTCTTGGCTTGATTATAAATGAAAAGTTCACAAAAGTTTGTGTTCACTTTCCCCTACGGCATGGACTTGGCCTTGGATCACGCCAATCTTCCTCAAGCTGATCATACCCATTTCATCCATTTCGATTGAGGTTTTGGGGAGTGATCACAGGGCACTCCCCTCAAGACTGTAGATGTGGTCAAGCGTAGTCGATCATCCGTGATCGATTTACCATCAGATTCTGACATCCCCACATTAAATAGGAAAGAAGTGGTAGTCCCATTAGCTCAGAAGTAGGACAAGATGTGACCTGCGGCGCCCATGATTTCGCCGCCCTAGCAAGACCCACTCATCACCTAAGGTGGCTCTGATCCAGATTGCCTCCCAGCCTTTGAGGTTGGGTCTAGTTCTTACTCCACTTACCCTACCAGATTGAGAGAAATAAAAATTGCATGATTAAGCAAGATCATAGGATTGCTGGGAGATGGAGGCCACGCAGCCAGAGGAGGTACCTATTCATCACCTTGAGGGTTACAAAACATTTCATCCTCTCTCTGATTTGTGAGAGGATGGAGGATCCATTTCATCTCCCCTGGTTCAAAGACGACTAGTTAGCTGGTAGGAGGTCCTATGCCGGCCTCCGATCAATTCCACGCCAGGTTAGCGAGCATACATACTTTTCGAACTGGAAAGTCAATTTAAGATCTATCATTCAGTGTGGGGAAACATACGATAAGAGAGAGGCCAAGGCCCACTAGTACAAATAACTAGCATAGAGAGATGGAGGTTTGGTCGGTAGTCAGTGGCCTGCACACTTATTGATTTCCCTGATCAGCACGCTAACCTCATCGATCATACAGATAGCATTTTACTTTCAAATATGACCCATCATAAGAAGAGGGTCCCTGTCCTAAGAGAGTCGGTGGTGTCTCCATCACAACTACTCCCACCATCACATGTTCACGTTATAGCATCTCCGCCTCCAAGGCCATGAAGGCCACATGGAGAGTAGGTGATCCTGCCATGACCAGTGATCCTATTCCATCTACACGCACCTGTGTGGGCAAGATCTCTGGTTGACCTTACCTGGTGGTGTGAGGGAATGGCGACCCCAAAGTATATTGGTCATCCCATCACCAACACCACCAGTTCAGTAGGACATGGAGATGGTGGCAGCTATTATAGAGGGAGCAGATGATAGCCCAGTTACACTGATGTTAGTAGAACCTCCTAGGAGTGTCACACCTTTCAGAGTTAGTGACAGTCAGGAGTGTCTCTCTTCTAGTGAGTACAGTCCTTATAGGATTGACTCTCCAAGAAGGGAGGTTCGTGCCTCTGACATGAGAGTGATCACCATCCCAAAATCATCTGTGCCCATTCAGATTGATCGCTCTCTTGAGGAGATAGTGGCATATTATCTTTTAGAAAAGAAGGAAATTTTGAGGTATGACTGGTCTAATGAGGAGAAGATTAGCTGTGATCCCAATGAAGATGAATTATTGGGAGACTCGGTCGGGGTTTGCATGGTAGATACCAGGGGATCCCTCCTCAGAGAGCAGTAGGCCATGGAAGGTGATGAGGTTGAGCAAGAAGACACTAGCCAATCAGCCCAAACCTTTGATATCAGTTAAAGCAGAAAGATGAACAAATAGAAAAGATGACAAGGTAGCTTGAGGACTTGTTAGCAGCAGTCTCAGTACTTTAAAAACAAGCCCCAATAGTTCATCCTACTGATATTAGTCAGCCAAAGTTAGTGCTTATCTTGGACCCAACTAATACCTTACCTCCTGTTGAGTAAGGTAGCACTAGCATGTGAAAGTACCTCCATACAGGAAAAGGACATCAGATCTATGGTTGAGCAGCAAATAAATGAAGTGTTGACTCAAGCTCGGGGAGGATCATTAGTTCCAAAGGGTAGACCCTACCCAAAAGAATTTGATGCAATCCAATATCCCAAGGGTTTCGTGCCACCTTCCTTCAAGAGATTTGATGGCAGTAGAAACCCAAGGCATTATATTGCGCACTTAGGGCTAGTTGTTGCAACACCGGTGGAAGCGATGCTTGCTATTCTGCCTCTTTGTTAGTAGCCTAGCAGGGATAGCTTTCGATTGGTATGCTAAACTTCCCAACGATTTAGTAAAGATATTTACTGAGTTGGAGCAACTCTTTATCAAGAGGTTTACTGGAGCTCAGCAAAGGGTTACTGTTGGTGATCTTGTTATAGCACAATAACACCCAGGTGAGTCCCTTATTGACTATATTCTCAGATGGCATAACTTGAGTATGAAATACGAGCCACAGCTGTATGAGCAGCATGCCATTAAGATTCTTCTAAAGAATATCCATGGCACTGTTGCCTTCATGCTTAAGGGTTTCACTATCAAAATATTTGAGAAGCTAATCAACAAGGTGGCTAATCTACATGGAGAGGCCAAATAGTTTCCTAAAGCAATGTTGTAGAAGGTCTATGTGAAGAAACTGGGAGTAGTGATAGTGGTAGATAAGGGGAAGCAACCAGCTATAGATCAGTCCGAGAGATAATGACCTCAGCAGCATTCGCTTCCACCTCCTTTACCACCATCGAGGCAGCCTTACCGGCCTCCACAGCAGCCTCCATGGCCAGCACTCTCACCTCCTCAGCCATACCATCAGTAGCAATGACACACATACCCACCGCCAGATAGCTATGGTCCACCTACTCTTTTAGATAAGCTCAACAAACCTTAATCATTTAAGAGGGAGGTAATAAGAAAGATCTTTAAAAATCTCTTAAAGAAGATATTTTTCCTTAACAACTTTTAGAACACATGGAAGCTTATAAATAATTATCAGTAGCACACTTTCAATTTTAGATGTTTCATTTATAGATTTTGAAAATAGTTTTGGATTTAGTAGTGATAATAGCCATTCATATTTCTACTTTAGCCAAAATATGCAATTTGACATAAAGGAAACATTTCATTTTAATTTTAATTATGGAAAAGCATGAATGCATGAAATTCATATGGCATACACATTTAGCATGCTAGGAAAGAACTAAAGTGATGAAAGTATGTAAACACATTAACCCTAATTAATTCCTAAAGATAATCTTATGAAATAAGAAAGCTTAAAGCAAATCAAGTTATTTTTAAGGAAGGTTTGATTTTATTTTGAGTTTGATTTAATTAAAAAAATGTGAAGTGAGTTTTCTGTTCCTAACCCATTCCCACATATGTTTGTTATTTTAGTTTAATTTTTGGGTGATTAGATCAATTTTTTGCTTTGGTTAGGTTAAGGTATGAATTAAGTTTGTTAATTACCCCTTACGTACACCACCTTAGCATACTTAATCAAATAATTATGATCCAATGAGATGACATAAAACCACACAAGGATTTTAAATTAGTAATGCACTTAGGAAAGAAAGGTACCTAATGCAATTGGCTCATGATTAATGATTAATTAAACTAAGGGGTTTAGTTTAAGTACTTTCATACCCCTCTCACACATCTGAGTGGGATTTTGATTTCCTTAATGTACTTAGGCTCTTGAACACCTAAGCATCTACCCAAGATAGAATAATTGAGTTCTAGAAAGTTTTAGAATTCTATGAAATTAATTAAGGGGGTAATTAGTGAATTAACCCTTAATTAAGGTTGGATTAAGGAAGGAAGGGGATTTAAGGAATATCTCAAGGAAAGTATTCTAAAATTATTCCCTAAATCTCATATTCACTTAATAAAAACTTAATTGACTCAATGAGAGTTAAACCACTAATTGTACCTTAAAAGCTTATTATAAAGGGAGTGATTAAGGAATGAACTAGCAATTTCTCAATTAAACCACCAATAAATCCCAAGAAAAAATTGGGGAGGAGGAGTCATCTCACCAATTATTCATAAGATGTTCTTAGTAAGTAGTAATTAGGGTAATTAGCAAAATAACATTCCCAATATAACCCAAATTCAGAGAAAAGCACTATTTAAAATCCATTGAAATTATTTTTAGAATATTCTATGTTCAATTATCTATCTAATGTAATTTATTTCATATTTTTTTTCTGATTTTTCTAGGCTTAGATATGAATTTAGGAAGTTTTCATGATTAATTATATAATTTAGAAGCCTAATTAAATGTTTAATCCCGCCGACACCACGTGGGCCGCTGACGTGTCATGCGCTTTCCACATGGTGTGACAGGATTTGATATTAAAGTTGTCACATCATAGTGCCGCATCAATGACGGTGCTATGCACTTTCTCCTCACTCATCCGATCAAGGATCGGACGAATGAAGTTAAAGCCGCAGATCTAAGAGATTAAATATGAGATCTACGTGTCTTAAATCTTGGTCGTCCATCCAAAATGTGTTGATGGATGGCCCATGATCTATCCTTGTATTTCTTTGTGAAGAATGGACAACGTCCATCTTTAGGGGATGATCCAAGCTCAATTGAGCTTAGACTGATCACAAAACTTACCCACACCATATAAGCACAAAGGCAAACACATCTAATGGCTAGATTTTCAAGGGATTAAACATTGCTTCACAAAGGACCAAACCACATTGAACTTAAGCTCGATTTAATGGCTAACCTCGCCGAAGGTGATCACCCTGCTCGATTCCATTGGAGATGCTTCTTCTAGTGGAGACGAAGCTTTGTTGAAGTTTGGAGGTCTTAAGATTGGGTGGATCCTCCTATGGGCCAACTCCTCCTTGACTTGAGCTCGGTCTTGATCAAGAATGGTCTTCCCTTGCCTTTGAAACTTAAAAAGAGCTTAAGCAAGTTTGATCGAGCTCCATGATGAAGCTTGTAAGAGGAATTAGGTTGATTTGAAATGTGGACTAAGTTTGAATTTCAATGGAGCTCCCCTATTTTTAGTTTGAGTAAATCCAAAAAATGGAGAAGTTGAATTCACTATAGGATGCTTGGGATCACTTGGCAAAGGCTTCTCTGACTTCCTATTACTCAATTGAATTAGGGGCTCTGTAAATTGAATTGAATTAGGGGGAGTATAACTCCCCCTTGAAGGATCGGATGGTCATGCCTTCACCTGCCATTTTGATCTAATTGAGCTTATGCAATGGGTTTGTTAGCCTATTAGAGGTATTCTTGCATTCGGTTTTGCCTAAGGAGTGGAGTGGTGAGGTGCCATGTGCTTGAAATGAGTGGGAGAATCATTCCCATGTGCCCATATTGAAGCAAGTGGTAGGTTTTGACCTTAGGCTAGGCTGGGCTGACCAAAACCCATTGGGTTGGGTGCACTACACTCCCAAGTGTTCGCTTGATCCACTAAGAGGGTGTCAAGTGGTTATGGAGAGGATTTGACCAAATTCCAAGTGGATTGGGCAAAATTTACCCTTTGACCTAGGGGTAAAATGATCATTTGACCTTGATTTCAGTTTGAATATGTTTGATATGTTTGAAAAATGGTTAGGCCAATTTTTATTGAATTTGGAGTTGGTTTGATGTGATTTGGCTCATGTTGACCCATTTAGGTCAAAATGGGTCAACTTAGTCGTTGACCAATTGATCAAATTAGGTCAAACTAAGGGTTGGGTCAAGTTCATATGACCATTTGAAATGTTTTGGTGGCTTTGGTTTGATTCAATTTGATTTATATTTGGTTTTGATTCAATTGAGTTCATTTAGGTCAAATGGGTCAAGTTGACCAATTTGACCCATTTGACCTATTTGGGTTAGGTCATGGGTTCGTTCATGTTTGGTTGGTCATCTGAAATGGATTGGTATCTTTGTTTCCAATCAATTTGGTTTATATTTGAGTTTGGCTCAATTTGACCTTTTAGGTCAAGTTGGGTTCATGGTCAATTTGGCAAGGTTAGGTCTAGTTGGCCAATTGAGCCTTTGGTCAAGTCCAACAAATGATTTGGAATGAACTTGACCCATTGGTTTCAATCAATTTGGCTTAGATCAAATTTTGACACATTTTGACTTTTTAGGTCAAGTTAGGTCAACTTGGGTGAAGTGGCCAATTGGGCTAGGTTAGGCTCAAATGTTGACTTGGTCAAGTTCAAACATTGATCATGAATGAACTTAGATCAATGGTTTCAATCAATTTGGCCTATGGTGGACTTTGGCTATGTTGGGTTTCATTTTGGCTAAGTGTTGACTTAGTCAACTCTTAGGTTTGACTTGGTTTGACCCAATTTGGGTAATTGATCATCTCATGATAATTTTTGATCATGATAAGAGGCATAGATGGGCTTAGTTCAATCTAAATTGGCTCATAAAGGGTATTTTAGGTCACTTTGGGTCAAGTGAGCCTAAGTGGGTCAAATGGCTTGGTCAAAGCTTGATTTGAGTTTGATTGAACTCACATATGGACTTATGATTGAAATATAAATCCATTTGCAAGAGATTTGAAGTCAAATGGGTTTTGATTCATTTGACAATTTCAAGTTCAAAGGGTGAACATGAGTTTGAGTTGGGTTTGATTTTTGAATTGAGTTTTGGTTAAGTGATTGAAGTTAGTGTTTATATTTGGATTCATTATTGAGGGATTAATTGAATCATGAAGAAAAATCAAGAGTTTGGCTTGATTTGAAATTGATTTGGCTAAGTTCAATATTTTGACTTGAAAGGCTTAGGTTGAATTTTGGTTGAATTTGAATTTGAGTTTTGGAGTTGGTTTTGGTTGTTTAAATTTATATTTCATTTATATATGTGAATATAAATGGGTTATGAGAAAATTTCATGAATTTGAAGTGTTTTGAAGTTGATTTAGGCTAAGTCCTTAAGAGGAAATCAAAGGACTTAGGAAAGATTTCAAACTTGGGATTTCAATCATAAGCTTCAATCATTAGTTTCAATCATGAATTTCAATCATGTGGAATTGATTTGAGTTTGGAGAAAATCAATTAGGATGGAATTGATTTAAGTTTGATGTTGGTTTGATTTGGAGTTTGACTTGAAGGAAGGAAGTGAGGAATGTGGTTCAAGCTATAGGGTAGGCAAATTTTCCTAATACCCTTAAGGCATGACCTATTCCTATGGCCAACTCTTCTAAGTCTCTAGGGCTAGGTTGAGTGTCCACCTAATCACTAGATGTGTCTTAAGATTAAGTAACTCCTAAAGTCTAGGAGAAGTCCTATGTCTAAGATGGAGGGGTTGAGAGCTCATTCTAAACATGAGGTCAACAATCTCCCAACGGTGAATGCTAGAGCCCCCTAAGTTCGTAATTTGTTCATCGGGGAGGTCATCACTAAACGGGAAATCAGCAGGAAGTGGGTGTGCTATTAAGAAATCCATTAGTGCCTGTCCTTTCACCGCACAGAGGGGTACGAAAGTGATATCGAACTACAATAAAATCATGGACCAACGTGCCAATCGTCTTGATAATGTTGGCCGTGTCATGAGATATTACAATGGATTGATCCTAGAGATCATATTCACCTTATGAGAAAGCTTGTAATATCATAAGTTTTGAGATGCAAAGATTAAAGCTAGGTAGTGCTTTTCAATATGTTGGTAGTTTGCCTCAGTAGGGATTAGATGACGATTGAGATAGTAGAGTGCATTCTCTTTCCCTTTGTCATTGGTTTGAGCCAACAAAATGCCAAGGGAGCCATCTAATGTAGCGGTATATAATATCAATGGCTTGCCTAGGATAGATGCTATTAGAACTGGTGGCATCATCAGGTAGTGCTTGATGTCTTCAAAAGCATGCTAGCACTTGTCATCCTATTTGAACATAGTATCCTTTTTGACTAGTGCTGAAATGGCTGGCATCTTCCTGAGATGTTGGAAATGAAGCATCTTAGATACGCCAACCACCCTTATAATGATCTTAGTTGAGTTGGACTTTTAAGGGGTGGCATTTCTAAGATGGCCTTGATCTTCTCCGGGTCGATTTCTATTCGTCGGTGTCAGACAACAAACCCAAGGAATTTCCACACCCAAATGCACACTTGATTCATTTTGAGATTATATTATCTTAACTATTCTCAAGTTGAAGAGATGGTCTTCCTTTTCTTTGCTTTTGACTACGAGATCATCAACATAACATTCAATCTGATGATGAATGACTTCATTGAAGATCTAAGTCATGGCCCGCTGGTATGTAGCACCGGCATTTTTAAGGATGAAAGGCATGACCTTATAAGAATAGATTCCGATCGGGGTTCGAAAAGCAGTATTTTTCTCATCCTCGGGGGCCATCTTAATTTGGTTGTAGCCAGATGACCCATCCATGAAGGTGAATACTACATGAGATAAGACAATGTTCACCATCAGTTTCGGTATAGGAAGTGAAAATTCATCCTAAGGACATGCCTTATTCAGATCCTTAAAATCAATGCATATGTGAATTTGACCATTCTTTTTCTTAACTAGAATGACACCGGCCAACCAGGTGGGATATTTTTCTTCTCTAATAAAGCCAACATCAATCAATTTCTTTATCTTAGAAATGACGGTGCTCAATTTCTAATCGCATGCGCCTAGAAGCCTGCTTGATAGGGTTAGCATTAGGATCTATTGCTAGTTTGTGGACTACTACGTTAGGAGATAAACCATGCATTTCTTCATAACTCCATGCAAAGCAATCCTTAAACTTGGCTAATAGCCTAACTAAGTCATTGGTTTCTTCTTCATTCAATAAGGAACTGATGTTTATCGGGCATGGATCTTCTTTTATTCATAAGTTGATTTCTTTGAGTTCGTCAATGGTTGATCTGATTTCTTCATCAAACTCTGGTGGTGCATCTTTGACTTCAAGATAATTTGAGTTGTCTGAAGTTTCTAAATACACCTCCTCATAAGAGTTAGCATGATTTAAAAAGAGCTTATCAGACTCCAAATGATTGGTGATGACTAGGCTATGGTTATTTGGACCTTGTCTTTGAATCAGTCCTAGTCTTGATTGAGAATGTTTGCTTTAGTTGTCCCATAATCTCTCAAGTAAGTCGACATATATTTAGACTAAGCATGTGGGATTAATCTTTTCTTTGCAAAATTAATAACATAAGGTGAATACCAATCAAAAGATAGTTGTATTAAATCTTTATATGAATCATCCTCAAGTTCTACATCAACTTCCTAACTTGAGGATGATGCTCCCAACAAAAACCTCTTTGGCTTGATATATGTGGACGACTTGGGGGCCTCCTTAACTACCAAACCTTTAACTTTCTATGAAGAGAGTGAGGTTAGAGCTAAAGTTTCCAACGGCTGCCTGAATATTCTACATAATGATGATTTAGATATATTCATGCTTTGCTTGGAGGCCTGGTCTTTATTATTATCTGGCTCAAATGTCATCTCCAAAGGGATCCATTCAGAGAGGTTGGTTGACGTGCTAACCATATGAGAGTCATCCTCTAAACTTTTCTCTAAGTTTATATGGATAGCGTGGGTACTCTTGTGAGCTAGAACATAGCTCCTGCTGGCTAGCCACCAGCAAGGGGGTCTTCCACCTCTGGAACTGCCTTTGGATCTACCTCTGCCTCTACCTGATCGGGGTCGAGTCATCCTGCCCATGTGTTCATATGGAGAACAAACTATGGGTGGAATCTAACTTCAGGCTCTACTTCTTCCTCAGTGTCTTATTCTCGCTCACTTGTATTTTTATTTTCTTTTTCTTTTTTCTCTTCCTTTACTTTTTTCTTCTTTTTCTTTTGTCTCTTTTTCTTTTATTTTTGAACTTTCACCAAGTTTGTGAGAATAGACTTTTTGATTTCGAGGAAGATAGTGGGCGGCATCCTTATATATCTTATCTTCCCTAACTAAAAATGGCTTCAAGTCTCATTTTACAAAATACTCGATTCCACCTCTTCAAAATTTGATGCACTGATATAAAGAGGATGGAATCGTGTTATTTCCATGTATCCAGGGCCTACCGAGCAAAGCACTGAAAGATGTTGTTGACCTTATTTTTGGGATGAGCTCTCAACACCTCCATCTTAGACATAGGATTTCTCTTAGACTTTAAGAGTTTCTTAGTCTTAAGACACATCTAGTGATTAGGTGGACACTCAACCTAACCCTAGAGACTTAGAAGGGTTAGCCATAGGAGTAGGACATGCCTTAGGGGTGTTAGGAAAATTTGCCTACCCTTAGCTTGAACCATTCCCCACCTTCCTTCCTTAAAGTCAAACTCCAAATCAACCTTATTTGATTTTCTCCAAAACTCAAATCAGTATCACATGATTGAAATCCATGATTGAAACCCATGAATGAAATTCCTGATTCATGAAATCTTTCCTAAGCCCTTTAAATTCCTTTTAAAATACTTATCCAAAATCAAATCTAAACCAATTCAAACTCATGGAATTTTCTCATAACTCATTTATATTCTCAATTACATTCACATATATAAATGAAATAATAATATAAATCAATCAAATCAAATCCATAAATTAAATTCCAAATCCAAAATTTTCCTAAGTTCTTTAAGTTTTCCTTCATGGACTTAGCCTAAATCATGATCAAATCAATTCAAATTCATGAGATTTTCTCATAACTCATGTATATTCTCATTTATATTCACATATAAATTCAAATCAATCAAACCAAATTCAAACTTCAAACTCCAAAAATTTCTTAAGTCCTTTAAATTCTCTTTTAATGGACTTAGCCTAAATCATGATCAAATCACTTCAAACCCTTTACATTTTCTCATGATCCATTTATGTTCTCATTTATATTCACATATATAAATGAAATATAAATTCAAACAATCAAAACCAATTCTAAAAATCAAACTCAAATCTACTCAAAATCCAACCTAAGCCTTTCAAGTCAAAATCTTGAACTTAGCCAAATCAACTTCAAATCAAGCCAAACTCTTGATTTTCCTTCATGATTCAATCAACCCTACAATCATGAATCGAAATATAAATATAAACATCAATCATCAAATCAAAAATCAATTCAAAAAATCAAACCCCAGATCCTTTCATATTATTCCTTTGAATATGAAAATGTCAAATGAATCAAAACCCATTTGGCTTCAAACCACTTGAAAATGGATTTATATTTCAATCATAAGTCCATATACACGTTTAATCAAACTAAAATCAAGCTTTGACCAAGCCATTTGACCCACTTAGGCTCACTTGACCCAAAGTGACCTAAAGTACCCTCATGAGCCAAATTCTAATCCTAACCAAATTAGATTGAATCAAACTCACCTATGCCTCTCATCATGATCAACAATCATCATGGGATGATTAATCAACCAAATTAGGTCAAATCAGGTCAAACCAGGTTAAACCTAAGGGTTGACCAAGTCAACACTTAGCCAAAATCCACCATAGGCCAAATTATTTGAAACTAATGATCTAAGCTCATTCATGACCTATGTTTGAACTTGACCAAGTCAACATTTGAACCTAACCTAACCCAATTGGCCACTTGACCCAAGTTGACCCAACATGACCTAAAAAATCAAATGTGTCAAAACTTGATCTAAGCCAAATTGATTCAAACCAATGGGTTAAGTTCATTCTAAATCACTATTGAACTTGACCAAAGCCTCAATTGGCCAACTAGACCTAACCTAGCCCAATTGACCTTGAACCCAACTTAAACTAAAGGGATCATGTTGAGCCAAATCCAAACTTAACTAAAATTGATTGAAAATAAAGATACCAATCCACTCCGTATGGCTAACCAAACTTAAACCTACCCATGACCTAGCTAAAATAGGTCAAATGGGTCAAATTGGTGAACTTGACCCATTTGACCTAAATGAAGTCATATGAGCCAAATTCAAAACTAAATCAAATTGAATCAAACCAAAGCCACCAAAAAATTTCAAATGGTCATATGAACTTGACTGACCCACCTAATTGGTCAACTTGACCCAAGTTGATCCATTTTGACTAAAATGGGTCAACAAGAGCCAAACCTCTTCAAATGAACTCTAAATCTCATGAAACTTGACCAAACCTATTTTCTCCACATACCAAACATATCCAAATTAAAAAGTCAGCCAGATCACCATTTTACCCCTAGGCCATAAAATAAATTTTGGTCTAATCCATTGGTAATTTGGTCAAGCCCTCTTCATATCAACTTGATACCTTCCTAATCAAGTGAACCTAATGGAGAGTGGTGCACCCAACCCAATGGGTTTGGGTCAGCCCAAATGGACCCAAGGCCAAAATCGACCACATGGGTTAAATTGACCAAATAGAAATCCTCCTTCTACTCAATTTGAAGCACATGGGAGGTTACCAATCCACTCAAACCTCAAACTAACCATGTGCAAAGATCTAATAGCCTAAACCACCCTTTCCATATGGACAATTGGATCAAAATGGAAACCTAAGTTTTGGCCATCCGATTGCCATAGGGGGAGATATACTCCACCTAATTCAATTTGATTTTATCATCCTCACATTCGATTGAGCACTAGAGAGTGTGAGGAAATATCAGAGAGCATTCCTAGGCTTTCTAAGAAAGATTTGAGATAGCCATTTCTCAGTTTTCTTCCTTAGAAAATAGGGGAGCTCATCTCAATCTTCAACTTCCTCTTCAATCAAATCCACTCCAATTCCTCTTGCACACTCCCTCAGGCGATCAAATCGAGTGCACCTAAGAATTCTCTCAAGTTCCCAAAGCAAGGAGGAGGTAATTGGATCAAAGCCGCAAAGGGGAGCAAGTGGTGTTGGTCCATAGGGAGATCTACTCAACCCCAAGGCTTGAAACTTTCAATAGGGTTTTGTCTCCACTAGACGAAGCTACCTCATTGAGCTCGAGTGGTGGTGATCACCTTCAACGAGGTATGGAATTTTCTAACCACTTAGCTTAGAAAGTGTTGGTCCTTTGTGAAAGAAATATTCATGGCATATAAAATCCACCGTTGGATAGGTTTATAATCATCTTTAGATGGTGTGGGTACAATCTCATTCCAATCTGAGCTCAATCAAGCTCAGATCTTTCTTTAGATCATGGACGGTCTCTGTTGATTCTCAAAAAGAACTGGGGTGATCTTGGCCATCCATCCGCACATTTTGGATAGACGGCCAAGATTAATCCCACATTTTAGAAATGATTTATCCTTTTAGAAATCACAGGATGATCCCTGGCCGTTCGATCCTTGATCGAACGATAGGGATCAAACCACATCACACCGTCATGCCGTTGCACCGATGTGATGTTTAAGTAACCCCCTCACAATGTGATGCATGTAAAAACCTGACCACGCGCATACGTGACGAGTGGATTAGTTAGGATTTAATTAAATTTAATTAATCCCAACCTTCAAAAATTCATATCTCCCTCAATAAAATTCAAAAAAATATGAGATAAATTTCTATGGAAAGATAATTCAACCTAGAATATTTTAAAATAATTTCAATGGATTTTGATTAAATATTTCTCTGATTTTGCCTTATAATGGAAATCTTATTTTGCTAATTACTTCTTAATTAATCCTCCGATTAATCCCAAACTTCTTGGGTATGTTTTAGGGGATGACCTTTGCCTCCCCTAATTTTCTTGGGATTTATTTAAGGCTTAATTAGGGGAATTGAAAATGTATTTTCTAATTACTCCATTAATGTAATTAAGGATAATTAAGGTTGGGTTAGTGATTTAATCCATTATTAAGGTTTGTTAAGGTTAGATCTAGTGAATAGGAAGCTTAGGGAATAATTTTGGAGTATTTCTCCTAAGCTATTCCCTAAACCCCCCCTTTTCTTTCCTTAATCCTCTCTTAATTAAGGGTTAATTCATTAATTATCTCCTTATTTAATTTTTAAAAATTCTAAAACCTTCTAGGAGTTAATTAATCTACTTTGGGTAGATTCTAAGGTGTTTAAGAGCCTAAGTTCAAATAAGGAAATCAAAATCTAATTCATATGTGTGAAGGGGTGTTTTGAAATTACTTAAATTAAACCCCTTAGCTTAATTAACCATTAATCATAAGCCAAATTGCATTAGGCCCTTTTCTTCCTAGGTGCATTGCAAGTTTAAATTCCTTGTGAGCTTTTATTTCATCTCATTGGCTTATAATTACTTGGTTAACTATGCTAAGGTGGTGTAGGTAAGGGTTAATTAACTTGCTTAATTCATACCTTTAACCTAATTAAAATATAAAAATAAATCTAATCATCTAAAAAGTAAACAAAAATGTCAAACACATGTGAGAATGGGTTAGGAACTGCAAACTCAACTCACATTTTCAAAATTAAATCAAACTCAAATTCAAATAAAAATCACATTAAACAAACTTTGATTTGCTTTAAGCTTTCTTTTTTCTTAAGATTGTCTTTAAGATTTAATTAAAGTGAATGTGTTTACATTCTTTCATTGCTTTAATTCTTTTCCAACATGCTAAATATGTATGTCATGGGGTTTCATGCATCCATACTTTTCAAAGTTCAAATTTAAAATGAAAATGTTTACTTTATGTCAAATTTGCATGTGTTGGCTAAAGTAGAAATATGAGTGGATATTATCACTATTAAATTCAAATTATTTTCAAAATATATGAATCAAATGCCTAAAACTGAAAGTAGTGCTACTTATATTTTAATTATAAGCTTGCATGTGAGAGAATATAAGGATGTTCTTAGTGTAGGTTCTCCTTCTCTTTTCCTTTAGTATAGTTTTGAATAGGATTTGGTAAGATGTATGGTTCATTTGAAAAGAACCTAACACTTACCTAATTCCATACCCTATTCATTCCTATACTATTACTTAAAAAGGATACCTATATTTACACACATAAATTGCATAAACAAAAATAAATCAACTAAAGCAAACTTTTTGCATTCTTTATTTTCCATTCATTTCTTTTGTACAGATGTTTGCATTTAAGAAAAGTGGTATATTAGTCTAGATAACCCCGAGGTTATGAAGTTTTAAGTAGCCCTAAGTATGTTTTATACCTTACACCTCTGGTTAACAATGGTGTTGTACTCACTTATGCCTTTCTTACTTTCCTGTGTGCATGTGAAAATTGGAAAAGAAACCCTTTTCTACTTAATGAAAATCATGCATCATAAACTTCCAAATTTCCTAAAATGAATTACTTAGCTTGCATCATAAAGTATGTTAAGTGATATGCTTAGGACTTATTCATATGCATGTTATACATGTTGGGAAAGAAATGAAGTAATATATGTTTTGTGAATTTGGTTCATTTTATTTAATCTTAAAATGCCTTTCTTTTTGAATGGGTTTATTTAGAGTTCATCTAAACTTAGGATTAATTAAAATACTTAATCAAAACATTCACTAAAAAAAACATTCACCTCGGCTATCCTCTCATCCTGAAAATTTATGTGATCACTACCTAAGAGTTCCCTCTTCTCGATAAGTAAGCTACAATCTCATCCAAGGAATGATCTAACCCGTCGCACAAATGCTCGTGGTTGACCTGGTAGGAGGATTGGGGTGGGGGGATCCACGGACATGGGAACTACATAACTATTCCCTCCCCCTCTGCTACACTTGTTATCAGACTCGATGGTGGTGGGTACCACATGGTCACCACTCCTTCTTCAAACCAAGGCGGTAGGAGGTTGAGTGGGAACTCGCCTCACCTCGATGGAGTAGATGAAGTGGGATCCTTTGGTAGTCGATTACCAAAGGGTTTTATTCTCCCGGATGTACGTGCCTTTGTGGGAACGATGGATGGCTGGACCTGAACTAGTGATGGCGGGTGAGAAGTGAATCAACGTGGCAGAGATGACACTGACTCCACCCTCGATGGGGCTTTCCCCCTACGACTGGTGGTACTCGTCAATACTATATTTTCAATCCTATCAGCTCTAGTGGCCCGATCACTGGGGAAATCAATTAGAGCGAAGGCCATTGACTGCCTGGAAAACCTCTGTTGCTCCCTACTCCCTAACTGAGCTACTACCCTGGCCTCTGATGATTTATCTCTGCAGATCTTCCTGGTAACACTCCTGAGGATGATCGACCTCAAGTCAAATAATGTGTCAAAATCTCATCTGTGCTCTGACCTAGCATAGTACCATTCGTAGACTGGCATAGGACTTCCTCATGTCCCTAGCAGAAACCTTGTGGTATGTGGGCAGTGGAGGTGATGCAGATATCCTCCTATAGTCTTCCTCTCTACTTGATGCTAAGAGGGGATAAAACTTATTGCCACTGAGTAATGGAGAGACCTCCCAGGTGAACCCTCCTCTACAATGTGGCATGTTGCATCTATCTCTCGGGCTGCACGCTCATGGTGCCGCTTGATTTTGCTGCTCCTGTTCTAGTGCTGTGTGCGATTGAGTAAGGCAGTGTGAGAACTAGATCCTACCTCAAATGTAAGGGAGACCATCTCTGAAGCCAAGATAGCCTTCCCCTCAGAGGGGACCAATGAGGAGGTGCTAGGGCGCACCTGAGCAGCTATGGGAACCGACTGACTGGTAGAACCTCGACTGCCTTCCTCTTCAAGGAAGGATACTTAGTATCGGAAGGCAGGTCAATGCGGATGACTAGCTTTTGCCTAGCCACCTCATCAAGGCTGACAATGGTGAGAGTCACCCCCTCACAAGTAATGCGAGCTCCCTCAATTCCTCGATCAAAGAAAACCAAGTGGGTGGAGTCGGTTTGAGGGAGGCTGGCCCGATCCAAGGCCAAATCCATCCTAAATGGAAAGGTGAAGATGAACTTCTGGGAGGCCATGTATACTGACTGCAAAACTATAGACTAGCCTCGATGTAGACTCTGCATGTGTTGAAATGTAACTTGAGCTTTCTACTTTAATTATTGTCCCAAGAGAGCAATAAAGATTTGAGTCTTGAACCCACACTCAACAATTCAAATATGCTAAGTGGGGTTCGGAGAGATTTTGATATGAGGAGAGAGTCTTTGCCACTTGATTTTGATTTAGAACCCATACTCAACCAATTTAGGTAGGTTGGGTGGGGTTCAAATATTTGAAGATATTTATGTTGCATTATTGTTTGAAAATATTTGATGTTGAAAAACTTAGCAAATTTAGGTATGCTAAGGAAAGGTTGTGATTGTATGTTTTGGAAATTCTATAAAAAAACTTTGTTTGTGGTGAATGATTATGTGTTTGTGTGATTTGAAAATGAGGTTCTCCACTTAACGAATATGGTATGTTAAGTAAGAACCAAATGTGATATGATATGTATTTGAAAATGGGACTCTCACTTAAGAAATGGAGTATGTTAAGTGAATGCTAAATTTGTATGTTGAAAATGAGACTCGCACTTAACAAATAGAGTATGTTAAGTGAAATCCAAATTTGTATGTTTTGAAAATGAGGCTCTCACTTAACAAATAGAGTATGTTAAGTGAAAGCCAAATTTGTATGTTGGAAATGAGACTCCCACTTAACAAATGGAGTATGTTAAGTGAAAATCAAATTTGTATGTTGAAAATGAGATTCTCACTTAGCAAATGGAGTATGTTAAGTAAAAGCCAAATTTGTATGTTTTGAAAATGAGACTCTCACTTAACAAATTGAGTATGTTAAGTGAAAGATAAATTTGTATGTTGGAAATGAGATTCTCACTTAATAAAAGGAGTATGTTAAGTGAAAGCTAAATTTGTATGTTGAAGATGAGATTCCCACTTAACAAATGGAGTACGTTAAGTGAAAGCTAAATTTGTATGTTGAAAATGAGACTTTCACTTAACAAATGGAGTATGTTAAGTAAAAGCCAAATGCATGTTTTGAAATGAGACTTTCACTTAACAAATGGAGTATGTTAAGTGAAAGCCAAATTTGTATGTTGAAATGAGAATCTCACTTAACAAATGGAGTGTTAAGTGAAAGCCAAATTGATTTGAAAATGACACTCACTTAACAAATGGATGTTAAGTGAAAGCCAAATGCATGTCTTGAAAATGAGACTCTCACTTAACAAATGGAGTTTGTTAAGTGAAAGCCAAATTTGTATGTTGAAAATGAGACTCTCTCTTAACAAATGGAGTATGTTAAGTGAAAGCCAAATTTATGTTTTAGAAATGAGACTCTCACTTAACAAATGGAGTATGTTAAGTGAAATCCAAATGTGTATGTTGAAGATGAGACTCCCACTTAACAAATGGAGTATGTTAATTCAAAGCCAAATTTGTATGTTGAAGATGAGACTCTCACTTAACAAATAGAGTATGTTAAGTGAAAGACAAATTTGTATGTTGAAAATGAGACTCTCACTTAACAAATGGAGTATGTTAAGTGAAAGCCAAATGCATGTTTTGGAAATGAGACTTTCACTTAACAAATAGAGTTTGTTAATCGAAAGCCAAATTTGTATGTTGAAAATGAGACTCTCACTTGACAAATGGAGCATGTTAAGTGAAAGCCAAATGCATGTTTTGAAAATGAGACTCTCACTTAACAAATGGAGTATGTTAAGTGAAAGCTAAATATATATTTTGAAAATGAGACCCCTCACTTAACAAATTTGGTATGTTAAGTGGGGATCAAATATGGCATGACTTTCTCTTGAGAAGAGGGAAGCTTCAATTCTAACATATGTGAAATATGTTAAGTGAGGTTTCAATTTTATGCTATGATTTTATTTGAAAAATGGATTCCTCATTCAATAATTTATAGTATGTTGAATGGGTATGGTCATTTTCAAAAATGTGCTTTTGAAAAGATGGAAACCCCAACTTTAGCATATATGAAATATGTTAAGTGGAGTTTCAATTTTATGCTATGATTTTATTTGAAGATACAGTCCTCATTCAACAATTTTGAGCATGTTGAATGAATATGGTCATTTTCCAAAATGTGCTTTTAAAAAGATACTTTTGATTTTAATTTTGAAAAGAACCTCCATGTAACAATCATAGGGACTATTATGAGGTTATATGAATTTTGTGAAAGGTGCTTTTAAAAAAGTGACACTTTGAAAAGAGTTTATTTTCTTAATTGTTAAGATCAACCTTGCCTCACCAAGCTAGTGGTAATGAGGTTTCAAATTTTGTAATTTCCTTTCATGAGTTAATTTTATTTTATTTTACCTATTGGAGAAACCCAATATAGGTTCTAGAACCTACAAAGAGTGAGGTCCTAAAACTTAAAGGATGTTGGCTAGCTTTGCTTAAGAATGAAATAAGCCAACAAGGAAAGATAGCCTTAGACTCATAGGGAATACAAGTCCACTATCAATGCTTAGAGACAACAATTGTCTACTAGAGATGGAGAGAGGAACCATCCCCAGCAGAGTCGCTAAAAAAATTTGTGGTGTTTATTTTTGGTTCATGTGTGTGTGTGTATATGGGGGGACACCACGCAGATCTGAGGATGTACTTATTGAGGTGATTGGGTATGACATCAAGGAATAGTGCACTATCTCGAAAGATAGAAATTACTACCCTATGATGGATATAATCACCTAATAAGGACTCCTAAGGCATGATGGGTCTTCGAATGTACCAGAGAGTTTTCCCTACTTTACATGGATGAATAAAGTAGGTTTATTTAAACAAGGTTCTAAAGTTTCCTATGGAAGAAAGTCCCCATAGTTTATTACATCTTAAGGAAGGTGAATTCTTTAGGAATACTCTCGATTAAAGTAGACAATTGTTGTCTCCAAAGAATTCAAAGGTAGGACTATCAATAAATTGGCTATATTTGGAAGATCAAATGGGATAGATCGAAAGGAAAGACTTATTATTTAAACTAAATGGAGATGAGTAGGAGATGCTCATGATACTAGGAAACATAGTAAGCATCCCAGATCCTATAGTTGGGCTTTATATATTTGAAATTTAAGAGAATTATATCTTTAAGTTGAAATTTTATTAGAAATCTAGGACTTATAATTCTACAATACAAGATTGTGGAAGTGCCTAAGAGGTGAGGAAGATTTATGCTTGTAGCCCCAAAGGGAAGCGCAACCTCAGATCCTAAATCTAGGGAGCTTTAGCAATGGCCAAAGCATGACCTAAATCTAAGGCGAAAATGGGTATATTGTTTACCTCCATAAGAGAGAGTAAATTATCCGACTGCTGGACCTACAACCGCCTAAAGTGGCAGCCAGCTAACTCCTCCTACATTTTAAAACTATGTAAGCAAGTCTTATGATTATGTAAGATGGCTAGATTGTTATTATTTAGAAAAGAAGCTAAAGTCCTTAAACCCACTAAGAGACTAGAGCATGAGTGGTATGAATAATGACTTAGTCTAATGCAAATCTTATCAAGTTTTATTTAATTTTTGACTCTTTATTTTGACACAAGCTATAGGATTTTTATATGCCTAAATGTATGATGAAGTTGATTATGGGCTAAATCAAAAGAGAAAGAGGTGTTTTTGCATCATAGGCTCTTAAAGGTTAAGCCCATTTTCTATCTAACAAAGATGGAAACCCTCTCTTAACAAGAGTGGAACAAAATGATACGCATGATGTTAAACATACAACATCCACTTAAGGGATTGCTAAATAATTTATTATCTTGATTTAATGCCTAGGATTTATATGAGGTAATGAGTTTATGTTAGAAAATTTAGTTATGAGTTATTAATTGAGGTAGAAGAGTTAATTTTTCTTAAGATCCTAATCGCATCCAGGCCATACAACAATTACCAATCATAAATAAACTATGAAGAGGCATGCTTTTTTCTAATGCACTAGCTAAATAAATCATCAAACAATATATATATATATATATATATATATATATATATATATATATCATAAAAGAATAAGAGGCTATCATGTACACCACCGCAAAAAAGAAATGGGTAGCTTTCTACCCTTATACATTCTATAATGAAAGAATAATTACAATTTAATTACAATAAATGAAAGGAGCTTTGGGTCTTCAAATCTTCAAAGCTCCTTCTTTCCTTCATTTCCTTCTTTCATTTAGTTGGGCAAGCTCCATAGGATCACATGGTACATAAAACTTGGTCTTGTAACCAATGTTTATCCTAAGCCCCCATAGCACTAATCCTAATTTCTAATACAAAATTACATTAAAAATAGGAAAAGTAAATCTAACTACACCTCCAAAATATGTGTTAGCTAAACACACCATACAACCCAAGCAATTATATGAATAATTTAGACTTATCACCCTATATGGGTAACCAAGTCCCTATCCTAATTTAAATTATGCTTAGGGGTTAAGCAACCTATACAATAAAACATTTATATTTATTTTAAGTACCCCTTAATCATAATCTCTAGCATAAAACATGATTAGGCTAATCACGACCTAACATCCAGTCTACACACATACACTCTAACATCTAGTCTACAATAGTACATCACAAAATAAAATATACATCAAACTGTTCACCACCCCAACATAAAGCTAGAAGTGGTGACTTAATCTAATGCCTGTATTAAGGCTTGTGTGGTACGTCCTAGCTAGGCTTTAGGGTTAATATTTCCTAAGTATGAAAGACATTTAATCATAAAGGGTGGTTTCAGTTTGAATAGTTTAATCGATTTACATATTTAACTTAATGTTTTCTTTTATTTGATTTGACCTACACAATAACTAAATGTTATGAAGAGAAGGAAAGAAATGATCACTCTCTTTTATCCCTATCTTAAGTCACATCTAAAGCAAATTAATTAATTAGTTCCCTTTAGTGAATGGCTTATTACATGTTCTAATTAGCCTTAAGTTTAGGTTCACTTTAAATAAATTCATTCAATAAGAAAGGCATCCTAAGGTTATTTGGAATGAATTACTATCACATAACACATGTTTATTCATTTCTTTCCATCATATATATCATGCATATGATTAAATCCTAACCATAGCTATACATGCAATTTGTATCTTAGCACACTTAAATGATGAATGTGAGTAAATGTATTTGAATTAATATTTCATTTGGTTGAATGATTTTGTCATGTTAATTTAAAGCTCTATCTAAATTCATATGCAAAAGCATAAGGAAAGAACCTTGAATCACATGTCTACTCAACTCAACCAAATAAACAAAGTGTGAGTGAATGCCTTTTTAATAGAAAAAGAGGGATTTTATTCATTAGCTAAGTACACATCCACATGTATAAAAGTTTTAAGCGAGTACGTCACCATTATTCTACACCAAGCGAACGAGGTAGGAACCTCCTTGGGGCTACTTAAAGCCATATGTCCTTGGAATGTCCAGACTAATATACTGCTATTCTTAGATACATATGGATGTGTAAATAACTACAAGAATAGAAAATAATGCAAAAATTATATTTTATGTAAATGAATTAAATCTCTATTTAAATTCTAATATCTAAATGCATAAGAATGAAATCAAGCAGGTACATCACCATTGTTCTACACAAAGGGAACGAGATAGGAACCTCCTTAGGGCTACTTAAAGCCGCAAGGCCCCCGGATGTCAATATACCACTAACATTCTTACTTATGCAAATCAATAAATGAATGTAAGGAAGAGACTTGATTTCATACACTAGATTTATATTCACTTGCATTTCTTATATATATATATAATTAAATTTATAACATATATATGTATATTCATTCATTTATAAACTTTTGAAAATATATTTGGGATTTAATATGATATGATACTACACATATTTTTAATTTAAATCAACACATGTAATTTGGCATAAAGGAAATCATTTTATTTAATTAATTTTAAAAGAGATGGATGCATGAATCATATGTCATATAAAATTTAGCATGATTGGGAGGGAATAAAAAAATACAAGCATGTGATTTCATTCAATCCAACTAAGTCCTAAGGACAATCAAACTAAATAATATTATTTAAAATAAACCAAAGTTCTTTAATGTCATTTCATTTTCAATTTTGATTTGATTTAAGAAAAGTGAAGGAGGTTTGCTAATCCTAATCTCATTCCCCATGTGTGAGTTAATTTGGTTTAATGAAGAATAATTAGGTTGATTTTATATCTTAATTATGTTAGGGTATGAATTAAGTCAATTAATTAACCCTTACCTACATCGCCTTAAGTTAATTAACTAATTAAAAATGAGCCAATATGATATGCAACCACATGAAAAGTAAATTTGCAATGCTCCTAAGAAATGAAAGTGGTCTAATACAATTGACTCATGATTAATAGTTAGTTAGGCTTAAGGGATCTCACTTAACTACTTTTATGATTTTCACACATATGAGTTAACCATAATTTCATTAGCTCTCTCTTTAGGTTATTGAACACCCAAAGAGCTACCCAAGGTTGATTAAAGGTAATTAGATGTAAAGTAGATTTTAGAATGAGTTAATTAAGCTTATTAATCCATTTTGTTAAGCATTAAGCATTTTTAATTAATAAAAAGAAATTAGCTTAAGAAAAGAGATCAAGAAAGAGGCCTTAATCTCAATCCCTAAGTCTCATATTTAATTACTTAGGCTCTGATTTTATCTTGAGGATTAATTAATTAATTAAGCAATTAATTACCTAATTAATCATCAATTAATTTGATTCAAAAGTAAAAAAAGTTAGGAAATGAATTAGGAACAATATCTAAATCACATTCCCTAAGCTCCCTTACTGTTTAACAAAGGTAATTAGGCTTAAATAATTAATTAAGCAACTATTCATCCACTAATTATCACTAATTAAATTAAGAGAGTGATTAAGACTTAATCGATTGATTTCCTTAATTAAACAACCAATAAAATCTCAAAAAATAGGAGAGGCAGAGGTCATCCCCCTAAACATCCACAAAAATTTTGAGATTAATTGGGTGATTAATTAAGGAGTAATTAAGCTAATTATATTTCTAATTAAACTTTAATTAAGCTAAACTCATTATTCAAAATTAATTAATAATAATTTTCCTAGAATTTACTCTGAAATATCTTTAAAATGAGCCTAAGTTTGTATTTTTTGGATTTTTCTAGGATTAGTTATAATTTTAGGAAGTTTTAGGCTTAAAATGGATTAATTAGGCCTAATTTAGCCTTAATCTCATCAGGCCACATGGCGGTTGATACGACACGCTTTTCATGTGTGTGACGGGATTGGCTATTTAAGTTATCACATTCGAAGGATGACTCAGATGGTGGCGGATGCACTTTCCCATAGACCGTCCAATCTAAGATCGGTCATCGATTTTGAAAGAGAATCATGGGATCTAATGTGGGATTTAATTCGATCCGTTCGTTACAATCACATAAAACTGATGTCTCATGGTCTATCTCATTCGTGAGCGATAAAAGATGGATGCTATCAATCTTTACTCATTCAATCTGAGCTCACCCGAGCTCGGATTGCCTCTCATCCCACACCTTGGGAGGGAGGCACATATCCAATGGTTGAAAACACATGACGGAATTCAATTCACAAAACCAAGCAATTTTTTTTTTCATACAAGGCTTGTTAAATTACCTCACGGAGCTAATGTCGATGGATTGATGAGGTAGCTTAGAGGCAGCTGCTGGAGAAGCTTTGAGCTTGAATATAGTTCTCACCAACCAATCCACATGCTTGAAGGCTTTGCTAATCAAACTCCAATCCTTGGTGCTTGAGAAGGCTTAGAGAGATGGTTTGGTTGGTTTTGACAAGGCATGAGGATGGTGTGGGTGCAAGGAATTGAAGTTTGATTTAGTGGAGGGGGAGTACTGCTCAAAAGAGTGGTGTCTTATTTCAACTTTGCTCGAGGAGGAGGAATGCCAGTCGAGAAAGGCTTGGGATGCTCTAGGAAGCTCTGAGGAATTTCAAAATGGCCTCAAAGACTCTTACAAAGTAATCTGTATTGAATCTTGCTCGAATTGAGGGGGTATACCCCTTAATTGCACATGATGGATGGAAAAGATTGAACCCACAAAATATGCTGATTGGCTACCATCGAGTCGTTGGAGGGGTCACCTTCAGCTCCATGTTGCATGCCATGAGTGGACGAAGTGGTGGCAGGAGTCTGAGGGCTTGATATGGGGAGATTATGTGGGATTGATCTTCCATGCATCCATTGGGTCACCATGAGGGGGAATGGCTTGGCTTGTTTCCCTTGGTCCATGGTAGATGCTAGGATGGCTTAGGTTGGGCTAGGAAGCTTAGGCTTGCCTCATTTGGAAAGTGGAGGGCTGTCATGGGGGAGGCAAAGTGGACTTTGCCACTTATGGAAAGAATCTAATGCAAAGAGAGGGTGTCCATTATTTAATTCCCTTGGGATGGATCCCACATGGATTTGGGCTGTCTTGGGGCTGACCTAGGATTCATTTGGGTCGGGTTAGGCCAGCCACCAAGGTTCCAAAAAGTGGTTTTGGGTGATTTGGCTTCATATAGTCAAAATAGGCTCATTTGGGTTGGGTTGGGTTGACCAATTGGTCAAATTGGGTCAAACCAATAATTGAGTTAGGTTCATATGATGATTTAGGATGTTTTGGTTCAATTGGTTTTGATTAATTTGGCTTAGGTTTGAATTTGACTCATTTGGATTCAAAAGGATCAAATGGGTAAAGTTGACCAATTTGACCAATTTGACTAAATTGGGTTGGATTAGGTGTTGAGTCAAGTTTAATTGGTTGATTGAAAGTAATTATAGGCTTTGGTCGGGTTTAATTTGGATTTTGGCCAATTTGATCCATTAGATCAATTTGGGCTAGGTTGGGTCAAGTTGACCAATTGGTCAATTGGGTTCAATCATGGCTTTGGTCATGTTCAATAAGTGATTTAGAATTAACTTGGGCCATTGGTTGCAATCAATTTGGATCAAATCATGATTTGACTCATTTTGGATTTTAGGCCAATTTGGGTCAACTTAGGTCAAATAGCCAATTGGACTTGGTTTGGCTCAATTGATGGCTTGGTCATGTTCAATCATTGATTATGAGTGGGTTTGAGTCAATGGTTTCAATCAATTTGGTATATGGTGGATTTTGGCTAGTTTGGGTTTCATTTGGGTTAAGTGTTGACTTGGTCAAAGGGCTAGGTTGACTTGGTTTGACCCAATTCAAGACAATTGATTAACCTAGGATAATTGTTGATCATGATATGGGGTTTCAATGGGCTTAATTCAATCCAATTTGTGTTGAATTAGAACTTAGCTCAAAAGGGGTCTTTTAGGTCACTTTCGATCAAGCGAACCTAAATGGGTCAATTGGCTTGATCATGGCTTGATTCAAATTTAATTGAACTCACATATGGACTTAGGTTGGAAATATAAATGCAATTGCAAGTGGTTTGGAGTCAAATGGATTTTGGTTCACATGATAATTTCAAGTCAAAAGGGGTCAACATGGGCTTGACATGGGTTGACTTGGATTTATATTGATAATTATAGTTTTTGTTTGTATTTGGAACAATGATTGAAGGAGTGATTGAATCATGAAGAAATTCATGGGCTTTGAGTTGATTTGGATATCATTTAGCCAAGTTCAAGAATTTGGCTAAAAAGGCTAAAATTGGGAATTTGATTTGATTTGGGTTTGGTTTAGTCATTTATATTTCATTAAATGAAGACATAAATGATTCATGAAAAAATCACTTGAGTTTGGAGTGATTTGGAAGAAAATTTGACCAAATTGAGGGATATAGGTCAAAAGGGCTTAAGTTGAGAAATGATTTGGTTTGATTTAGTTTGATTTGATTTGAATGATTTGAATTTAGATTTTATTTATATTTGTGAATTTATATGAAGGAATGATTGATTTATAGAGAAATCAACCAAATTTGATTTGGTTTGAAGAAGGTTTTGGCTAAGCATATGAAGGTGGTCCATATGGCTTAGGAAGTGATTTTAGAGTTTGAATTCAATCATGGGTTTCAATCATTTGGAGTTGGATTTGATTTATGGTTGGATTTATGATCTTGAGAAAAATCAATTGAATTGGGGTTGATTTGGATTTGGCTAAGGCTAAGTCCATAAGATAAAGTCAAAGGGCTTAGGAAAGGATTTATAATTTGAATTTAGTCATGGGTTTCAATCATTTGATTTGTTGGATTTATGATTTTGAATTTGAATTTGAGGTTTTGTTTGGAAGAAGGAACAAGGAATGGGTTTAAGGATATAGGCAAGTCTTCCTAAATCCCAAGGCATAACCTATTCCTATGGCTAACTCTTCTAAGTCTCTAAGCTTAGGTTAAGTGTTCACCTAATCACTAGAAACTTCTTAAGACTAAGGAATTCTTAGTTTCTATAAGAGTCTTAGATCTATGATGAGGAAGTTGAGAGCTCACTCCCAAAAGTGAGGTCAACACCCCCTCAGTTCGATCCAAATCAACAGATTAAGCATTCTCGTGAGTACAATGAGATGACTTCCCAGAGCGTCAAGCATCCCGAACTCCCCATTACCGAAACTAAAATGGGCTGCTCCTTCGATCCAACTCCCTCATTTCTTCACCAAACTCAAATTAACTTCACACACACCATCCCCACCTCGCAATGCAAGAACGAATCACTTCCCAAGCTTCCCAACCACTGGAGGTGGGCGTTTAATCATAACCGAGCTCCAAAGTGATGTTGTTTGGCCCATAGAGTGAACAGAGATAAATTGATCCAATTGTTGCTCAACAGGGCTTTATCTCCACCAGATGAAGCTTCCTCAATCGGATTCACTGCCGGTCTTGAGCTCTGGTGAGGTAATCCCATTAAAACTGAGCTTTGGATGATTTTTATTTGAGCTTTTTGAAGGAACCTTGCACATCATGTGGTCTTAGCCATTGGATCCCTTTGGATCCTTCACACAAAGGTGTGGGATCCATTTGGAGTTAATCTGAGTACGGGTGAGCTCAGATCAAGTGACGAATGGTAGATGACCTCCGTCCTCCCTCGCTCATGTGACGATGAATCACACACCATCCATTCCATGTGATCGAATGGACAACATTATTAGATTGATCGTAAGTCCTTGAAAATGTGAGATCGACTGCGTCATAGATACGGAGACGAAAGCATGTTCACCGCTAGGCACATTAGTGCAGAGTCGGATATGTTTAGGTGACTAATCCCATGACGCCATGTGGAAAGTGCACCACATTAGCGGTCTGCGTGACGCAACAGGATTAGGCTTAATTAGGGCTAATTTATTTATTTTAATGATTGAAACTTTCATAATTCATATAAAATCATAGAAAAATCAGAAAAATATAAATAAATGTTTATTTTAAACATATTTCAGATGAGAATTATTTAGAATTAATTCTAAGTGATTTTAAATAGTAATAGAGGCTTAATTTGAGTTTAATTAAAAACTTAATTTGCTTAATTACTTTGTAATTACTCAGATAATTAATCCCAAACTTTGTGGGCTAGTTTAATGGGATGACCTCTATCTCCCAAAATTTTCTTGGGATTTCTTGCTTAGTTAATTGGGGTAATTAACTATTTAATCCTTAATCACTCTCTTAATTAATTTAATTAATTAATTAACCTACTAAATAGCAAAGAAATAATTAATTAAGCTTTCTAATCACTATTGAATAGTAAATGGACAAGGGGAAGGTGTTAGGACCTCTTTCCTAATCTTTTCCCTAAGTCCATTCCATTTAAAGGAAAAAATTAATGAAAATAGGGATTAATTGAATGTTCAATTAATTAATTAATTAATTAATTAATTAATTTATTAATCAAATCATAATCACATCAGAACCTAATTAATTAAATCTTGGGTAGATCTTTATGTGTTTAATAACATAAAGAGCTTAAGGAAATTATCGTTAATCTACATGTGTGAAAAAATCATAAGAGTACTTAATTAAGTTCCTTAATCCAATTAATCATTAATTAAGAATTACATTTAGGCCCCTTTTATTTCTTAAGATCATTGTTAATTTAATTTTCAAATCATGTGCATATCATGTTGTCTGATAATTATTTGAATAGTTATTTTAAGGTAGCATAGGAAAGGGTTAATTAATGTATTTAATGCATACTATAACCTAATTAACTCATAAAATCAACTTAATTATATTTCATTAAACTAAATTAATTAATAAATATGGAAATGGGTTAGGATCAACAAACCTTTTCCTTACATCCTTAAATCAAATCAAAACATAAAGTTAAAAATGGCATAAAGAAGCTTTGGTTTATTTTGAATGGCTTTATTTAATATGTTTGTCTTTGAGATTTAATTTAATTGAATGAAATCATGTGTTTGTGTTTATTTATTATTTTCTAATCATGTTAGATATTGTATGCCATTTGAAATCAAGCATTCATCTTTTCAAAACTAATTAAATCAAATGATTTTCCTTTATGTAAGCTATGTGTCGGTTTAATTTATAATATATGTGATTATTATCACTAATAAATTCAAATTACTTTTCAAAGTTTATAAATCAATTACATTGATTATAATGATGATAGTTATGTACACATATAGGCTTTGCATCTGCTTACAGCTTAGTAATGTGAGGTAAAGCTTTCTTTCCCTTAATTCATATGTAATTTTACATATATTTGAATGTTAATAAGTATATAGTCTAGACATCCCGGGAATACGAGACTGTGATGTTTATTTTTAAGATGTGTATGGGGGACACTACACATATCTGAGGGGGTACTTATTAAAATGATCGAGTATGACATTAAGGTATGATATACTATCTCGAAAGATAGAGACATCACCCTTCAATGGACCTAATCACCTAATAAGGACTCCTAAGGCATGATGGGTCTTTGAGTATACCATAGATTTTTCCCATACTTTACAAAGATGAATAAAGTAGGGTTTATATTAAAGTAGGTTCTAAAGTTTCATGGGGCAAGCCCCATAGTTAATTACATCCAAAGGATGATTTAGGAATACTCTGATTAAAGTAAGCAATTGTTGTCTCCAAAGATTTCAAGACTATCAATAAATTAGTTATATTTGGAAAATCAATGATAGATCAAAAGGAGAAACTTATTTTGGAAGCCAAAGGAAATGAGTAGGAAATGTTTATGATGCTAGAAACCGAGCTTCCATTATCTTATGGGCTTTATATGTTTGAAATTGAAGAAAACTATTTATTTGAGTTGAATTTTATTAGATTACTAGGGCTTATGATTCACTAACAAAAGGTTAGAGAAATACCTAAGAGGTGAGGATTTATGCTTGTAGCCCGAAGGAAATAGCTACCTCAGATCCTAAATCTAGGGAGCTTTAGCAAGAGCCAAAGCGCGACCTAAATCTAAGCGAAAGTGGGTATATAGTTTACCTTCACAAGAGAGAGTAAACCACTGACAGGGACTTATAAGCCTAGAGTGGCGGATAACTCCCTACACTTTAAAATTATGTAGTCAAATCATATGTTTTTGCAAGATAGTTAGGTTATTATTTAGAAAAGAAATTAAAGTCCTTAAACTCACTTCCTAAGAGACTAGAGCATGAGTGGTATGAATAATGACTTAGTCTAATGCAAAATCTTTTCAATTTTTGTTTGATTTTGGACTCTGCATTTTGACCAAGGCCATAGGATTTTTGTATGCCTAAATGCATGTTGAAATGAGTTATAGGCTAAATAAAAAAAGAAGAGGGTGAAGCCGGTATGGGTTGCTCATAGGTAAAGCGTTCCTTATATGCATAAAGATGGAGGCCCTCATTTTACAAGAGTGATTTAAGATGATATGTATGATGTGAGACAAAACAACATTTAGCTAAGGAGTTGTTAAATCTTTTAATTATCATGATTTAGTGCTTAGGCTTTATATGAGGTTATGAGTTATTTAAAACTTTAATTATGAGTTATTGTTGGGTAAAATATTTACTTTTTTCTAAGAGTCTAATCTGATCCATGCCACACATTAAGTCACTATTCATGAAGAAACTATAAAAAGGCATGCTAGTTCTATTGTGTAATTTAAACATAACATCAATCAATTTTAAAAATCTAATGTAAAAGAATAAGAGGTCAGTGCGGTCGAATACCACTGTACAACCCGAAAAGAAAAATTAGTAGCCGATCTCTACCCTTATAATATCAGAAAAATGAAATAAAATTACAATTTATAAATGATAAGTGTTATGGGGGGTCTTCAAATATTAAAGTCTTCATGTCACCTTCATTTCTTCATTTGGTTTGCCTCTTTTGATTTGGTAGGCTTTAAGGCATCACATGGCACCCCAGGGCTAAGCCTTTTGGCCAATGTTCAACATTATCTCCCATAACACTAATCCTAATTTCTAATGCAAAATTATATTAAAAATAAGAAAAGTAAATCTAACTACACCTACAAAATAACTATTAGCTAAACACCATATAACCCAAGCAGTTATATGAATAATTTGGACTCAGCACCCTACACATGGGTAACCAAGCCCACATATCCTAATTTGGATTATGCTTGGGGGTTAAGCAACCTACAAAAGAGAGCATTTATATTTATTTTAAACGCCCCTTAAGCACAATCCTCTGCATAAAATATGATTAGATAAATCATAGCCTAACATCCAGTCTATAAAATATACACCCTAACATCCAGTCTAAAATAATACATCATAAAACCAAACATACATCACTCCATGCACCGTCGTAACATAAAGCTAGAAATGATAACTTAATTCTAATGTGTGTGTATTAAAGCTTGTGTGGTATTCCTTAGCTAAGCTTTGTTATGATTTTCTAAGTATGCAAGGGTGTTTAATCATAAGAGGTTGATTTCACTTTAAGTGGTTTAATTGATTTGAGAATTTTACTTAGTATTTTATTTTATTTCATTTGACTTACACTTAGCAACTACGTATTATAAAGAGAAGAAAAAGAGAGGATCACTCTTTTTCATCCCTACCTTATATCATTTATAAAGCATATTAATTTGAATTAGTTCTCTTTAGTGGAGGGCTTATTACATATTTTAAATTAATCTTAAATTTAGGTTCACTTTAAATGATTATATCCAATATGAAAGGCAACTTAAGTTTAACTTGATTGAATTACTATCACATGGCATATGTTCAACCATTCCTTTCCATCACATGTAGTATGCATATGGTATTAATCTTAAGTATATCTATACATGCAACATATTTCTTTTAGCACACTTAAAATGAAAGATGCATATGTGTATTTTGTAGAAAAAGGGATTTTCACTCATTAGTTAAATGCACATACAGGTGTATAAAAGTTTTAAGCAAGTACTTCGCCATTGTTAACTAGGGGAGTGAGGTAAAGACCTCCTTGGGGCTACTTAAAGTTGTGCATCCCCGGAATGTCTAGCTATATATACCACTATTCTTGAATACATATGAATGTCCAAATGACTACAATAATGAGAAAATCATGCAAAAGTTATATTTTTTACAATTGAATTATTTATACATGTGAACTATAGTTGAAAAAGAGATTTTCATTTATTAGTTAAATGCACATAAAAGTGTATATAAGTTTTAAGCGGATACTTCTGCATTGTTAACCAGAAGAGTGAGGTAGAGACCTCCTTGGGGCTACATAAAGTTGTGCATCCATGGAATTCCCATACTAGATATACCCACTATTCTTGAATACACATGAATATACAAATGACTACAAGAATGGAAAAATCATGCAAAAGTTATATATTTTTAATTGAATTATTTATACATGTGAACTATAGTTGAAAAGGACATTTTCATTCATTAGCTAATTACACATACAAGTGCATAAAAGGTTTAAGTGGATACTTCACCATTATTAACCAGGAGAGTGAGGTAGAGACCTCCTTGGGGGTACTTAAAGCCATGCATCCCCGGAATGTCCAGATTAGATATACCCACAATTCTTGAATACACATGAATGTACAAATGACTAGAAGAATGGGAAAATCATGCAAAAGTTATATTTCTTTCAATTGAATTATTTATACATGTGAGGTAAAGTTCTATCTAAATTCTAATCATGAAAATACATATGAATAAATTTAAACAAATGTTGTGCCCTTTTTAAATGGACTATACACTTGTTAACATTCAAAATTTATGTAAATCCATATAAATTAGAGAAAGAGAATGACATATCACATGTTCTAAGCCATAAACACATGCAAGCTTATAGATATCTATAACTATTATCACTCCAAATATTATAGTTGACTTATAAACTTATGAAAACAACTTTGATTTAATAGTGATAGTAGCTACACATATTTATAGGTTAATCAACACATGCAAGCTTGACATAAAGAAAATTCATTTAAATTCAAACATTTTGAAAACATGAATGCTTGAAACCATATGACACACATCATTTAATAGGATTGCAAAAGAATAATAATATATAAGACACATGTTTCATTCAATAAAACTAATTCCTAAGACAATCATATCAAATAAAATTACTTAAAGCAAACCAAAAATTTTTAATGTCACTTTTAATTTGATGTTTCATTTGATTTAAAGAAAGAGAGAAAGAGGAAAAGAGGTTTGCTAATCCTAATCCTAACCCATGTTTGTAAGTTAATTTGATTTAATGAAAAGGCAATTAGGTTAATTTTATGGATTAATTAAGTTAAGATATGAATTAATTCAATTAATTAACCCTTACCTATATTACCTTAAAGTAATTGACTAAATAATTATGAGCCAATGTAATATGCAAATGAATTGAAAAGTAAATTAACAATGGTCCTATGAAATAAAAGTGGTTCAATGCAATTGGCTCATAATTAATGGTTAATTAGGCTTAAGGAGCTTACTTAATTACTTTTATGATTTTTTCACACATATGGGTAAATCAAAATTTCATCAAATCTCTTTAGGCTATTAAACACCTAAAGATCTACCCATGAATCAATTAAGGAAAATTATAGATGATTTTACTTTAAGTTTGACTAATCAAGTCATTAATCCATTAATCAATTTCTCTTTACTTAATTGCCAAATTTAATTAATCATCCTTTGAATGAAATGGATTAAGGGGAGAGGGTTGGGAAAGAGGTTCCAACCTAATCCCATAAGCCCTCTCATTCAATTAAATATGACTTGATGTGATTTCAGTTTCAATTTGACTAATTAAGTCATTAATTAGTTAATTAACTTTTAATTAATATTTTTCTTGAAAAAGTGAAGGAAACTTAGGAAAATGATTAGGAAGGAGGCCCCAATCCAATTCCCTAAGTCTCCCCCACTGTTAAATAGTGATTGAGGAGTCCAATTAGTTGATTAATTACTATTCATGTGCTTAATTATCACTTAATTAAGTTAAGAGGATAATTAGAACTTAATTAATAAATTTTCCCAATTAATTAACCAATAAATTCAAAGAAAAATAAGGGAGGTAGGAGTCATCTCCCTAAACATCCTCAGGAAGTTTGGAATTAGTTGGCTAATTAATTAAGGAGCAATTAGGCTGCTTATATTTTTAATTAAACCCTAATTAAGTCTAAATTATGATTTAAAATTAATTAAGATAATTTTAATGGATTCCTATCTTAAATACCTTTAAAATGAGCTTTTATTTATATTTTTTAAATTTTTATATAATCTATGAATTATGAAAGTTTCAGTTTTAAAAATCAATTAATTAACCTAATTAAGCCTTAATCCTTTTGGAGCCATGTGCTCGACGATAAGCTTTCAACGCGCACCATGGATTGGCTATTTAAGTAATCACATTCGTGGTTTACTCGATGGGATGCGCTTTCGGGTCGCTTCTAATCTAAAATCGGGTGGCCACGATTAAACCTGCGACTAAGGAGGTATCAGGCAGCGGATCTAGCATGATCTAATCAGAGCTGTCCATTCTAATCACACAAAATGGATGGCCCGTGATCTCTCTTTCTATGAGCAACAAATGATGGAGCCCGTCTTCCATGGATCGCTTGAACCAAGCTCACCTGAGCTCAGAATCAATCCAAAATAACCCCACACCTTCGCGAGGGATAAGATCCAACGGCTAGATCGCTCACCTATATCTTTCTTAACAAAAGACCAACCCATTTTTCCTAAAGCTAGGTTTCAATGTATTTACCTCAATGGAGCTAAGACCGGTGGTTCATACACTTGAAGAAGCTTAGGGTTGACAAAGCCATGTTGAGCAGCAATTGGAGTGGTTCCAAGTGGATTGCTTGATTGGCCAAGAATGGTGCTTTGGAGTTTCAGCTTTGATCAAAGTTCATCCTTCGTTGGCTATGGAGCTTGGGAAATGACTTGGGTGGCTTTGACGACGTGCGTGGAAGGTGTGTGTAAGAGCAATTGAGTTTTTGTTGAGAGATGAGAGAGTTCGGATCGGGATTGAGCTCCCCTATTTTGACTGTGCACGTGAGAAGAAAATTTGACAGGGAAGGCTTGGAAATGCTCTGGGGAGTGCCAATGAGTTTTCAAAATCACTTGGGAGGCTCTCACATATGAATCATGTCAATTGTTGTAAGAATTGAGGGGGTATACCCATCCATTGGATGAGGTGGACGGACGGGATTGCTTCCCATTTTTCGACCGCCATCCACCGCCTGCACCAAGTTGTCCCCATCAGGTCAATGTGGCTCAGTTTGAGTGGAAGAATGCTTGGGAGGTGGCTCAAGGTGGGATATGACCTGATCTCCTTGCTTGGATCCATTAAGTACACGATTTGTAAGGGAGGTGATTTAACTCACCTCCCTTTGGTCCATGGCAAGCCTTGCCCACTTAAGGTGGGCTAAGGGGCTAGGTGAGACTTCATTTTGGGTGAATGATGTCTGCCACATGTGATGGGAGAGTGGACTTTATCAAATTTGGCAAAGTCCCATGTGGGGGAGAGGATCCATGAGTGATTTGCCTTGGATTTGGTTCCAAATGGGATTAGGCTAATTTTAGGCTGACCTAGGATGGGTTTGGGTCGCGTTAGGTCAGCTTCCAAAGTCCCATGGGTTGGTTTTATGGGTTTTGGCTTTGATTTAGTCAAATGGGTCAATTTAAGTCATGTTGGGTTAGGTTGACCAATTGGTCAAATTAGGTCAAACCAAGGCTTTGGTTAGATTCAAATGATGATTTGAAGTATTTTGGTTTAGGTGGTTTCAATTAATTTGGCCTAGGATTAATTTTGGCTCATTTGGATTCATATAGGTCAAATGAGTTAAGTTGACCAATTTGACTAAATTAGCCAAATTGGCTTGGGTTGGGTGTTGGTTCAAGTTCAATTGGTTAATTAAAAATGATTGTAGGCTTTGGTTTGAATCAATTTGGATTTAATTTTAATTTTAGCTAATTTGATCTTTTAGGTCAATTTGGGCTAGGTTGGTTAATTGGGCTATGTAGGGTCCAATTGATCAAATTGGAGCTTTGGTCAAGTTCAATAATGAATTGGAATGAACTTGGACAATTGGTTTCAATCAATTTGGGTTGGATCATGATTTAACCCATTTTGGCCTTTTAGGTCAATTTGGATCAATTTGGGTCAACTTGGGTCAAATGGCCAATTGGGCTTAGTTTGGCTCAATGGTCAAGTCATGTTTAATCATTGATTATGAGTAGATGTGAATCAATGGTTTCAATCAATTTGGTGTATGATGAGTTTTAGCTAGTTTAGGTTGCATTTGGGCTAAGAGTTAACTTGGTCAAATGACCAAACTGACTTGGTTTGACCCAATTCAAGGCAATTGATCATTCTAGGGTGATCAGTGATCATGGTTTGAGGTTTGCATAGGCTTGGTTCAATCTAATTAGGGTTGGATTAGAACTTAGTTCAAATGAGTTCTTTAGGCCACTTTGGGTCAAGTGGACCTAAATGGGTCAATTGGCTTAGTTTTGATTTGATTAAGGTTTAGTTGGATTCATATATGAGTTTAGGGTTGAAATATAAATCCAACTATAATGAATTTGGGGATTATGATGTGTTCATTTGGAATTTCCAAGTCAAAAGGGCTAAGTTGGGCTTGACTTGGGTTGACTTCAATTTGGCTAAATGATTGTAGGTTTCATTTATATTTGGATAGATGATTGAGGAAATGATTGATTCAAGAGAAAATCCATTGATTTTGGCTTCATTTAGGTGGATTTTGGCCAAGTCCAAGAAATTGGCGTAAAGGGTCAAAATTGGGTTTTGATTTGATTTTGGATTTGGTTTTGGTCATTTGAATTTATATTTCATTTATATTTGTGAATATAATTGAAGATATAAATTATTCAAGAGAAAATCACTTGACTTTGGAGTGATTTGGAAGCAAATTGACTAAGCTCATGGAGGTAAGTAAAATAGCTTAGATGAAAATTGATTTAGTTTGATTTGGTTTTGATCATTGAAATGTGGGTTTCATTTATATTTATGAATATAAATGATGGAATAACTGATTTATAAGGAAATCAATTGATTTTGGATTGATTTGGGTTAAGATTTAATTAAGCTCATGGAGATAGGTCCATATGACTTAAGAGGGCCTTGGTTTGATTTGATTTAGTTTTAATCATTTGAGTTTATATCTCATTTATTTTATGAATATAAATGATGTAATAATTGATTTATAAAAAAATCAATTGGTTTTGATTTATTTTGAAGGGAATTTTGGCTAAGCTTATGAGAGTGGATCATATGGCTTAAGAAAGATTTTGGAGCTTGAATTTGATTTTGGATTCCGATCATTTGGAATTGAGTTTGGACTTGGATTTGATAAATGATTGAGGGATTGAATTGATCTTGGAGAAGATCAATTGAATTTTGGTTGAATTGGACTTGGCTAAGGTTAAGGCCATGGAATTCAATCCTAGAGTTTATGAAGGATTTGGAAATTTGATTTGATTATGAGATTTATTATGAATTTTAGAAGTTTGATTTAGATTTTAAATTTGAATTTGGGGTTTGATTTGAGAAGGTAAGTATGGATTGGGTTTAGGCTATAGGGTAGGCAAGTCTCCCTAAATATTTAAGGCATAACATGCTCCTATGACTAACCCTTCTAGGTAGGTTTAGGTTAAGTGTTCGCTTAATCAGTAGATGTGTTTTAAGGCTAATGAACTCTTAGTATCTATAAGAGCTCTAGATCTATGTTGAGGAGATTGAAGACTCATTCTAAAAGTGAGGTCAATAAAATGACCCCCAATAGGTGTGGTGTAACTAACAAGACAAACTACACGTATTGGCATTGATCGAGATAATCAACAACATCTGAAGGATTGCAAGCGCTAACAAAAATGATCAATACCTAAACCTGAGATGAAAATAGAATCATGATATTACTGCAATGCAACTCAACTTATGCCTAAGGCATAAGAGAGGAAGGAGGGATCCACTAAGGGATCGGGTATATGAACTCTCCACTAAGGAAGTAGGTTTGAGTTATCCACTGGGGATAAGAGTTTGAATTTGATTGATATGATTTATGAAAAGACAGTCTACCAGGGATTACAATCTATACTCTGGGAGTGGGTGCATGAACCTTCCACTAGGGATGCGTTGGTCATGTGAGTTTGATTTCATAGAGGTATCCACTATGGATAGGAGTTTGGTTAGACTTATTTATTTATTAGGATCTAGGGCTCCATTGGGGAAGGGATATGATTTAGTTTGATTTGACTTGAGGTTGAGGGCATATCTGCTAGAGATATGAGCTTGGATCACTAGGGATAAGAAATATGAACCTTCCACTAGGGAAGGAGGTTGCTCCGTTAGGGATAAGTGTATGTGGGTTTGATTTCATGGACTCATTTGGGGATGTATTGAGGATAAGAGTTCAATTTAATTTATGGATCATGTCAGTGTGTGATGGATCCACCGAGAGGGTTTATATCCTTGCCTATCTCGATTTATAAATCCAAAGGGATAGTCTACTAGTGGTGGGTGAGCTAACCAACCTAAGGGTGACTACTGAGAGAGTGTCACTAGGGACTTATCCCAACTCAAAAGTAGTCAAGGTTAGTTTTTTTAAATTTAATGGACCCTATCGGTGTACGATGGATCCACTGAGAAGGGGCTATATCGATCTAAGCCTATGTCAGATTTATAAATCCAAAAAGATAGTCTACCATCCGTAGGTAACTAACTAAATGGTGCCTTTCGAGAGAGTTCTGCTAGTGACTTATCTCAACTCAAAAGTAGTCAAGGTTAATTTCCTTTTAAATTTAATGGACCTTATCGGTGTGTGATGGATCCACTGAGAAGGGGCTATATTGGCCTCAGCCTATCTTAGATTTATAAATCCAAAGGGATAGTCTACCGGTCACAGGGTAGAGCTAACCAACCTGAGGGGTTCCTTTCGGTGTGCAATGGATATGCTAGGAAGAAAGCGTGTAGACTTATATCTTCCAAAGCAGGGAGCAACCGCTCGGGTGATTTGTTGATAGCACAACAAATTGAACCCGACCTAGGGCTGCCCGTCAGTGTGCAATGGTCATGCTGGAAAGAATGAGTAGCAGATTTACATCTTCCAAAGCAAGGATGATCGTTAGGGTGACCTATTGGTGGCACAACAAGTCGAACATAACCTAAGGGCGACTACTGAGAGAGTGTCGCTGGGGACTTATCTCAACTCAAGAGTAGTCGTGATTCCTATAGAGTTTTCTTTGAGCCTAAAGATAGTATGGCTTGGGGAAAGGTAGGGTGTCCTCCTAATCTACAGGAGAATGTATATATTTTGTTTATATATTTTTGTAGACCCTATTGGTGTATAAGGGACCACACTAAGAAGGTGCTTATATCAGCCTTGTCCTATCTCAGACTTTTAGACCAAGGGAGAGTTTGCATATCCGCAAGACAGATTCTCCAACCATAGGGGTCGCTACTAGGAAAAGGAGACTATCCAAACCAAGAGTCACCCAGGTAATGTCTAAATGGAGTCGCAAAGGATGTGATCCAAATAAAGCGCCCACATGGGAGGTGTCGCTAGGGGCATTATCCTGGATCTTGTAAAAGAAATCCTATAGGTGTACGGTGGCCGACTCAAGGAGAAAGCGTGCAGACTTACATCTGTCATGAGTGGTTATTGACTTCACTTTTGGAGTAAGTTCTCAACTTCCTCATCATAGATCTAGGACTCTTATAAACACTAAGAGCTCCTTAGTCCTAAGACACTTCTAGTGATTAAGTAAACACTTAACCTAAGTTTAGAGACTTAGAAAGGTTAGCCATAGAGGTAGGTCGTGCCTTAGGGACTTAGGAGACTTGCCTAGCTAAACCCAACCTATGTTCACCTTCTTAAACAAATCCTCAAATTCATACCAAATCCAAATCAAAATTTAAAATTCTTATCAATCCCATGATCAAATCCAAGTTCAAATTCCTTCATAAACCTTATGATTGAATTCCATGGCCTTACTCTTTAGCCAAGTTCATTCAATTTAATTGTTCTTCTCCAAGATTAATTCAATCCCTCAATCATTTATCAAATCCATATCTAATCTCAATTCCAAATGATTGAACCCAAAATCAAACCCAACTCCCAAAATTCTTCCTAAGCCATATGATCTAAGCTTGGCCAAATCTCCACCTAAATCAACCCAAACTTGATTGATCTCTTTATAAATCAATTATTTCATCATTTATATTCATAAATATAAATGAAATATAAACTCAAATGACCAAAACCAAATCAAACTAACCAAACCAAGATCCTTCCTAAGCCATATGGACCTACCTCCATGAGCTTAACCATGCTTAACCCTAATCAACCCAAAATCAATTATTTCTTTATAAATCAATTATTCCATCATTTATATTCACAAATATAAATGAAACCCGCCTTCAAATGACCAAAAATAAATCAACTAAATTGATTTTCTTCTAAGCCCTTTTGACACACATCCATGAGCTTGGTCAAATTTGATTCCAAATCATAAATATAAATAAAATATAAATTCAAATGGTCAAAACCAAACCTAAAATCAAATTAAAACCTAATTTGGACCCTTTAAGCCAATTTCTTGGACTTCACCAAAACCCATCTAAATCAAGCCAAAATCAATAGATTTTCTCTTGAATCAATCATTCCTTCAATCATATCTGAATATAAATGAAACCAACAATTATCTAGCCAAATTGAAATCAACCCAAGTGAAGCCCAACTTAGCCCTTTTGACTTGAAATTTCCAAATGAACCAAAACCTATCATAGCCAAATTCATTGTAGTTGGATTTATATTTCAATCCTAAGCTCATATATATATCCAACTAAACCTTAATCAAGCTAAAACCAAGCCAATTAACCCATTTAGGTCCACTTGACCCAAAGTGGCCTAAAGAATCCATTTAAGTTCTAATCCAACCCAAATTGGATTGAACCAAGGCCATCCAAACCTCATACCATGATCATTGATCATGATAGGATGATCAATTGCTTTGAATTAGGTCAAACTAAGTCAACTTGATTATTTGACCAAATTACCAAGTCAACTTGGTCATTTGACCAAGTCACCAAGTCAACTTGGTCATTTGAGCAAGTTACCAAGTCAACTAGGTCATTTGACTAAGTCAACTTGGTCAAATGAAACCTAAACTAGCCAAAACTCACTATACACCAAATTGATTGGAACCATTGATCCACACTAACTCATAATTAATGATTAAAGATTACTTGACCATCAATTGAGCCAAACCAAGTGCAATTGGCCATTTGACCTAAGTTGACCCAAATTGGCTAATGACCAAAATGGTTCAAATCATGATCCAACCCAAATTGATTGTAATAAATGGCTCAAGTTCATTCCAAGTTGATTATTGAACTTTACCAAAGCCATAATTGTTATCGAATTGGTCAACTTGACTACGTAGCCAAATTGATCTAAAGGGTCAAATTGGCCAAAATCCAAATTAAATCTAAATTTATTCAAACTAAAATATAAAATCATTTTCAATTAACCAATTGAACATGAATCAACACCTAACCCAACCCAATTGATTCCAAATAATCCAAAATCAAACATAGGCCAAATTAATTAAAACTATTTGAACCAAAACACTTCAAATCATCATTTGAACCTAACTTAGCTTGACCTAATTTGACCAATTGGTCAACCTAACCCAATATTAACCCATTTGATCAAATGAAGTCAAAACACATTAAACCAACCCACGACCCATTAGTGGTTGATCAAACCAAAACCCACCTTGGGTAAGCCTAAAGTCATCCTAAAGCCAAGTGAATCCAATCCAAGTCATTGCCCATTGGTTAAGCCCTCTTTACATAGGATTCCACCCATAAATGGAAAAGTCCACTCTCCCATCATATGACGCCTCTCACTCCCCATTTGGGATCGACATAACCCTAGCCCACCCTAAGTGGGCTAGGACTTGCCATGGACCAAAGGGAGGTGAGTTAACTCACCTCCATTGCAAATCGAGCACACATGGGATCCAAGGAAGGAAATCAGACCATATCAAGCCTTGAGCCACATCCCACTCCTTCCTCCAACCAAGATGAGCCACGTGGACATGATGGCAACCACTCTGATGCCCCGGCACCCTGGAAGTGATTGGTAGGCCAAAAATTGGGAGATAATCTTGTCACCACCTCAATAAATGAGGGATATACCCCTCAATTCAAACCACACGTATTGATTCCTCTAAGCTCAGATGAGAAATAAAACTCCCTAGCACTCCTCAGAGCTTCCCCAAGGCCTCCCAACTTTGAATTTTCTTCTCCCGTGTGCAGCCCAAAGAGGGGAGCTTAATCCCAATCTGAACTCCCTCGTCTCTCAACCAAAGCTAGTTGCTCTTCCACATACCTTCCACGCACATCGTCGAAGCTACCCAAGACATTTCCTAACTTCCAAAGCCATTGGAGGACAGACTTGATCAATGCTGAAGCTCCAAAGCATCATTCTTGGCCAATCAAGTGATCCACTTGGAAATAATCCAATTGTTGCTCAATAGGGCATCATCTCTACTCGATGAATCTTCCTCAAGTGTGCGAACTCATGGTCTTAGCTCGGTGAGGTATTCTCCATGAAACCGAGCTTTAGCTTAAAATGGGTAGGTATTTTGTGAAGGAGAGT
The DNA here is from genome assembly GCA_021442155.1 of Cymbidium sinense. Taxonomy (NCBI): domain Eukaryota; kingdom Viridiplantae; phylum Streptophyta; class Magnoliopsida; order Asparagales; family Orchidaceae; genus Cymbidium; species Cymbidium sinense. The sequence continues at coordinate 78,200,510 of CM038223.1, forward strand.
TGCATGTGAACCGATCTTAGCCATTGGATCTTCATGAATCCCTCGCACGAAGGTGTGGGGTTATTTTGAGTGAACCCGAAGTTGTGAGCTCATCGAGCAATCCATAAAGATGGGCTCCATTTAGCTCATAAGAAGAGAGATCATGGGTCATCCGTTCCATGTGATTGGAATGGATGATCATGATCAAATCATGGTAGATCATCTATTTAATCACCCCTTAGCCACGAGTTTGATCATCACCATCCGATCTTAGATCGGACGGCCCACGGGAAAACATATCCTGTCGCCATCCGAGTCGACTGCAGATGTCACTACTTAAATAACCAATCCTAAGGCCGCATGGAAAGTGTGGCACATCAGTGAGTCACATGGCTCCGACGAGATTAGGCTTAATTAGGGCTAATTAAGTGAATTTTAAGGTTGAAATTTCAATAATTCATAACTAATTATAGAAAAATCTAAAAAAATATAAATAAAGACTTATTTTAAAGGTATTCCAGAGGGGAATCCAATAAAATTATCCTTAATTAATTTTGAACTATGATTTTTGGTTTAATTAGAGTTTAATTCAAAACTTAATTATGATTAGCTCACATGTGTGGGAAAAGCATAAAAGTAATTAAGCAAGTTAGTAAGCATTAACTAATGATTATGAGCTAATTGCATTAGCCTCTTTCATTTCATAAGATCATTATTGTTTACCTTTCAATTTATTTGTATATTACACTAGCTTCAATCATTTGATTAATTACCTTAAGATAATGTGGTGTTCATTTTAGATGTATGTGTATTGTGTGTATATGACACCATGTAGATCAGGGTGTACTTATTGAGGTGATCATATGACATCAAGGAATGGTGCACTATCTTTATAGGTAGAAATCACCACCCTCAAGACTAATCATAAGGACTCTTAAGGCATGATGGGTTTTAATATACCAAAGATTACTTTATAGATGAATAAAGTTGGGTTTATTTAAACTAGGTTCTAAAGTTTCCTATGGGGCAAGCTCCCATAGTTAATTATATCTAAGGAAGGTGAGTTCCTTAAGAATAGTCTCGATTAAGTATTATTGTCTCCAAAGATTTCAAAGATAGGATTATCAATAAATTGGCTATATTTTGGAAATCAAGGAGGATGGATCAAAAGAAGAGATTTATTATTGAAGCCAAAGGGAGATGAGTAGGGAATGTTCATGATACTAGGAAACCTAGTGAGCATCCCAAACTATCCTATGGTTGGGCTTTATATATTTGAGATTGAAGAATTTAATTTTATTAAAGTGACATTTTATTAGAAATCTAGGACTTATAATCCCATAACACAAGATTGTGAAATGCCAGAGGTGAGGATTTATGCTTGTAGCCCAAAGAAAATAGCTACCTCAGATCCTAAATATAAGGAGCTTTAGTAAGAGCTAAAGTGCAACCTAAATCTAAGTGAAGATGGTTTACCTCCACAAGAGAGGATAAATCACCCAATTGTTGGACTTACAATCGCTTGGAGTGGCAGCCAGTTAACTCTTTCTATGCTTTAAATCCATGTGGCCAAGTCATATGAATTACAAGATACTTAGGTTGTAATTATTTAGAAAGAGACTAAAGTTCTTAAACCCACTCCCTAAAGAGACTAGAGCATGAGGGGTATGAGTAATGGCTTAGTCTAATGCAAATCTTTTCAAATTTTTTATTTAATTTTTGACACTTTATTTTGAGAAGGCTTTGGGATTTTTGTATGCCTAAATGCATGTTGAAATGAGTCATGGGCCAAATCAGCAAGAAGGGTTGTTTTCCACCACAAGGGATGACCTCACAGGTCAAACATTCCCCATCATGCAAGGATGGATCCTCTATTTTCAAGAAAGAAAGAATATGATATGCATGTTGTGAAGCAATCAACCATTTAGCTAAGGGGTTACTAAATCTTTTAATTATCTTGATTATGTCCTAGGCTTTATGTGAGGTTAGGAGTTGTAGAAAATTTTAATTATGAGTTGTAGTTGGGTAGAAATTTTATTTTTAAGAGCCTAATCAGGTCCAGTCCATACAACAAAGCATCAATACAGAAAGAAACTATAAGAGGCATGCAATTTATATTGCACAATATAAACAAATTATCAAATAATTTATAAAGCTAACATAAAGAATAAAAGGCGGGTGTGGTCAGGTACCGCCATACAACCCAAAAAAAATGGGCAGCCGAGCTCTACCCTTATACAACCCGGATTACAAAAAAATAATTGCAATTAAGAATGAATACATGCTATGGTGGTCTTCATCTTCTTCAAATCTTCATGTCTTCTTTCCTCCTCTTTGCTTCTTTAATTTGGCTCACTTCAAGGCATCACATGGCCCACAAGACATAGTCTTTCTAGGCAATGCTCATCATAATTTCCCCATAACACTAATCCTAATTTCTAATTGCAAAATTACATTAAAATGGTTAGATAAATCTAACTACACCTACAAAATAAAGGTTAGCTATACATGCATTCCACCTAAGCAATTATATTTATATTTTGGGTTTAGCACCCACATGAGTAACCAAGATCACTTGTCCTAACTTGGATTATGCTTAGGGGCTTAAGCAGCCTGTAAAGAAAGAGCATTTATATTTATTTTTTAGTGGCCCCTTAAGTATAATCCCCTACAAAAAATATGATTAGACTAATAACAGCCTAACATCTAGTCAATGAAATATAAACCCTAACATTCAGTCTAAAATAATACATCATAAAATAAAATATACATCAAATCATGCACCGCCCTAACTTAAAGCTAGAAGTGGTGACTTAATTCTAATGTGTGTGTATTAAAGCTTGTGTGGTACGTCCTAACTAGGCTTTAGAGTTATAGTTTCCTAAGTATAGAAAGATTCAATTTAAAGGGTGGTTTCACTTTAAGTTGTTTAGTTAATTTACAAATTTTTTTTTAATGTTTTCTTTTGTTTCATTTGACCTACATAAAACCACTAAGTGTTATAAAGAGAGGTAAAGAGAGGATCACACTCTTTCATCCCAACCTTAAATCACATCTAAAGCCAATTAATTAAATAATTCCATTTAGTGAGTGGCTTATCACATATTTTAATTAATCCTAAGTTTAGGTTCATTTTAAATAAACACATTCAATAAGAAAGACATCTTAAGATTAATTGGGATGAATTACCATCACATGACATATGTTTATTTATTTTTTTCTATCATATATAGCATGCATATGGGTAAGTCCTTAACATACTTATACATGCAATTTATATTTTAGCATACTTGAATGATGAATGTAAGCAAATGTATTTGGAATTGATATTCCATTTGGTTGGGTTCTTTTGCATATTAATTTAAAGCTCTATATAAATTCTTATATAAAAGCATAAGAAAAGATCTCTAATCATATGACTAATCAATCCAATCACTTGAAAAAAATATGAATGCATGTCTTTTTAATTAAAAATGAGAGTTTTCATTCATTAGCTAAATACACATTCAAATTTATAAAAGTTTTAAGCAAGTACGTCGCCATTTCTCTACACCAAGGGAATGAGGTAGGAACCCCCTTGGGGCTACTTAAAGCCACGCATCCTCGAAATGTCCAGACTAATATACCCACTATTCTTAAACACATATGGATGTATAAACAACTATACGAATAGAAAACTATGCAAAAATAGAGTTTGATTTGATTAAATTATAGTTTTCATACATTATGTCACACACACACACACACACACACACACACACATATATATATATATATATATATATATATATATATATATATATATATATATATATATATATATATATATAAGTAAGTATGTGCCATTGTTCTACACCGAGGGAGTGAGGTAGGAACCTCCTTAGGGCTACTTAAAGTCGTGCATCCCTGGGATGTCCAAACTAATATACCCATTATTCTTAAATATAAATGAATGTGCAAGCAACTATAGAAATGAAAACTATACAAAAGTTGGATTCAATTTAATTGATTTTATTTGTGTAAGAGAATTAAAGCTTCATCTAAATTCTAATATCAAAGATGCATAAGAATGAAATCAAGCAAGTACGTCATCACCAAGGGAGTGAGGTAGGAACCTCCTTATGCCTACTTAAAATCGTACATCCCTGGGATGTCCAGACTAATACCTGATAAAATTCTTACTTATGTAAATCAACACATGAATATAAGAAAGAAACTTCACTTCATACGCTAAGTTTATATTCACATGCACTATATATATATATATATATATATATATATATATATATATATATATATATATATATATATATATATATATATATATATATATATATATATATATATATATTCATAATATATATTCTTATTTATTAAGAAGCTTTTGGAAATATGTTTGAGATTTAATAGTGATAATAGCCTCATATATTTTTAATTAAGTCAACACATACAAATTTGTCATAAAGGAAATCTTTTTTTTATTCATTTTAAAAGAGATGAATGCATGAATCAAATGACATACAATACTTTAATATGATTGAAAAAAAAATAAAGAAACATAAGCATACAATCTCATTCAATCCAACTAATTCATAATGACAATCACATTAAACAAGCTTATTTAAAATAAAACAAAGTTTGTTCAAGCCATTTTTGATTTCATGTTTGATTTGATTTATGAAATGTGGAAGAGGTTCGCTGGTTCTAATATCATTCCCATGTGTGTAAGTTAATATGATTTAATAAAAACTAATTAGGTTGATTTTATGAATTGGTTAAGTTAAGCATGGATTAAATCAATTAATTAACCCTTACCTATGTCACCTTAAGGTAATTAATTAAATAATTATGAGCTAAGATGATATGCAACCACATAGAAAAATAAATAGCAATGCTCCTATGAAATGAAAGGGGCCTAATGTAATTAGCTCATAATTATTAATTAATTAAGCTTAAGGAGCTCACTTAATTACTCTTATGGTTTTCTCACACATGTGAGCTAACCATAATTTCATTATCTCTCTCTTTGGGTTATTGAACACCGAAAGAGCTACCCAAGAGTTAATTAGAGAAGTAGATTCAATCAAATTGACTAATTTCATTAATTATCTAATTAAATCTTAATTATCCTTAATCAATAATATGAAACAAACTTAGGGAAAGAGGTAAAGAAGGGAGCCTAAGTCTCAATCCTTAAAATCCTTTCAATTAGTTGCTTAAAGTTCATGTATGATTGGGATATTTTTTATTAATCTTATTAATTAATTAATTAAGAATTTTAATTAATTATTTATTGAAGAGGGAATGGAGAAGACTTAAAGAAAAGATTGGAAGAGGGAGTCCCAATATATTTCTGTAAACTTAATCACCATTAGCAGAGGTTAATAAGCTTAATTGATTGATTAATTTACTATTCATTTACTTAATTATCATTAATTAAGAGAGGAGAGTAATTAAGGTTTAATCCATTAGTTTCCCCAATTAATTTTCTAATAAATCCCAAGAAAATATAGGAGGCAGAGGTCATCCCTCTAAACATCTCTGAAAAATTTAAAATTAATTAGATAATTAATCAAAAAGTAATTAGGCTAATTTAACTTTTAATTAAACTTTAAGTAAGTAGAAATTACTATTCAAAATTAATTAATAATAATTTTAATGAATTCCCCCTTAAATTGCCTTTAAAATGACCCTCGTTTATTTTTTTTAATTTTCTATAATTACTTATGAATTTTAGAAGTTTCAGTATTAAAAATAGATTAATTAACCTAATTAACCCCTCTAATTCTATTGGCACCACGTGGCAGTTGATGCAACACACTTTTCACGTGGCGCGATAGGATTAGTTATTTAAGTTGTCACATGAAAGGCTGAAGCGGACAGCGGTGGGACGCACTTTCTGCATGAGCTATCTGATCTAAGATCGAATGGCCATGACTAAATGCGTGATTTTGAAGGGGAAAAGAGGAGTTCTACGCCTAATCAGATTAGTACTGTCCATTTTGATCACACGGAATGGACGGTCCATGAACTATCTCCTCCTAAGCGATATAAAAGAGATATCTTTAGACGATCATTGATCGATCCAAGCTCACTTGAGCTCAGATGGAGATCAAATTGATCCCACACCCTCGGGAAAGCATAATAAACACATCTAATGGTGGAAACTGTATGAGATGCAAGTTTCCTTCATAAAGGACCCTATTTTGAGCTAATGATCGATTTTAATGGCATACCTCACCGAGCTTGACCTACGATTGAGAAGCTTTATTTGATAAAAATAAAGCTCATGAGCGCATGAGCTTTGACTTAGTGTAGTTTGCTGAGGACAACCCACGCATAAGCAATTGATCTTGATAGAACTCCACCCCCTCGGCCATGAGCTTGGGAAATGATTCATTTCTCATCTAAGTCCAAGGATGGTGTGTGCAAAATTAATTACACTTTGGTTGAGAAATGGGGAAATGGGAATCACGTTAGCTCATATTTGATTTCACATAAAACTAAGAATGGGGATTTTAGGGAGCTCGGGAAATGCAAAGGGAAGCTCTGGGATATCTTTTCTTAGCTGCTAGGGTTGAATTGAGTATCAGTGTGTGTGTTTGAGTGATAATTAGGGGGGTATACCCCCTCATTCCTTGGCTTAGACGATGGTGATGGTTTTGACTTGTTGGATCAATGACAGTGATGGGGAGCTCAATTCGGACAGAGAATCACTCCACTTGGCCTCACATGAGTGGAGGAAGGGTGGGAGGTGGCTGCCATGGGAGTAGTGGGTATCCTTGGTGGTTTGAAATGCTCCAATGGGAATGGGGAGGTGATTTCATCTCCTGAGTCATGGCTGACCCAACCACCTTTGGGGGTCGACCATAGTCTTTGGTGCATAAGTGGACCTATGAATGGGTGTCAAGTGGCCAAGGAGAAATAATATGCATGCCTTAACTCATGGGATGCCCTAGACCTAAGGGAAAAGTGGTCATTTGGTTATGAGCTTAGTTTGGGAAGATTTGAAATGGGTTAAAAGTGGGTTAGCCCAAATTTCAAGTTGTTTGGAATATATTTGATTTGATTTGGCTTGATTTGACCTATTTAGGTCAAATTGGGAGATAGTCAAGTTGATCAATTGGTCAAATTGGGTCAAACAAAGGGTTGGGTCAAGTTCACATGACTATTTGGAGTATGTTTGTGTCATTGGTTTGGTTCAATTTGCTTTGGATTTGATTATGGCTCATTTGGGTTCATATAGGTCAAATGGGTTGGGTGACCAAATTAGGTTGGGTTAGGTGTTGAGTCAAGTTCAATTGGCTGATTGAAAATGATTGTATGCCTTAGTTTAGTTTAATTTAAAATTAATTTGGATTTTGGCTTATTTGAACCTTTAGGTCAATTTGGGATAGGTTGGGTTAGGTTGACCAATTGGTCAAATTGGCTCAATAATGGCTTTGGTCAAGTTCAATAATCAATTTAGAATGAACTTGAACCATTAGTTGCAATCAATTTGGGTTAGATTATGATTTGACCTATTTAAGCTTTTTAGGATAATTTGAGTCAAATTAGGTCAAATGGTCAATTAGACTTGGTTTGACTCAATTGAGGGTTTGGTCATGTTCAATCATTGACTATGAATTTGTTTGAATCAAAGGTATCAGTCAATTTGGCATATGGTGTGTTTTGGCTAGTTTAGGTTTTATTTGGGCTAAAGGTTGACTTAGTCAATGAGCTAGGTTGACTTAGTTTGACCCAATTCAAGATAATTGATTAACCTAGGATGATTGTTGATCATAATATGAGGTTTGGATGGGCTCACTTCAATCTAATTTAGGTTGGATTAGAATTAAGCTCAAAATGGCCTTTTAGGTCATTTTGGGTCAAGTGAACCTAAATGGGTCAATTGGCTTGATCATAGTCAATTGACCCATGATAATAATAGTCCCTCATCGAATTATACCCATGATAATAATACTATCTGAATGATTGGCCCTGGCAAGGTGACGATCAAAGAAATCCATCGAGGTCGCAGCATAGATACCTCCATCTCTCTCTCTTGCTCACCTGGGCTAATACTCGAGCCTTAGTGACTCTCTCCTTATGGATCTGGTCACTGACACTCCTGGGAATAACATACCTCAAATAAAATTATGCTTCAAACTCTGAGCATTCGTAAGCTCTGCCAACCTGGCGAAGAAATACCCTAAGACTGGCATAGGGCCTCCTACAATCCCTAGCCTGTACCTTGAAGTGTGCTGGTGGTGGAGGTGATGCAGCGATCCTCTTGTAGTCCTCCTCTCCATCTAACGCCAAGAGTGGGTGAAACCTATTGCCACTCAAAAGTTGAGAGGTCTCACGGGGAGAACCCTCCTCAATGACATGAGAGGTAGCATCAATCTCCATAGCTGCTCGCTCATGGAGCCGCTTGATCTTCCTATTTTTGTTGCGGTGCTGGGTGCGGTGAGCAAAGCAGAGTGAGAGCTGGAACCTACCTCGACGGTAGAGGAGACTATCTCAGAAGCCAATATAGCCTTCCCCTTTGGGATGACCAAAGAGGAGGTAGTAGCCCTCACTGGAGCCATGGCAGGGGCAACTGACTGAACCCGTGCTGAAGTAGCTGGTATTGACACTAACATTGATCGAGGTGTGGGAACCATGACATCCTTCCTCTTCAGTGAGGGGAACTTAGAGTCAAACGTCGGCGGATAAGGCGTCACTCCCACCTCCTCCCTACTAACAGTAGTGAGGGTCATCCCCTCACAAGTAACTCAAACTCCCTCGAAACTGTGACCAAGTAAATTGGATGTGTGGCGGCAGTCGTGGTGAGATTAGCATGATCAAAGGCCAGATCCACACCAGAGGGGAAGGAGAAAACAAACTTGCTTGAATCCATAATAACTGCACTAACTGAAGACTGAGAAGACCGACTGTGCTAAAATCACTGCATTTGTTGAAATATAACTGAGTCAGACCCTTGCTTTGAAATTTATCTTCAATCATTGACTTCTACATTGGATTTGGAATTTAAACCCACACTTAAGAAATTTAGGTATGCTAAGTGGGGTTCATTGAATTATTTGAGAGATTTTTTATATTTGAGGGGAGACTTTGCCATATGATTTTGATTTAGAACCCATACTCAATTTAGGTAGGTTGAGCAAGGTTCAAATATTTGGAGAGACTTATATAATATATATATGTTGTATGTCTTGTTTGAAAATTTGATTTGGATATGTGTTGTATGTTTTATTTGAAGATTTGATTTGGAAAAACTTTACTTAGCAATTTTGGTATGCTAAAAAAAGGTTTTCAATTATATGTTTAAACATTTTGTGAAACCTCTTTGTTTGTGATGATTGTTTGTTATGTGTGTGATATATATGATTTAATTTGAAAATAGGGTCCACACGTAACAAATTTGGTATGTTAAGTAAAGGCCAAGTGCGTTTGATATATTTTTGTTGATTGTTGATATATGTGTTGATTTGGTTTGATTTGAGGAACTCCCATTTAATAAATTTAAGTATATTAAATGGAGTTCAATATGTTTGTGCTTGGATTTATGTTGATTTGATTCCACTTTTGAAAAAAAGAGGGGGAACTCTTATTTGACAAACATGGTATGTCAAATGGAGTTCAAATATATGTGTTTGTGTTTTGATGTTTTGGAAGTGAGCTTCATGCTTAACAAATTTAGATATGTTAGGATGAAGCTTACTTATGTATTTGTTAGTTTGTCTTATATGTGGATTTATTTTGATTTTGTAGATTTAATTCTCATTTAACAAATATGGGTATGTTAAATAAAATTCAAAATATGTGCTGGATATTTTGGTTTTAATTTGATTTTTTGAAAGTGGAATTCTCATTTAACAAATATGGGTATGTTAAATGGAATTCAATTATGTTTTATCTTGACTTTATTTTAATTTTGAAAGAGGGAACCTTCACTTAATAAATTTGAGTATATTAAGTGAAGTTCATGTGTTGATTTTAGTTTGAAAAAGGGAACTCCCATTTAACAACATATGAATGTGTTAAATGAAGTTCAATTATATCTTGATTTTGATTTCAAAAAGAAACTCTCATTTAACAAATATGGTCATGTTAAATGGAGTTAATTATTTGTTTTCATTTTGAAAATGTGCTTTTAAAAAAATTTTATTTTAAAATGAAAAGATTTTAGTGATGTATTTTATTAAAAGAAGTCCTCATTTAACAAATGTAAGTATATTAAATGAGGTTTGGTTTTTTATTATTTTGAAAATAGATTTGAAAATTTTACATTTTACAAATTTTATATGATGTGAAGTGCATGATTTCACTTTAAAAAGTGCATTCAAAAAAACTTATGTAAAAAGGCTTCATTTATTTTGTTTGGATTTTTATTGAAATTTGCTTAGATATGGGATGAACCTTGCCTCACCAAGCTAGTGATAAAGAGGTTCTAATTTTAGTCATCTCCATTCATTAATTCATTCATTTTTATCAATTGGGGGACCCAATAAAAGTTTCAAGACCTACATGGAGTGAGATCTTAAAAAACCTAAAGGATGTTGGCTAGCTTTGCTTAAAGATAAATAAGCTAAGTGTCAACGAAATAAAGATAGTCTTAGGCTTATATAAAATATAAGTCCACTATCGATACTTGGAGATAACAATTGTCTACTAGAGATGGAGAGAGGAACCATCCCCAGTGGAGTCCCCAGAAAAATCTATGATATTTATTTTTGAGATGTATATGGGGGACACCATGTAGATCTAAGGCGGTACTTATTGAAGTGATCGGGTACGATATTGAGGTATGATATACTATCTCAAAAGATAGAGACATCACCCTTCATAAACCTAATCACCTAATAAGGACTCCTAAGGCATGATGGGTCTTCAAATATACCAGAGATTTTTTTCCCTACTTTACATAGATAAATGATGTAGGGTTTATATTAAATGAAGTAGGATTTTTTCCCATAGTTAATTACATCTTAAAGAAAGTGAGTCCCTTAAGAATATTCTCGAATAAAGTAGGTAATTATTGTCTCCAAAGATTTTAAGGGTAAAACTATCAATAAATTGGTTATATTTGGGAAATCAATCAAGATAGATCGAAAGGAGAGACTTATTTTGGAAGCTATAGGAAATGAGTAGGAAATGCTCATGATATTAGGAAACCTAGTGAACATTCCAATATATCTTTTGGTTAGGCTTTATATGTTTGAAATTAAAGAAAATTATTTATTTGAGCTACATTTTATTATATTACTAGGGCTTTGATCCGCTAATACAAGGTTAGAAAAATGCCTAAGAGGTGAGGATTTATGCTTGTAGCTCAAAGGAAATAGCTACCTCAGACCCTAAATCTAGGGAGTTTTAGCAAGAGTTAAACTGTGACCTAAATCTAAGCAAAAGTGGGTATATAGTTTACCTCCATAAGAGAGAGCGATCAGACTTATAACCGAGTGGTGCCTAACTAACTCTTACGCTTTAAAACTATGTGGTCAAGTCATATGATTTTGCAAGATAGTTAGGTTGTTATTATTTAGAAAAAAAATAAAGTCCTTAAATCCACTCTCTAAGAGACTAGAGCATGAGTGGTATGAACAATGACTTAGCCTAATGCAAATGAAAAGCCTAATGCAAATCTTTTCATTTTTTATTTGATTTTTGACTCTTCATTTTGACCAAGGTCATAGGATTTTTGTATGCCTAAATGCATGTTGAAATGAGTTATGGGCTAAATCCAAAAAGAAGATAGTGAAGCTCTGTCGATAGGGGTTGCTCTCACAGGTCAAGCCTTCCCTATATATGTAAGGACGGATGCCCTCATTTTACAAGAGTGATTCAAGATGATATGTATGATTCGGTACATACAATATTCAGCTGAGGGGTTGCTAAATCTTTTAATTATCTGGATTTAGCGCCTAGGCTTTAAATGAGTTATGAGTTATTTGAAACTTTAATTATGAGTTGTAGTTGGGTAAAAGATTTAATTTTTCCTAAGAGCCTAATCGGATCCAGGCCACACATTAAGTCACCATTCATGAAGAAACTATAAAATGGCATGCTGGTTTTATTGCACAATTTAAACATAACATCAATCAATTTTATAAATCTAATGTAAATGAGTAAGAGTGGTGTGGTTACCCACACGAAAGAAATGGGTAATGCTCTACCCTTACCTAGAAAATGAAATAATAATTATAATTTATAAATGATAAGTGTTATGGGGGTCTTCAAATCTTCAATCTTCATGTCTCCTTCATTTCTTCATTTGGTTTGCTTCTTTTTTTGATTTGGCTTCAAGGCATCACATGGCACCCCAAGGCTAAGCTTTCTGACCAATGTTCATCCTTATCCCCCATAGCACTAATCCTAATTCCTAATACAAAATTATATTAAAAATAGGAAAAGTAAATCTAACTACACCTGTAAAATAAGTATTAGCTAAACACACCATACAACTCAAGTAGTTATATAAATAATTTGGACTTAGCCCGCATAGGTAACAAACTGCGTCTAATTTGGATTATGCTTAGGAGTTAAGCAACCTGCAAAAAAGAGCATTTATATTTATTTTAAGCTCCCCTTAAGCACAATTCCCTGAAGAAAATGTGATTACGCTAATCACAGCCAAACATATAAGAAAGTACTTCACCATTGTTAACCAGGGGAGTGAGGTAGAGACCTCCTTGGGGCTACTTAAAGCCATGCATCCCCTGAATGTCTAGACTAGATATACTCACTATTCTTGAATACACACGAATGTACAAATGACTACATGAATGGGAAAATCATGCAAAAGTTATATTTCTTTCAATTGAATTATTTATACATGTGAGCTAAAGTTCAATCTAAATTCTAATCATGAAAATACATAGGAATAAATTCAAATAAATGTTGTGTCCTTTTTAAATGGACTATACACTTGTTAAAATTCAAAATTTATGTAAATCCATATAGAATATAGAAACAGAACTCCATATCACATGTTCTAAGCCATAGACACATGTAAGCATATATATATCTATAAATTATCACTCCAAATATTATAGTTGACTTATAAACTTTTGAAAATAACTTAAATTCAAAAATATCCATAGGTTAATCAACACATGCAAGCTTGAAATCACATATTCATAGGTTAATTAGCACATGCAAGCTTGACATAAAGAAAATCATTTAAATTCAAACATTTTAAAACATGAATGCATGAAACCACATGACATCATTTAATATGATTGGAAAGGAATAATAAGACATAAGATACATGTTTCATTCAATCAAACTAATTCTTAAGGACAATCATATCAAATAAAATTACTTAAAGCAAACCAAAGGTTTTTAATGTCTCTTTTAATTTGATGTTTCATTTGATTTAATGAAAGAGAGAAAGAGGGAAAGAGGTTTGCTAATCATAATTCCAACCCATGTTTGTAAGTAAATTTGATTTAATGAAAATGTAATTAGATTAATTTTATGGATTAATTAAATTAAGATATGAATTAATTCAATTAATTAACCCTTACCTATGTTACCTTAAAGTAATTAACTAAATAATTATGAGCCAATGTAATATGCAAATGAATTGAAAAGTAAATTAGCAATGGTCCTACGAAAAGGGGCCTAATGCAATTGGCTCACAATTAATAGTTAATTAGGCTTAAGGAACTTACTTAATTATATTTATAATTTTCTCACACATATGGGTAAACCATAATTTCATCAAATCACTTTAGGCTATTAAACACCTAAAGATCTACCCATGAATCAATTAAGGAAAATCATATATGATTTTACTTTAAGTTTGATTCCATTAATCAATTTCTCTTTACTTAATTGCCAAATTTAATTAATCATCCTTCGAATGAAATGGAATTAAGGGGAGAGGGTTGGCAAAGAGGTCCCAACCTAATACCATAAGCCCTCTCACTCAATTAAACATGACTTGATGTGATTTGAGTTTCAATTTAACTAATTAAGTCATTAATTAGTTAATTAACATTTAATTAATATTTTTTGAAAAAGTGAAGGAAACTTAGGAAAAAGATTAGGAAGAAGGCCCCAATCTAATTCCCTAAGTCTCCTCACTGTTAAATAGTGATTGAGAGTCCAATTAATTGATTACTATTCATATGCTTAATTATCACTTATTTAAGTTGAGAGGGTAATTAGGGCTTAATCAATCAATTTTCCCAATTTAACCAACAAATTCCAAGAAAAATAGGGAGGCAGAAGTCATCCCCCTAAACATACTCAAGAAGTTTGGAATTAATTGGTAATTTAATTAGGGAGTAATTAAGCTACTTATATTTTCAATTAAACTTTAATTAAGTATAAATTATAATTCAAAATTAATTAAGGATAATTTTAATATATTCCTCTCTGAAATATCTTTAAAATGAGTATTTATTTATATTTTTTGGATTTTTCTACAATTAGTTATGAATTATGAAAGTTTTGGCCTTAAAAAGTAATTAATTAACTTAATTAAGCCTTAATCCCGTTGGCGCCATATGGTGTGCTAATGCAGCATGCTTTCCATGTGGTGCATCGAGATTGGCTATTTAAGTAGTCACATCCATGGCTGACTCGGATGGGGGCGAGATACATTTTCTCGTGGGTCATCCAATCTAAAATCGGACGACCACAATCAAACCCACGACTAAGTTGGGATTAAGTGGCAGATCTAGCATGATCTGATCAAAGCTGTCCATTCTAATCAAGCGGAATGGACTGCCCGTGATATCTCTTCCTATAAGTGATGAACGACGGAGCCCGTCCGCCGTGGATTGCTCAATCTGAGCTCACCTGAGCTCGGATTCACTCCAAAACAACCTCACACCTTCACGTGAGGGATCCACGAAGATGCAATGGCTAGGATCGGCTCACATATAGCTTTTCTTCACAAAAGACCAACCTATTTTTTCCTAAAGCTCGGTTTGATGGATTTACCTCACCGAGCTAAGACCGACGTTCGCTTGAAGCTTATCTGAGGCGAAGCCCTGTTAAAGAATTGGATTGGTTTCATGTGGATCACTTGATTGGCCAAGAACAATGCTTTAGAGCTTCACCTTTGATCGAAGTCTGTCCTCCGGTGGCTTTGGAGCTTGGGAAATAACTTGGGTGGCTTCGACGACATGCATGGAAGGTGTGTGTAAGATTAATTGAGTTTTGGTTCAGCGATGAGGGAGTTCAGATCGGAATTGAGCTCCCCTACTTCAACTGCGCACGGGTGGAGTAAATTAAAAGTGGGGAAGGCTTGGAAATGCTTTGGGGAGTGCTAAGGAGTTTCAAAATCACTTGGTAGGCTCTCCCGGATCGAATTGTGTCAATTATCGTAAGAATTGAGGGGGTATACCCCTCAATTAGATGAGGTGGACAGATGGGATTGCCTCCCATTTTTCAACTGGCCAGCCACCGTCAGAGCATCGAAGTTGTCTCCATCAGGACCACGTGAGTGGAGGAATGCTTGGGAGATGGCTCAAGGTGGGATATGTCCTGATCTCCTTGCTTGGATCCATTGGGTGCTTGATTTATAAGGGAGATGAGTTAACTCACCTCCCTTTGGTCCACTTAGGGTGGGCTAGGGGGCTAGATGAGACTTCATTTAGGGTGAATGATGCTGCCACGTGTGATGGGAGAGTGGACTTTGCCAAATTTGGCAAAGTCCCATGAGGGATATGCCTTGGATTTGGTTCCAAATGAGATTAGGCAAATTTTGGGCTGGTCTAGGATGGGTTTGGGTCGGGTTAGGTCAGCCTCCAAAGTCTCATGGGTTGGTTTTATGGGTTTTGGCTTTAATTTGGTCAAATGGGTCAATTTGGGTTATGATGGGTTAGTTGATAGGTCAAATTGGATCAAACCAAGGCTTTAGTTCAAATGATGATTTGAAGTGTTTTGGTTCAAGTGGTTTCAATCAATTTGGCCTAGGTTTGATTTTGGCTCATTTGGATTCATATAGGTCAAATGGCCTAATTTTACCAAATTAGCCAAATTGGCTTGGGTTGGGTGTTGGTTCAAGTTTAATTGGTTAATCAAAAATGATTGTAGGCTTTTGTTTGAATCAATTTGGATTTAATTTAGATTTTAACTAATTTGACCTTTATGTCAATTTGGGCTAGGTTGATCAATTGGGCTAGGTTGAGTCCAATTGATCGAATTAGAGCTTTGGTCAAGTTCAACAATGAATTTGGAATGAACATGAGCCATTGGTTGCAGTCAATTTATGTCAGACCATGATTTAACCCATTTTGGCCTTTTAGGTCAATTTAGGTCAACTTGGGTCAAATGACAAATTAGATTTGGTTTGGCTCAATTGAAGGTCAAGTCATGTTCAATCATTGATTATGAGTTGATGTGAATCAATGGTTTCAATCAATTTGGTGTATGATCATTTTTAGCTAGTTTAGGTTTCGTTTGGGCTAAGGGCTGACTTAGTTTAACACAATTCAAGATAATTGATCACCCTAGGGTGATCAGTGATCATGGTATGAGATTTGGATAGGCTTGGTTCAATCCAATTTAGGTTGGCTTAAAACTTGGTTTAAATGGGTTCATTAGGCCACTTTGGGTCAAATGGACCTAAATGGGTCAATTGGCTTAGTTTTGGTTTGATTAAGGTTTTGTTGGATTTATATATGAGTTTAGAATTGAAATATAAATCCAACTGCAATCGATTTGGGCTATGATGTGTTTTGGTTCATTTAGAATTTCCAAGTTGAAAGGGCTAAGTTGAGCTTGACTTGGGTTGACTTCAATTTGGCTAGATGATTGTAGGCCTCATTTGTATTTGGATAGTTGATTGAGGGAATGATTGATTCAAGAGAAAATCTTTTGATTTTGGCTTAATTTAGGTGGGTTTTAGTTTAAATGGTCCAAATTGGGTTTTTATTTAATTTTGGGTTTGGTTTTGGTCATTTAAATTAATATTTTATTTATATTTATGAATATAATTGAATATATAAATGATTCATGAGAAAATCACTTAAGCTTGGAGTGATTTGGAAGCAAATTTGACTAATCTCATGGAGGTAAGTCAAAAGGGCTTAGAAGGAAATCAAGTTAGTTTTGATTATTGGAATGTGGGTTTCATTTATATTGTGAATATAAATGATGAAATAATTGATTTATAAGGAAATCAATTGATTTTAGATTGATTTGGGCTAAGATTTAGTTAAGCTCATAGAGGTAGGTCCATGTAGCTTAAGAGGGTCTTAGTTTGATTTGGTTTTGATCATTTTAGTTTATATTTTATTTATATTTGTGAATATAAATGATGGAATAATTGATTTATAAAGAAATCAAGTGGTTTTGATTTGATTTGAAGGATTTTAGCTAAACCTATGAGAGTGGATCATATGGCTTAAGAAGGATTTTGGAGCTTGAATTTGATTTTGGATTTTGATCATTCAGAATTGATTTTGGACTTGGATTTGATAAATGATTGAGGGATTGAATTGATCTTGGAGAAGATCAATTGAATTTGGATTAAATTGGATTTGGCTAAGGTTAGGGCCATGGAATTCAATCCTAAAGTTTATGAAGGATTTGGAAATTTGATTTGATTATGAGATCGATTTTGAATTTTAGAAGTTTGATTTTGGATTTTGAATTTGAATTTGGGGTTTCATTTGAGAAGGAAAGCATGGATTGGGTTTCATCTATAGGGTTGGCAAGTTTTCTAAATCCCTAAGGCATAAACCTATGACTAACCCTTCTAAGTCTCTAGGATTAGGTTAAGAGTTCACCTAATCACTATAAGTGTCTTAAGGCTAAAGAACTCTTAGTGTCTATAAGTCCTAGATCTGACTTTTAGAGGAGGTTGAAGACATCACTCTAATAATGACACATACTTGTTTGATTTCATTTATATGTATTTCTACATTAAAATTTTGATAGAACTTTAATTCACATGCATAAATGATTCAATCAAAAAAATGCAATTTTGCAGTTTTCCTTTCTTTATTTATGTATACATTCATGTGTAATGAGATAAGTATATAGTTTAGACATCTCAAAATACGAGACTTTTAGCTAGGAGGAGGTCATTTTATTACCTCACTTCCCTGGTTAACAAATGCACGTACTTGCTTATTTCTTCATACATGTGTATGTATATGTAATTAGGGAATGGAAATCTCCTTTTCTACTAAAAGTACATGCATCCATAATTGACTAAGTCATTGAATTAATTAGTCATGTGATTTGGAGCTTACTTTCTTATATTCATGTATATAAATTTACATACATTTGAATGTAAATGGGTATATAGTCTAGACATCCCAGAAAATGAGACTTTAGCTAGGAGGTCATTTGATTACCTCACTTCTCAATAATGGCATGTACTTATTTAATTTCACCCTATGTATTTTGTATAAGAATTTGGATAGAACTTTAAATTAATATGATTAAATAATTTAATCAAATGAAAGATGTAAACATCAATACACATCTACATTCATCATTTAAGTGTGCTAAAATATGTTGCATGTATATATATACTTAGAATTAAGATCATATGCATGTTATATGTGATGGAAAGAAAGAATTGAACACAAATCATATGGTAGTAATTTAATTAGATTAATTTTAAGAAGTCTTTCATATTGAATAGAGTTATTTAAAGTGAACATAAAATTATGATTTGAATGTGGGCTCCGAAAATTCGCCACCAACCTCTCGACAATTTTTGAATTGAAAATTGAAGAGAGTATGATTTGAATGTCTGTAATTTTTTTGAGGTAGATGGAATAGATAAGTCGCTTTCGAGATTTTGCCCTAGTTTTGCGAGGACTTTAGATCTGGTTCTAGGTTTCTTATAGGCGCAAGCCCTTATAATTAATTACCCCTCCCAATAAGTGAGAGAGAACTTTCGATTAAGGCTAGTCGTTAGATTGCTAAATGCGTAGCGTATAGTAGCAGCATATGGAGTTTCAGAATTTAAATTATTAAATTTATCATTTAAGCTTAAACCAAATGGTTGGGGGAATGATGATGTGCCCGATCTATATCTCATGGTATTGTCATCCTAGGCAGTCGTGATCCCTAGTCTACTTAGTCAGATGAGGTAGTTGACCCAACCTGATAGAAGGATCCTCATTAACACATGGGTTACATCGTCAAGAAATCCTTGTAGACTGGGTGGTGTTTGTCAGGAGGAGTCTTAAGTCTACCCTTGAATGAGGGCTATTTGTCCTATCAAGTATACCCTATGATTCAAAACTCAAAGTGAGCCATTAGGGAGCATATATGATCATTGATCGTAATATAATAGAGTCAGACTGGCCAAACCACCCGATCAAAGGACTCTAGTTATAACTACTTCATTTGTGGAGCCTGTTAGCCACAAGTCAAATTAACTTGCCTGAGGTGACACAAATTGAGGCTCAAAATGCAGGACGTCACTAAAATGGTCAAAATAACCTCCGATCGAAGAACAAATTTTGCCATCGTGTTCAAAAGATTAAAATTGATCAAAATATAGATATTGCAAAATCTAATTACCAATCGATTAAGGGCTCGAGTCGTCAACATGATTACACGTATATCAAAGTTAAGAAGCTGTGACGATGATCAAATGACATCCATTCAAGAAATTGATTATGATGTCAGCTTCAAAATGTCAAAATCTATCAAATGAGACTGTTCACACTCAATTTGGACTAGTTTGTGCACATTTTGAGTGATTTGAAGTGATATCATGCAAATCGAGAAATGTGACGCCACCAAATCAACTCAAATGATCTCGATTGATGAATAGACTTTATCATGTTTGAATATTGAAATTGGTCAAGATATAAATATTGTATGACTTAATTATCAACTGATCAAGCGCTCAAGTCATCAACACGTCTGCACACATATCATAGTCAAGAGGCACCGACGCGAGTTAAATGACCACCGTTCATGAAATTCATCATGTCATTGGCTTCAAAATATCAAAATATATCAAGTAAGACTGTTCACACCTAATTTGGACAATTTTAAGCGAATATCGAGTGGTCAAAGTAGATATTTTGGCATGAACTCAATTTGACGTCGACTCGAACTAAACGGCCTCCGACGTGAAATGGACTACATCGTTGCATTCAAAATATTAAAATAACCTTAAATCAACATTTATATTGATCATATAATAATGTCAGTAAAATTCATTTTAAAATTGATTAATATTTGAAGAAATTAATTAAAAAAGTCTATTAATTCTCAATAACTCAAACCGGCCCTAATCCTAATGTCCACAGCCACTGGACCCCACCCCTCCTCCATGCACGGTTCCCATGCAACCACTCCCACTCTTCCATTCAAATGGAAAAATTGTTCCCTCCTAAGAACGACAACTATTCCCTCTCTCGGTTCATCAAAAATGCTATCGCCGCTTTAAAAAAAAGGATTGAAAGGGTGTTCTCTCAAACAAAACAAAATGGTGGTTGCAAAATATGATTACATCTTTCTATGGAATGAGAAGCTCATAGTGAATCATTTTGATTCCAAACGTTACTTATCAATTGTTGAAAGAGAGAGGCTAGAACTATCCCATCCGAAGTTAGATTTAACCAAATCGGTGCATCATCAAATTTTTGTACATGCGAGAAAAGTTAACTTTCATGGGTGGGTAGAAATGATGGCTCATGTCATTTGAGTAGATTAGAAGCTCACATATTTTTCTCAAGGAGATATAACCAAAATGAGAGATATAACCAAAAATGTTGGCATAGTGGATAAGCAATATATTATTCATAGAGAAATTCCCACTCTTGTTGGTTCTCGTGATGTCAAGATTTGAAGGCCTCGTCATGCTCATCAGGGCATGACGAGATGAAAACCGTTGTGGTATCAAGACACGCTCTATGCTCATCGTGAGTAAGTCTATCATTTGATAAAGATGTATGTTGAAAATGGTGTTGTTGAAGAGGCAAGGAAGGTGTTTGATGAAATACCTGAAAGAAAAAAATTTACATATGCATATGCTTGTCTTTATGCAGGTCTGAAGGCCTCGTCATACTCATCAGGGCATGATGAGATGAAATTTGGCCATGGTGTTATAGGACACTGCTCACTACGCTCATCAAGGCATACCGAGTGATTGAAGGCCTCGTTATGCTCATCAGGGCATAATGGGATTGAAGGTCGGCCGAGGTGCTTCAAAACACCAACCGTCATGCTCATCAGGGCATGATGGGTAGGCCAAAATAATTATGATGTAGCCCCCTACGCACGGATGACGCCGGAATACTGCCAAAATTTAGAATATTTACATATATATTTACTTTTATGCAAGTGAATTAAGACCTTGTTATGCTTATCAAGGGTTAACATGATTGAAGGTCGACTGAGGTGCTTCAAAACACCAACCATCACATTCATCAGGACGTGATGGGTAAGCCAAAATACTCCGTCTGACACGGAATGACGCCGAGGAGCCAAAATTGTATCAATCTTTTGACTTAAAAAAATGGGAGAATAAAATGAATCAACTTAAGAATGTTAAGCAAGGAAACCTAAAGCTAAAATTCAAATTAAAAACTCCAAATAACAAAAGGGGGAGGGAAAATAATATACAACAAACACAAAAAGTAAAACAAAAAAGATGGGGAAATGAAAGTCACTCTAAGGAGTAAATCTTCTTTTAAAATAACAAATTAAACTATCTTTTGAACCTATAGCTTCAAAATGCCTTCTTCACCATCGAATATACAACCTTTTGTACAAGCAGATAGAAGGCAATACTAAACTAAAATTTACAAAAATCATAGGGTTTCTTTTAATCAAAAGTTAAGAAATTTCATTCTAGTTATGATTTTCAAAATTAATAATTTCATTAATTAGATGAAATTAGCTAAGCTATAAACACCTGTATGTGCTCAAACATAGAGATTTCAAGTGTGAATTTTAATGCCTAAAAAGGTTGCGTAGGGTAAGTCAAAATTAAATAAAAAATTGAAATCAACCTCATAATTCAGAAATAAAAACTGCCTAAATTCTTAAATACACCCGCATGTGCCCCGACACTATGCTAAATGTCTAAATTCAAGTGTCTAAGGATGTTGTGTGGGTTGCTTTCCGGTTTAGTCTTGGGACTGGGTCCGGGTTAACAAAATCTAAAAATATATAATAAGAGTTTCAAATCGGTGAAATATCGAGTCTTGGGTGACAATAGATCTAATCCTGTTCATCAAGAGTTGATAGGATCTAAAGCTCTTAAACATATTCAAATTAATCAATTGTTTAAATCAAATTAAGTAAAAAATCAAATCAACTCACAACTAAGAAATAAAATTACTTAAATTACAAATACACATGATACACTATGCTAAATGCTTAAATTCAAAGAATGTGCGGGTTGCTTCCCTTAGTCTTAGGATTGGGTCCGGGTTAACAAAACCTAAAAAATCAATTATGAGAATTTCAACTTAGTGAAATATCTGAGAAGCTAATTTTGTAATGTGACAGTAGATCTGATCCTCAATTGAAAGTTAAATAGAGTTGACAGGATCTAAAAATCTTACATATATTTGATTCAATCAATCAATTAACTACCCCGATGATGGCCGTATTGCATGGTCATTTCAACCGGAGGTATTTCCATCAAAATATGATTCTATTTTCAAATCAAATCAACTCAAATTAAAATATCAATCTAAAAAAAGCTTAAATGAAACTCTATCATTAAAATTTAAATCAAATCAAATCTATTCACCTTCCACAACTTTGTTTGTAATAAATTGAGAAAGCTCTAGATCACAAATGAGCCAATGTCAAATTAAGTGTTCTACTATGTTCAATCTCAATCAATCTCATGCTAGTAAGGACATGGCTCATGTCCTCTTTGATGGCACGATGAGCTCCATAGATGAAGCGATTATAACCGAGTCCTCCTGACGTGGTTTGGCTAGTCCGGCTCCATTATATTACGATCACGATAGTAGCCCGTATGCTCCCCAATGGCTCTTCCCTTTGAGTTGTGAATCATAAGGTATACTTGATAGGGCAAACAGCCCTTTGTCAATTAAGGTTGACTTAAGACTGTCTCTTTAGATAAACACCACCCCAGGTCTACAAGAATTTCTTGGATGACATAACCCATGTATTGCTGATGAGGATCCTTCTGTTAGGTTGGATCGACTATCTCCTCACTAAGTAGACTGTGCCGGGATGTAACCATGGGATCTAGATCAGGCACGTCATCATTCCCCAACCATCCAGTTTAAGCTAAAATGATAAATTTTATAATCTAAATACTAATACTCTACATGTTGCTACTATACGCATTTAGCGATCAAAGCTAGCAAAGTTCTCTCTCACTTATTAGGAGGGGTAATTAATTATGGGGCTTGCTATAGGAAACCCGAATCGATCTAAAGTTCTCACCAAATGAGTATAAAATTTCGGTAGTGTCTTATCACTATCTCATGCCTTCTAAAAATTATCGACACTTCAAATCACTTCAATTCAATATTCAATATTAAAAATTTTGAGGGTCGGTGGTGAATTTATGGAGCTGATTTCTAGCGACTCAGAGAGGATTCTCTTTCCATCTGATTGAATTTAAGCTATAGTAGCGGTGGAGCATGATAAAATTGATATTTAAAATAAATCATATTCTTATGACCATTCTGTTATGTATATTGATGGATCTTGAACCGCTTCATCATGCAGGTTGCGAGCCAATATCCGTCTAGCTAACGCTATAATCAATACTGGGGATGTTGGAGCTACTATTCAATTTGATAGTATAGACTTCCTAGCCATCATCATTGTTAATAATCCTCCACCTGAGCATCTGCATATTATACACACCAACCTGTGCAATGGAGGAGGATAATTGGAATGACCACTACTGCTACTAAGGTTTCTCAAAAGAGATCCTTTGTACTTAAAAGATTGATTCATTTTGAGGTAATCTTGAAGAGAACCTTTACTAGGTAGAAAGTTTCATCACATGAATGCCACAACGCTAGTTGAACCTTTTTACTAGGAAGGTATGATCGCCTCCTATTCTGGGAAATTGAGTAAAAGGCAAAGGAGAAGAAACACTAAACTACGCTCAAGAGTTTTTTGAGTCATAAGTCATATGACTAACCTTACAACCAGAAGTGAGTATTTCTACCCTACAATAAATTTGAAATTTTTGAGATGGGTGAAAAGGAATAGCTCTACTGGTGATGTTAAATGGTGTTTTTGGGCTCAACAACAGTCAGTTTCAACCTTTCTGAAGAAATAACATGAAACTCTATCTACTCGAGCACATAGAGTTCTGAAAGTTGTTAAGGAAAAATATCTTATGAAAAATAGGTATGTTAAGTGAGGATTTCAAAGTGATACCATTTTATTTGAAATGAAATTTTTATTAATAAATTTGGGTATATTGAATGGAGAGGTTTCATATGTGCTTTTGAAAATATGAAAATCCCAACATAACACATGTGGAATGTAATAGGTGGAAGTCCAACGTTATGATTTTGCTTGAAGAGGGAATATCCATTCAATATATTTGGATGTATTGAATGGAAAGGCCCATCTTCAAGTTTTATTCTTTGAAAATATGATTGTTGAAATTTTATCTTTTGAAAATGAGGTCTTCACCAAAATGAATTAAGTGAAGAAACACATTTGTATTTTTAGAAAAATGTAATTGTTGGAATCTTGTTTTGTGAAGATGATCTTACATATAACAATCATAAAGATTGTTAGATGAAGATGATTTAGGAAAATATTTGAGCATAATATTTTATTAAGTGCATTTTTGAAAGAGTGCTTTTCGAAAAGCACGATTTTTAATAATGATTTATTTTATCTTTATTATTTTAAAGTGAACCTTTCCTTACCATAGAAATGATAAGGGAGAAGTCTTTAAATATTTTCTTTTTATTAGATCTTTTTATTTTTACCCATTGGAGAACCCAATGGGGGTTTTAAGACCAACACGAGATGAGGTCCTAAAAACCTAAAGATGTTCGCTAGCTTAACTTAAGGATGAAATAAGCTAAGTGCCAACGGAATGAAAGATAGTCTTGGATTCTTACCAAAGTACAAACCCACTATCAATACTTGGAGACAATGATCATTTACCAAAGATGGAGAGAGGAACCTTCCCTGGTGGAGTCTCCAGAAAAATTTATGGTGAAATTTTTATATAGAGAAATTTCTAAAGACTAGAAATATACTTCAATCTTCACTCTATGCGGGATAAAATGAAGATCAAAATATACTTCTTTTCTTTCTATGCAATTTTTGACACCACATAGATCCGTAAATGTTCTTATTGAGGGTGATCGGGTACGACATTGAGGAGAGATGTACTATCTCTAAAGATAGAAGTCACCACCCTACAATGGACCTAATCACCTCAACAAGGACTCCTAATGACAATAGGTCTACATGTGTACCAAATATTCTTCCTCTACTTTACATGGAAAAGTAAAGTAGGGTTTATTTTAAAGAAGGTTAAGTTCCCTACAAAGGCAAGCCCCCATAGTTAATTACATCCTAAGGAATTAGCTCCCTCAAGAATACTCTCAATTAAGGTAAATGATCATTGTCTCCAAAGATTTTAATAGGTAGGACTATCAATCGATTAGTTTATTTAATATCAAATATGATTGATCAAAGAGAGCAAGTTATTATCAAGCCAAAGGAAGATAAGTAGGAGATGTTCACGATGCTAGGAATTATCCTATGGTTGGGCTTTATATTTTAAAATTGAATTATTCATTTGAGTTGACTTTTATTAGAAGTTTAAGACTTATGATTCTATAACACAAGATTATGTAATGTCTAAGAGGTGTGGATTTATGCTTATGGCCCATAGAATTGAGAAGCAACCTCAAAACCTAAATCTAGGGAGCATTGGCGAGGGTCGAAAACACGACCAAAATCTAAGGCGAAAAATGGGTTTTTGTTTTGCCTCCACAAGAGAGGGAAAATCACCTAACTGCTTGGACTTACAACCGCGTGAGGGTGGCTGCCAGCTAACTTCTCATATAATTTTAAATTCATGTAAGCAAGTCATATGCTTTATGCAAGATAGCTAGGTTGTTATTTATTTAGAAAGAGACTAAGTCCTTAACTCACTCCCTAAAGAGACTAGATCATGTAAAGAGCATGCCTAAAATGACCTAAATCTAATACAAATCATATTACATTTTATTTTCATTTTTAGACAATCATTTGATGCGGATTATAGGATTCATATGCCTAATGCATGAGAAATAAGATTATTGGTCAAAATCGTGAGAAGGGAGGAGGTGTGTTTCCACCGTGGCTCAAGGTCAATCCAAGTTTCTGGCAAAGGTGGAAGCCCTCCAATCAAGAGTGAAAATTATATGAATTTGTGCATGATGTTGTAAAAGGAATACTCATCCAGGGGGTTGCTAATTCTTTTATCTTGATTTTTAACTTAAGCTTTAGATGAGGTTAAAAATTCTTTATTTTTAATTTTGGATTGACTAGATTGGTAGAATATTTATTTTTTCTTAAGAGCCTAATTCACATCTAGGCCACACATCAAGGAAGAAACTATGAAAAAGAAATCTTCTTAATGCTTAAGCTAAATAAATCATCAATCGATTTATAAAGCTAATGCAAAAGAATAAGAGGCCATTTGTGATCGAGCACCACCGCACAAACTCAAAAAAAAAATTGGGTAGCTGAGCTCTACCCTTATCCAACCGAGATTACAAATGAATTAAATACAATTAAGCAAGGAACTCATTGTTATGGGGGTCTTCAAGCTTTATTTCTTCATTCATCTTTTCTTCATTCTTCTTCTTTTCTTCTTTCTTCTTTGGTTCTTTCTTTTGGATGGTTGGAAGGTGGTTCTCCAAAGGCTTTACATGGTACATAAGATGAGATTTTATGACCAATGCTCATCCTAATCCCCCATAACATTCATTCCAAAATCCTAATTACAAAAATTACATGAAAAGGAAAAGTAAATCTAACTAACACCTACAAAATAGAGATTAGCTAAACAAACCATACAAATCCCAAATATGTATATTGGACTTAGCACCCCACACATGGGTAACTAAGTCCACCGCCTATTGGATTATGCTTGGGATATGAGAACTTGCAGTGAAAACATTAATATTTTTTTATTTATTACGCCTTTAAGCACAATCCCTTAAAATTATGATTAGACTAAATCGTCCTACCCTTCATTCTATGCACATTCACCCTAACATCCAAAATAAAAATAGTATATCACAAAATAAAAGCAAACATCAAGCCATGCACCACCCTATCCTAAAGCTATAAGTGGTGACTTAACCTAATGTGTGCTTTAAAAGGTTTATGTGGTATGCTTAGCTATGACTTTAAGGTTTGGATTTTCTAAGTGTGAAGATGTTCAACTTAGATGAGTAGTTTCATTTAAGTGTTTAGTTGATATGAGTTAATTTTATTTTGCATTTTGATTTGGTTTAAATGAATCATACAATTAATTACTAGGCTTATATGTGAATTTTAGAAGTTTCCATAATTGATTAGAATTTTTAAATGCCTAATTAAGTATTTAATTTCGTCGCGTGGCGAGGTATCTTTCCATGTGATGCCGATGAGATTGGGTCTTTAACTTATCACATCATAGCATCAATCAGCAACTATGCGCTCCTCAGTCCAATCAAGGATCATATGGTGAGATTAAAGCCATGGTTCTAAAGGATAAATCTGATAGATCTATGTGTTTTAATCTCGACCTTCCATCTAAAATGCAGATGGACAGGCAGAGATTTATCCCTATATTTCCTATGAGATGGCTACCATCCACCTTTTAGGGTGAGATCCGAAGCTCGATTGAGCTTGGATTGGGCTAAAATTTAGCCACACCTTCATCATATAATGGAGATCATATCCAATGGCTAGTTTATCATGCAATGAAAATTTCTTTCACAAAGCTCCACACTATGGCTAGATTAAACTTGGAAAAATGATTTACCTCCTGGAGGTGATCACTAGTCTTGATTCCTTGGAGAAGCTTCTTCATCTAGTAGACAAGCTTTCAGAGTTTGAGGTCTTGAGATTGGGTGGTTGCTTCTAGAGGCCAACTCCACCTTGAACTTTTGGCTTTGATCAACTAACCCCTCTTGCATTTGGAACTTGGGAAAGAGCTTGGGAAAACTTGATTGGGGTCCCTAAGGGAGCTTTCAAAGGCAATTGGGCTAATTTTAAGTGTGGAGTGAGATTGGATTTTGGTTGAGCTCTCCTATTTTTAAACTATGAAAATTGAGAAATGAAATTTTAAACTTTCTCCAGGAAGCTTAGGAATAGTAGATAGGGCTTGCTCTGAGTTTCTATGCATCAATTGAATTAGGGGGATTAAAGATTCAGTTGAATTAGGGGGAGTATAGCTCCCCCTTGAAGGATCAGACATCCGTAAGCCTCCTTGCCATTTTGATCCAATTGAGCTTATGCCATGAGTTTGTTAGGCCATTTTGGATGTCCTTGCATTTGGTTTGGCCTAAGGAGTGGAATGGTGAACTTCTCATGTGCTTAATTCAAGTGGAAGGAGGATCCCATGTGCTCCATTTCAAAGCATGTGGTCAGTTTTGTTAGGGTTGGGTTTGGCTGACCAAAACCCAATGGGTCATGTGCACTAGTTCCATTAGTGACCATTTGGTCTACTAAGAGGATGCCAAGTATCCATGAAAAGGAATTGACCAAATACAAGTGATTTTGATTTTGGGTTACCCTATGGACTAGGGTTAAAATGGTCATTTGACCTTGATTTTAGTTTGGGCATATTTAGTATGATGAGAAAATAGGTTTGTCCAAGTTTCATTGAATTTGTAGTTGGTTTGATATGATTTGGCTCATATTGACCCATTTAGGTCAACTTGGGTCAAGTTGATCAATTGATTAGATTAGGTCAAACCAAGGGTTGGGTCAAGTTCATATGACCATTTAAAATATTTTGGTAGCTTTGGTTTGATTCAATTTGGTTTAGGTTTGAATTTGGTTCAATTGAGTTCATTTAGGTCAAATGAGTCAAGTTGACCAATTTGACCCATTTGACCTATTTGGGTTGGTCATGGGTTAATTCATGTTTGGTTAGTCATATGGAATGGATTGGTATCTTTATTTCCAATCAATTTTGGTTAAGTTTGAATTTGGCTCAATTTGACCCTTTAGGTCAAGTTGGGTTCATGGTCAATTGGACTAGGTTGGGTCAATTGGTTGAGGCTTTGGTCAAGTTCAACAAGTGATTTGGAATGAACTTGACCCATTGGTTTTAATCAATTTGGCTTAGATCAAGTTTTGACACATTTTAACTTTTAGGTCAAGTTGGGTCAAGTTGGGTCAAGTGGCCAATTGGGCTAGGTTAGGCTTAAATGCTCACTTGGTCAAGTTCAAACATTGATCATGAATGAACTTAGATCATTGGTTTCAGTCAATTTGGCCTATGGTGAATTTTGGCTATGTTGGGTTTCTTTTTGGCTAAGTGTTGACTTGGTCAACCCTTAGGTTTGATTTGGTTTGACCCAATTTGAGTGATTGATCATCTCATGATGATTGTTGATCATGATGAGAGGGTTAGGTGGGTTTAGTTCAATCCAATTTGGTTAGGATTAGAATTTGGCTCATAAGGGTACTTTAGGTCACATTGGGTCAAGTGAGCCTAAGTGGGTCAAATGGCTTGGTCAAAGCTTGATTTGAGTTTGATTGAACTCACATATGGATTTATGATTGAAATATAAATCCATTTGCAAGTGGTTCGAAGTCAAATGGGTTTTGACTCATTTAATAATTTCAAGTTCAAAGGGTGAACATGAAATGGATTTTGGCTTTATTTTGAATTGAGTTTTGATTTGATGATTGAAGTTTATGTTTATATTTGGATTCATGATTGAAGGATTGATTGAATCAAGAAGAAAAATTAAGGGTTTGGCTTGATTTGAAATTGATTTGGCTAAGTTCAAGATTTTCACTTGAAAGGCTTAGATTGGATTTTGACCATTTGAGTTTGATTTTGGAGTTGGTTTTGGTTGTTTGAATTTATATTTCATTTATATATGTAAATATAAATGAGAATATAAATAGTTATAGGAAAATTTCAAAGATTTGAAGTGATTTGAACATGATCTCTAAGTCCTTAAGAGGGAAATAAGGACTTAGGAAATATTTTGAACTTGGAATTGGATTTTAGATTTAGTTTGATTGATTTGAATTTATATTTCATTTATATATGTGATTATAAATGAAAATATAAATGAGTTATGAGAGAATTTTATGAGTTTGAACTGATTTGAAAATGTTTAGGCTAAGTCCTTAAGAGGGAAATAAGGGCTTAAAAATATTTTAAACTTGGAATTGAATTTTGGATTTAGTTTGATTGATTTGAATTTATATTTTATTTATATATGTGAATATAAATGAAAATATAAATGAGTTGTGAAAATTTCATGAGTTTGAATTGATTTGAACATGATTTATGTTAAGTCATTAGAGAGAGTCAAAGGACTTAGGCAAGATTTGAAATTTCAATCATGGGCTACAATCATAGGTTTCAATCATGTGGCATTGATTTAATTTTGGAAAAATGATTAAGCTAGAATTGATTTAAGTTTGATGTTGATTTAATTTGGAGTTTGACTTGAAGGAAGGAAGTAAGGAATGTGGTTCAAGCTATAGGGTAGTCAAATTTTTCTAACACCCCTAAGGCATGACCTATTCCTATGGCTAACTCTTCTATGTCTCTAAGGTTAGGTTGAGTGTCCACCTAATCACTAGATGTGTCTTAAGGAACTCTAAAGTCTAAGGAGTCCTATGTATAAGATCGGGGTTGAGAGCTCATCCCAAAATGAGGTCAACACTAGATTTCTAGACTTTGTTGAGCTTGGAGTCTAACTCCGTCAAGCGCATCCAACTCTTCCATTCACAGGTGAATTGGACAGCTACTCAAAGTGATGGTAGCTCAACTTTTAATGGTAGAATAGCTTCAACTCTAAATGTTAGAGCATAAGAAGTGGTCTTGGTTGGCATTTTGTAAGTTGTTCTATATGCCCAGAGTGCTTCCATCATTTTAGTGTGCCACTCTCTTTTATTCTTCATGAGAATTTTTTGAGCAACTTTACTAGGGTTTTATTGAAAGCCTCCACCAAACCATTAGCCCTTGGATTGTAGATTCATGTGATGAGTCAATCAAATTTGTGTCAATCAATCTATATATCTTCGCACTCATGAAAGTCGGGTTGTAAATGATTGTTGTCAATCTATGGACAACATTGTTGGTGAAAGAAGTCACGACTCGATGTGACTTTCTTAAATGGAACAGCTTTATCCCATTTAGAGAAGTAGTCAGTAGCTGCTAAAATGAATCGTTGTCTGGCTGATAATGGATGATCGATCGAGCCAATTATATCTGCGCCCCAACTTTCAAACGACCTGGATGCAATTGTTGGGTGTAGAGGATTCAAAGGTTGATGAATAAGATCCCCGTGGACTTGGCATTCATGACATTTCTGACATAGTCTATGCAGTCTTTCACCATTGAAGGCCAATAATATCTCATTCTTTTGATTTTTGTCGCC
Organism: Cymbidium sinense; assembly: GCA_021442155.1. Classification (NCBI taxonomy): domain Eukaryota; kingdom Viridiplantae; phylum Streptophyta; class Magnoliopsida; order Asparagales; family Orchidaceae; genus Cymbidium; species Cymbidium sinense. The sequence goes on from CM038223.1 coordinate 78,232,006, forward strand.
ATTTTAAGACCTGATTGATGTGCTCCACAAAGTCCATGAATTTCGGACATTACCTTGTTGGCTTCATCCGTCCCTAAACATCGCAGCCACATTTATTCAAAGGATCTACGATACAATATGTCATTGACATAAGCATATCGTAGAATTCTTTTGATAATCTACGTGACTAGTGATTTATTGCTCGGTAATTTACTTTCTTTGAAATAATCAATAAAAGGTTGTCTCCAATCATCAGGCTCCTCCACTATTAAAGCTTCACATGATTTCTTTGTAGCACTTTAGAGTTTTTTTCTCTCTTATATTCATTGTTCTATGGGAGAGTGAGGAGTAATTTGAATTGCTTCCTGCTAGCTTGAGTTTGATGTCCCCTCTAACTATGGGGAATATGGGTTTATAGGCTATACAACTCGATGAGTGAAGTCATTAATCATCACATAGTCATCATTTATGCTAGCCATTTCTTTAGCCAACTTTGCTAGGCAATCTGCCTTGCTATTCTCCGATTGAGACTGGATAGTGTGATGGTTGGAATTTCTTTCATCAACTCGAGCACTCATTTGTGATGATAGGCAAGCTCAAGCTATTGATTTTATAAATACCCAAGACTTTATTGATGACCAATTGAGAATCTCCAAAACTTGTAAATTCTTTATACCAATGGCAATGGCTTCTTCAAGGCCACTACTAGTGCTTCATGCTCTTCATTATTAGTTTGAGGTTGTTCGGTCATACAAGTGTCTCATTATTCCTATTTTCGGTGTTATGGAAATGAGGCCAATGCCAGCTCTTGCTCTCCAAAGATTTGGGGGTTGAGCAGGCTTGATTGATGATGCTCCATCGAAATACATTTCCCATATTTACAGCTTCTTTCTTTCATGAATGAGCAAAATTTGCTCATCTCGTAAATCATCAATAAGTGGAGAGTCTATTGGGATAAGATGTGCTGGAAGAAAGTCTACCAAGACCTATCCCTTTTACTGCTTTCTAAGAGATATATGTAATGTTAAATTGCAAGAGTAGAATTGCTCACCTAGCCAAACAACCTGTCAACGTTGGTCTTGTCATCAAAAATTTCAACAGGTCGATCTTTGAAATGAGCATTATCTTGTGCGACAACATATAATGTCGAAGCTTTTGGACAATAAAGATTAGTGAAAGACAGTTCTTCTTAATTGGAGAATATCTTGCTTTTGCTCCTATCAATCTTCAGTTGATATAATATAGTATTTTCTTTGCATTCTTCATTGTCGTGCAAGCAATGCTCAGAGGATTCTTCTAGTGCGTTGTATACAAAATAAGGGGCTTCCCGAATTGGTGTTGTGTAGGATTGGTGGATTTAATAGTATTTCTTGATCTATCAAAAGCTTCTTGACACTCATTATCCCATTTGAATGGAGCTTTCTTCTTCATCAATGTTAAAAATGACTGACATATACTAAATAAATTTGATATAAAACATTGAATAAATGCGAGTTATCCTTGTAATGAGCAGAGGTGACGTAAACTCTTCGGCGGTGACATCTCGACAATTGCCTTAATTTTTTCAAGATCAATCTCAATTCCTTTATGACGTACAATATAGCCAAGGAATTTTTCGGATGAGACTCCAAATGCACATTTGAGGGGATTCATCTTGAGATTGTATCTTAATCCTCTCAAATACAATCCTTAGATCAATAAGATGATCCTTGCGATCCATGCTTTTAATGACGAGATCATCAACATAGCATTCTACTTTTAATGGATCAACTCATCAAAATATGAGTCATAGCCTTCGGTATGTAGCTCACATTCTTCAATACAAATGGCATGACTATGTAACAATAAATGTCAATTGGCATTCAATTATGTGTGTATCTCATCTTTAGGACCATCTTATTTTGATTATACCCGATCCATCCATGAATGAAAACATGTCAAAATTAGAGGTGTTATCCACCAAGCTTCGATATTAGAAGCGAGAAGTCATCTTTTGGGCAAGCCCTATTTAGATCCTAGTCAATGTGCTGTCTTCGATCATTCTTCTTCCTAACTAGAACAATGTTGGCTATCCAATGCATACTTCTCCTCCTGATGAAGCTTTGTTTCGATGAGCTTTTATTTTGCCATTATCGTTCTTCAATCTCCAACCTCATTTGCCTAGAAGCTTGTTTAACTAGGATTGCATCTAGCTTAATGGCTAATGTGAATTGCCACATTAGGGGATAAACCTGGCATTTTAGAATATGTCCAAGCAAAAGTCCCTAAATTTACATAGCAGAGCTTTCATTTCTTCAACCTTTTCATCAAGCAGAAGGGCACTGATGAAGGTCGGACGGGGGTCATCTTTTGTCCTCAAGTTGATTTCTTTCAGTTCATCCATGGTAGCTACCTGTCCATCATCTTCAAGCTCCTCGGTAGCAGCTCCCACCTCTTCATCATTTGTTGAGTAGACCTCATAAAGGTCATTTTCATTTTAATTTCAACCTTAACTTTATTTCCTATTATTGTGTAACAAGCTTTTCATCAAATCTTATGTCGATGAATCCAAGACCTTTAGATGTATGATTATCACACTTTCATAAGGTCTGGACTTTTAAATTCTAAAGGGTGTCAAAAGGTGAGCTTCGCCATTTATCAGTTTCAACATCAACCCCTAATTTGTGCATCATCTTATGGATTCTTGAAGGATAGTATTTTGGCATTCTAGTTGGCACCATATCATTAGATTCATCGAATTGCATGAGCCAATCAGAATCTTGGTGATAACACTCTTCAGACTTGTTAAATGAGATTCCATGCTCATCACTTCCAGGAGAATGAGGTACATTGAAAGTCTTTCACTCTTTGATAATGTGAACTTCATCGTAATTTCTAAAGTATTGAGAAGGGACTACATGATCACAAATGAATCTTCGATTATTAATTTTGCCTCCCTTATTCTAGGTATATTGTACCTGACCTTCATAGATCGATTCAAACTCATAATCCGAATCAGAGTATTCTACTTTCTCCTTTCCTTTCTTAGAATACTCATAAGCTTCCTTGGACTTGACAAGAATTTTATCCTCATCTATATCACTACCCAAGTGAGGGACCTCTTTAGCTTAGATGGTACTTCAAGCATTTTAGGAAGAATTGATATTGCTTTCTTTCTTCCTTTTGTTTTATATCTTCTTTCAATTATCTTGTAGTCTTTGAAGTTGATGTTGTATTGAGGCTTTGGGATCTTTTGGGAGAAAATATTTTGCATCTTCATAGATTCTCGCCTCATGAACTATAAATGGTTGAAGGATTTTGTGCATCTCAATCCTTAAAGTATTTTATGCATTAATGCAAGGTGGACAACACCATTCCATATTCATGGAGCCAAGGACATCCAAATAATGCCTTGCATGAAGTATCAACATCTATCACATGGAATTTGGCTTCAGTGTATAGCTCTTCAAACCTGAGCAGTAAAATGAAAGACCCAAGGGTCTTTGTCATTTTCATTAAAGCCATGAATCATCAACTTATCCCCGCCGAGATGTTCAATGTCGGATAACCCCTTAGTGCTCATAGACTCATGAGGTTAACCAAAGAGCTTGGGTCAATCAAGATTGATTTATCATAACACCATCGCTCTCCACATACAACGCTATGGCGGTGCTATGATGTTCCCAGTTAAGGTCTCATTAGAGCGTTGGGAGATCTTGAGATTGCAAAACTTCAGTCATACACCTTTCTGCAAAATAGCTTCAAACTTCTCTGGATTATTAAGAACTTGAATTAAGGTTTTACGAAGATCCTTTGACATTAAGATGGCCTCGTACACACTCAATTATGTAGGGATCTTCTTCAAATGCAACAGGACATTGTAGTCAATTCCCTTACTTGGGTCAGACTTCGTATTGGGCTCTTCAGGAACGATGCTTTCATTAATTTTAATATTTTTATCTTTGTCTTTATTTAGTGGCCCTTTTCTTAGTGGCGGCAGTAGTACATTGCCACCTCCTAGTTGCACTTGGGCGCTCTGTTTAGCTCAGACTCTTCTGAAGATAATCACTTCAAGATTAGCATTTACTCCTAAATCTTCTGAGTCATTTCCTAATTTTAAGCATTTCATGCGAGTTTTCATTGATGATTATGAGTCATTTCCCTCGTGAAAGCATAAATCTTCCTCGAACTATCATCATGCCTTGCCATTAAGCAAAACTTGAGTGCTTCATCTTCAATCATCCTTCTTCTAGTTGAGGTAAACCTTCTAAGTTTATTTCAACATTCTGCATATATTGAGGTCAATAAATATCATAAGAGTAAAAGCTTCATCGAAGTGTTTGATGATCTTGAAATGACTCGACATGTTTCTCTAAGAAGTGATTCATCATGTTCATCATCACCTTCTTTATTTGGTTCAATAATTTAGAGTCCACATGAAGTTATGCTTGATAGGTAGTCCTATCGGGTGATGATACTCTACTAGATTATTAATGATCTTTTGAACTATACTTTTCTTTTTAATCTTCTTCTTCTTATTAGTTGGCTTCTTTGTTGTACGCGGTTTATGCCTGATAGGCTCTTTCTTGTACCGTGATAGAGTTTTATAGTTAGAATGTTGTTGAGAAGCTTATGTGCTCACTCTAGACATGTTTTTTGACTCCAACATTAGTTCAAGTGGTGATTTCCACTTGATATCGAAACACCTTCCAGCTACATTTGATTTTGATAGTTTTTTTGGACTGCGGTCTCCCATTGTCCTTCTTGTACTTCATTTTCTTTCATATTGTTCTCAATCGAGGCACGAAGAGGATGTGATCACCATTGCATCTTCTTTCTTTGGGTGAATAAGAACACTATTGGGAGTGAATTCACATCTCTTATATTTTATTTCTAGTCGGTCTTTGAATACATAACAATCCTTAATTGAGTGGCTAACCACTTGATGATATGGACAATAGTTTGGGTTATCGGTTTGATTTGATTCTTCCTTTGTATTGTAATTCCATCCCTACCTTAAGAGCTTGGTGAAATAATTTGGTCACAATCTCTTTTAAAAGAATATTCTTTGCTCATCTTTTCTTTGAGAGATGATTGTATGTGTGTCTCTCATTGCTTGCCTTGGGCACACTCCACCACCTGAGAAGTTTCAAGGTCTATCATTATCATGAAGGATAAGCTTAGGTTGAGGATTGACTAGTTGTTTGGTCCTTTCTTCAACATAAACGGGTTATTTTTCTTTATCGATATTATAGACTTTTCTTTTCCCTTTACTTAGGCTATAAGAAGTAGTGTGCGATTCGCTTCTTTTTAAGTCTGAAGGCTTACTACTTTTTACTTTATCTGATTGACTCTCAGACTTAGAAAATTTTAATTTATCAATTTTTTTTACCCAATAGAGTAGCTCTTGAAAGTAATGATAGAAGTCATACAGAGATACGGTGTCATCTTATCATCGATATTTTCCATCAACAATTGGATTGCATGCTCTTCCTTCTGCAATTATTCACACCTCATGCTCATATTATGCTAGCGTGTAATATATTTGGTTATTGACTCATCCCTTCTTCTCTTCTCTAAGGCGAGGTCAACAATAGTTATCTTTTTGACTGCACTGGTGAATCTTTTGATAAACATTATTTCTAACTTGGTAAAAGTCTTGACCGAGTCATTTGGTAATTTAGCGTACCATTCAAAAGTAGTTAAAGTTAAACTACTAATGAACTGATGAAATAACAATGCATCGTTGCCCTCGTATTTCACAGTCACTTTGGCGTGCTTGGTTGTTCAAATGTATTGAACATTGGCACTAAATAGCCTTTTGGGTATGACACCTAATCATACTTGGTTGGGTATGGGCGGTCTTTATTTGTGAACTTTTCTACTTGCTCTGTAGCAATAACAGCTTCAATCTTCTCATTTAAAATAGTTTCCAACTGAATAGCTATCACGTGCTCTGATGTACTAGGCAATTTTTGAGGAGTTGGCTGGGAAGCCAACTGATTAATTTCATTTCTCCCCTCATGAGCACTATGAGCTCCCAAAGTTTGAGGTGTTGGCTCCACTGGTGGATTGATAGATGATATTACTTGGAGGATTAACGGTAGAGATAGTAGGGCTTGTTGTTGCATTCCTCACATTATCGCATCATGAGATTCATCAGCCATCATCTCATTCATTTTAGTGTTAAATTGCTCAATTTCTTTATCTTTTGCCATTATCTAGCTCTGCATGTGCCTCTGCACTTGGGCTAGTGTGGCAGTGTTAGTCAACACAGGATTATCCTCTCTTTCTAACTCTTCTCTTCGTTCATCATCTGAGGAAGAACCTAAGTGTTCTTCTTCTTCTTGTCTTTCAGGAGGAGCAATGGGTAGGATGGTACGTCGGCATTGATTATAGAACTGAGTATCAGGCTGATCATCACATTGACCTACCATATAGATCACTTATATTCCTATGGTCTCATTATCATTATCTTCATCTTCTTCTTGTAGCCTCACTTCCAAGCGTCGTCTCCATCGGATCTCAGGTTCAGGCTATGACATGAGCATTCTTTAATTGGAGGGTTGCAGTTAAAGCCAACTACCTCCTTAGAAAATGGAACTTCTAGCTGATGGGATTCCCTAGAGGATTCTCTAGGGTGTCGACCATCTCTAGACTCATTAATGGTGATCTTTCCCTTGGGGACCCATTCTTGTTGGGCCCTATCATGGGCGGATCTATGGTGATGCGAGCCAAATGTCACATACTTGGTCTTTTCCACATTGATCTCTTCTTGAGGCTTTAGCCTCCAAATTTATCCTTTCTATCGACCTTGGATTCTAGACATCTCAGTCGCCGATCCTCACCATAGACTGTCTTGGATGATTTTGAGCCTCCACTAGTGATGATAGATTTCTTGATGGGACCTTCTCATCTTCTCTAATAATTGTCTTTTGGAACTTATTTTCATTGACCCCTTTCTTTGACAACCTTGGGACTCTATGTACCCATAAAGTCTCATCTTTTCTTCTTGGGGGTTGGAGCTTGTTGATTCAAAGGATTTTTTGATTTCTCCAGGGCTATTCCTCTTGACCCATTTCAGATTATCAAATCTATTACATGTGGGAACATACACTTCTGGTGCCGTAATTGTGTGATGCAGAGCTTATTGAGCTCATAGCTCGGATTCCTTCTTCTTCTTTATCTTTTATTTAGCTTACCTCTGATAAGGAAGCCTCAACATCATACCTTCCAAGAGCAAATGGCTCTGATAAGAAGGTAACATTCTGGAGCGATGAGATCTTGGCCAATAACTTATGTTCATCGGGGCTTCTAGATGTCTAGTCTTTCAAACAGTCTTCCTTGGAGCCTCAGTAATAGCAGTTTCAATCGGCCTTCTTTGGTGCATCGGTAGAGGTGCACGTCATGCAATCTTTTCAACTAGTTGAGGCATTTGAGCTTGACTTCGAGCAAGTGGGTTATGAGCAGTTGCATCATGGTTGGCAGCAACAATAGTTGCAGTCCATGCGTATGGTAGCTCAGATCCCTAGTATTAATCATTAGCGGATGTTAGCTCTACCTAGCGGCGGTGAATTGTTCGGAGATACATTCCCATTACTACTATAGCGTAGATTTGATATAAAGATGGAAAGAGAAACTTGTCCCCAAAAGAGTCGTAGAAATCTGTGAGCTCCAAAAATTTACCACCAACCTCTTGATGAAGAGAGTGATTTAAAGTGTCAAGAAATTTTTCAGGTTGATGAATAGTAGATAAGACACCTGCAGATTTCTCCCTCATTTGTGATGACTTTAGATCTGGTTCCAGGTTTCTTATAGGCTCAAGCACCTATAGTTAATTACCCCTCTCAATACTGAAAATGAACTTTAGATTAAGGCTAGTCATTAGATCGCTAAATGTGTAGCTTATAGTAGCAGCATGTGGAGTTTTGAAATTTGGGATTTATGAAATTCATCAATATTTAACTTAAAGTGGATGGTTAGGGGAACGATGACGTGCCCGATCTAGATCTCATGATTCTGTTATCCTGGGTTGTCGTAGTCCCTGGTCTACTTAGTTAGAGGAGGAAGTCAACCCAACCTGACAGAAGGATCCTTGTCAACAGTCATGGGTTGCGCCATCCAAGAAATTCATGTAAACTTAGGGTGGTATTTATTTAAGGAGATAGGCTTAAGTCTACCTTAACTAACAAAGAGCTTTTTGCCTTATCAAGTGCATCACAAGGTTCTGATTGAAAGTGGACCATTGGGAGCATATAGCTGGTCGTGATCATAATATAATGGTGTCATTTGGTGACAACCACCCGGTCAGAGGACTCTGATTGTAACTGCATCATGTGTGGAGCCTACTAGCCCGTGGTCGGAGGACAGACATCCTGGCATGAGATTATTTGAGTAAATATAATTGTGTACTTGATTTGACTTTGGCTTTGTGAGCTAGAGTTTTTTAATTTGCCTCATTCAATAAATAATTACGGAAGGCGATTGAATTTTAAGTTTAAGTTTTTTTAGAGATTGAATTTCATTTAATCATTTATAGATTAATGATTCTTTAGATTTTACATTTAAATTGATATTCAATTTGAATTAATTTGATTTGAAATTACAATCATATTTTGATGTAAGTATCCCCTCTAGTTAAAATCTCTATTTAACACAGCCGTCATCGGAATAGTTAATTGATTGAATCAAATATATTTGAGAACTTTAGATCCTGTCAACCCTGTTTAGTTCCTAATAGAGGATCAGATCTACCGTCATATGACAGAATTAGCTTCTTAGATATTTTACTAAGTTGAATTTCTTATAATAGATTTTTAGGTTTTGTTAATGCAGACCAAGTCCTAAGGCTAAACTGGGAATCAACCCGCGCAATATCCTCAAATACTAAATTTAAGCATTCAACATAATGTCGGGGGTCATGTGGGTGTTTTAGAATACTTGTAATTCATTTTAGTTTCTTAATGTTGAAGTTTTGTTAACCATTTTTTATTGGGGAAATCTTCACTAGTTTAACTCTTAATTTATACAAGATTGATAACATGTGATCATTGACTTATGTAGCATTGATGTTGATATGAATTTTGAATATTTATAACATAAGATCAATGTCATAATTGTCTATTTCAAAACATCATTTCGAATTGCATCTTCTCCCAAGACAGTCTTGATTCTTGAAATTACATATTGATAATTCATTAATCTTTTGTATCCCTTTGTAGAGATCGTGCACAAAGTTTGATTGAGAATTTAGAGTTGGACTACACAAAGATGTCCTCCAATGCAACTTAACATCCCTAAATGTTTTGTAAAATATCGGTATAGAATGATTTTCTTGGATTAACATCCTACGATGAGTGTAGGAATTCAAATTTCTGAATTCATTATACACATCTTGATGAAGTAATTTTGAGTTTGAAATCATTTTAAAATAAGTGTGACTCTTTTCTTAGGTTAATCGTAGAAAAATACCAGATGTTTAAATTAAGCATAGTGTCGCTTTGTGATATCCGTAGAATTTCATTCGAATGTGAAGATCTACTTGACTCTTACATTTAATTATAAATTAGGAGATTTACATTGTTTAAAATTAGAATGTGAAGATCATGCTTTGAATTTTTTAGAATAATTTCTCATTGTAGATGCACATGGGTAGGTGGACGATTTCAATAATAAATTTATCCACCACACCTTATCCTGTATATGTTTAATGCCCTGTGGGCGGAAATTTTTATTTTCGTATATTTTAAATATACACGTGAACTGCAATTTTTATTTTCATATGTTTTAAATATTACCCGATTGGCCCTATGAGGATTCCATATTCAACTATAAATATGGGGCAGTATCAGTTCATTTTCATTCAAATTTATTCAATTCTTCTAGGTGTTTTGAAAATTATAATTGCGATGTGATTCTGCTTATAATTTGAGAGAAGATTCTTCTAAGTCGCCATGTATTTTGATATGTACTTTGATTTTGAATTTAACAATTTTACTTTTATATATATATACTCAAACTACTTATATTTTAACTTTAACTTTTTATTTCACATTTAGTTCAAATTTATGCACAATTTAAATCTAATTTATGTCACATATCAATTTGAATTTCGGCAACCTCTCCGTATAGGGGGCTGCATCGGTGACTGCTTTGACCTACCCGTCACGTTCTTCTAAGCGCAGTGGTCGATATCTTGTGATGTCGCAGTCTTAGTCTTCAATCTCACTATGCTCTTCTAAATGCAATGGAGTCTTCAAATATATTTGCACAATATAAAATACATACACATATATTCATTTATATACATATCACATTGTACTTTTTCAAAGGGTATACAAGACACTGGAATATGATAAGTCTCTTTTTGAATAGATTTAAATAGGGATTATTTTTAAAATAGGCTTAGTGTTAATCTTAATTAGGCGTTTAGGCACTGAAAAATTTTTTTTAGAAATATAATAGTTCGTCTGACGACGGCCGACGATGGCGTCCGCGTTGGCGCCGTCGTCGAGCAGACGCCGGTCGTCGTCAAGCGGACGGCGCGCCGTGGGCGCCCGTCGCGCCGTCGTCGTTGGGACCGGCTCGGCGAAATTTTTTTAAAAAAATGTGGAACGACACTACGTACTCGTCGGGTCAATTTTTTAAAAAAAATGTGTAGACGACTACGTCGTCGTTTGGAGACGGCTCAGCGGCTTTTAAAAAAAATGTGTAGCAAAGCAGTAGCGATATGAAAATCGTGGGCGATTATTGACTTGTTTGTCAAAGAGAAATAAAATCGTTATAAGAAATTAATAGATCAGTTGGATATTCGGGAACCAAAAACTCGTTAATTAAATTTGAATTTTTTTCTTTGAGTTTCTTATTATTATCCTTGTTCCTTTCGATTTTTTAATTCTTTTTTTCTTAGTTCAATTATTATTATTTTTTCCTTTTTTTAGGTTTGAGAAAGAATAAAAGGAACAAACAGAATATCGATAGTCGGTATAATGAAAAAGAAAAAAAGAATAAAACGGAATAATAAAAAAATCTTTCTTTCTTGATACATATACATATGGAAATTACGAGACGGACTCGGCGAATTTTTTATTAAAAAATGTGTAGCAATCTCAAAATAGGTAGCATGAAAATAACCTACATGAAAGGCAACCTCTTAAAGTCCTTATGAAGTAAGTTAGAAATAATAAAGTTAGAAGGTTCTAGCGGAAAGTACTCTATTTCTAGTAAAAAAAATAACAACGAAGGTTTACTTGTTTCATATAATAACCACGAAAGTACACAACAAAATGTAATCTCGCATGGATGGAATATAATAGTACATCTAACTATCTCGACGATGCTCGATGCGGTATCCGCACGCCGAGTGTATAATGGGTGTGGTGCGGTCTCGGGCGATGTTTACGGTCCTCTGGTTCAACTTGCTCGGATGGTTGTTGCGAGTAACCATGATATAGTCCATATGGGGGTGTCATATGGAATGAGGAGCATCGTGGGAGGAAGCGGTTCTTTAGGGTGCATCTCACATAGATCCACGATCGAATCTTGTGATGGGCGTGTAAATGTATGGCGAGATGGAGGAGGTGATGATGGACCAATATCCATCAGCCATCCGTACTGCCCGGCGGTACACGGAATCTAGTGTCCCGTCGCTATCGAAATATACATGTTTGTGTGCAGTCTCGCACAACCCTCATACTCGTTGATTGATTCTTTGCATCTATTCATTCCTCCCAAAATAGCGTCGAAGATATCCTCGGTATTGATATATGTGCTCCGCGCATTGGCGCCAGCGTATTATGATGTAATTAAAAAAATATGATTATCACAGTTAAGAAATGCTTTGGCTTACCATGAGTCGATCTCCGGGGCTTCGAGGGTGATGCGTGTTTGGGAATGCGTGGTGCCTTCAGATAGTAGACGATACCATCTCATGTATCGATTAAAGACTGGGTAGAGTCCACCTAACTCCGTCGCTCTCCCATGCGCAATATATATGCGGTGGTAAATGATCCGGTCCATGCTTTCCTCGACCATCCACTTTCGCGAAAGACTCTGGTGCAACCTCGATGGAGGTGGAAGGCGAGCTTTAAGCACGATCGGGTAGGTGCCACTCTACTCGTTTCCAACTAATCAGGGGTACTCTAGCCAACCATATGTCATCCCCGTGTAAGCATATATCTGCGACACGTGCACGGATCTGAACTCCGTATGGCTCCCAGATCACCTGTGTTGTTTGAAATGAATATTAGGATTGCTATTTACATACAAAAATTGTCCCAAATTATGCACTTACAAAAACAATATACCTGACTCTGCAGTAGGCCATCTAGCTCGTCTCGATAAACTCTAATATGGGCTGGCGTCACCTCTCGGACAAACCCTTCATTCGGCGACACTGCGAGCCCATCTATGCGTGGGTATGGAATATGTAGCGTCGGTCTGTGACATGAACATCTCCCACACCCATACCGCGATGCGTAAGCAACCGACCATATTAGTGCGTCTCGGCCGTTGCCTCATGGAGCTCTCCACGTACAAATGAGCAAGCACCGCGCTCTGAAACTCTCACGAGCGTGTCAAGATCCTCCAATAGGCGGAATCGTAGGTGAATCTCACGGCAGTGTCGGGCATAAGGAAGCGACCAATCGCAAAAGAATGTAAGCTCGACATGCATGCTAAGCGAAGCTCTGGCATCTAAGTAAGAATCTACATGTCGTCCGGCCAACCGTAATGGCAAGCAGTGCGTAAATGCGCCGATTCGAACTTCGATGTGATGTCGGTCGGATCGTGATAGGCGATTAATGCGGCTCGGGATGTGCTCCTATCACTCATCACGGCAATCCGGCCGATGCCGTCCCCCACCAACATTGGTCCAATAATAGGCGGGCGTCTATCGAATCACCGAGGATCGTAGCAACATCCGCGGTGTGGACCGTCCATCGCCAATGGGCAAATGGAATGAGTTGGTGCGAGAACGCTCCACGAATCTTTGTCGAAGGTGGTGATCTATCGAATATCGCATCGACACAATCCCAAGCGCGTAATGCGGTCATGAATGGGAGTTCACCGCCACTCTTTGAACATAAACGCGATATATAACGAACACGCAAAGTATGAAATTATAGTTCATATTAAGCGAAATATAAGAAAAATCAATACACTTGACTTACAAAATCTTACCAGTCGGGGATGTCTTTGCTGCAATGTAATACTAGTCTCTCCGTATCTGCAGGGTGGACTTCTTGGCAGACCTATATCGCATCAATTCAGTAATTGACATAGATCAAAATTTCTGAAAAGTGTAGCTACAATGGAATGTTCAGACTTAGAAACTACAGCATAACCAAAAGAGTGTATGTACATGTAAGAATCTGAGATGAGCAGATGCAGATAACTTCATAATCCTTTAAAGACTACATACCAAAACCAGCAAAGAATGGCGTTCGGCTGCATACCGACGCTGGAAATCTGCTGCGCATCCGTGCGTTCGATCAACAGGAGTGGTAGAAATCCGTTCGGTTCAGGCGACATAAATTTCACTCCATTCCGACACCGTTCGGCACGGTCGCCGAAATTTCGCCCGACTGCGTCACAGTTCCTGCACAGCAGAAACGGGCGCAGAAATCTGCTGCGCATCCGTCAGCAGTCGGGCGTTCGACCAACGGAGAGTGTAGAAATCCGTTCGGTTCAGGCGACATAAATTTCACTCCATTCCACCGTTCGCATCGCGAAATTTACGCCGACTGCGTCACAGTTCCTGCACTGCAGGTAATGTGAGGCAGTCGGCGTTTAATCCGTTAATGTCTGTCGAAGTAAATGACTCTCTTTCATCCCGAACTGTCGAACAATTTCTAGCAATCTCGGATCGCTGCCGACGGATGCGGATTTCCAGTTATGCAGCGAACGCCATTTCTTTGCTGGTTTTGGTAAAAATCAAACCAAACTCACAAATCACAACATCAAGAAAAACATTTTCAGTTGTACTCCAATTTAATCATAATCAACAAATCAGTCTCAAGAAATCAAAATAAGGGTTTAGAGTAGAACAACAATAAGAAGAGAAATGGATGAAGTATATATATATATATATATATAATTCACATTGTTGATATATTGGGTCCTCAAAACACCAGGTTCTAAAATTCTGAAGCCAATATACTCAACCCATAAATAACAAGGGAGATTTGAATTCTCAAGCATCATTAGGGGATGAGATCACATAAAACCAAAGCTCAAATTATTTCATTCATCATTATTTAAATTGCATGACTGCAGGCACAATTTATAACAATAAATCTTTTTCAATATACCGAAACTATCCATGAATAACAACAACTACAACTACAACAAGCATTTATCCCACTATGTGGGATCAGCAAAACTACCCTTGAACAAATAAAATAAATAAATAGCAAATAAGTCCTAATTGACAATTGACACTTTAACCACTAATAATTAGATTAAAGGCAACAAAAGATGAACATAACATGAATCATGACAAACTTAATATATAAGACATTTATGTATACGCATCCTTTGTGACATCACTATGTTTTATTGTTGTTATTGTTGCATCTTCATTGCTCTACTATACATTCCCAACATGTTTAAAATGTATGTCTCACTACATTATCTTCAACAGGCTATACTTCAATAATCTCTTTAATATAAAATCTTTCTCATTTACTGTGCATCCATCTTATCATTATCCTTTTACAACACTTAATTAAGAGTACATTTTTCATTCCAAACGCATGAAACAAATAAGATGACAAGTATAATTAGACTTATAACATTTACCAAAGTCACCATGACATACTAAAATCACATAATACTCTAATGCTATTTGGTGGGGTATGCAGAAGTGGAGGGTATGCAGAAGTTTACAAAGTAGAGCTTGAGAGTGGGCAAGTTGTTGCTTTAAAGAGACTGAATTTTAATATGATAAAAGCATCATTAAATAATTATTTCATGAATTTCTTTCTGTTTCTAACTATTACCAAAAGCCTCAAATCTGAATAATTATTAAATTACATAAATATAGTGACGATAATTTATCCATAATGCACAATTAGCTCACACTTCGCCCGGCCTTGCGCGTTGCTTTATTATGGCCATACTACAGCTTCTGAGTTCGATTACTACTTGGTATTTTTATCCATAGTATTTGAATCATGATGAGCGTGGTGACGACTTCCTCTTGATATTTGGTGGGGTGTAGTGCGGGAAGTTCGCGTGATGATGTGTTACGGCCACTCATCCGCGATCGGGTATGACATGAAACGTTCCTCATATGTTTTCGATAGTAGTCCAAGGTGTAATAGGTTGATACGTACGGAGCGTGGCTTATATGTCGTTGCCCTAGCACTGAAATGACGTGAGGACATGGCATGTGATAAGCTTGTGGTTGTCTGCATGTACAACGAGACATATGATTCTCATACAGCTCCACCTTGTATGTCCTGTTGTTAGAAGCAAAAACTTGATACTCATTGTTGTTAATTATCGGATCGGAAATCTCTAGCCTCGTGTTCCTTATTACGCAAAGTTGCCTTAGTCAGGGAGAGAACATGGAGTCATCTTTGGTCCTATTGATGTTCTTGAGTCAGGCGTTTCATAAAGCGTACTATGTTATAATATATTGCGAGACCGGTGCACGAATTGGCCGCGTGCTCTCTTAAATGCTGTTGAAGCATTATTTGCATTTGTCGTCATGGTGCCATACACAGTACCCATCATCGTGGGTTAGAGACCGATGTACATCCCTTGCAATCGTAGGCCTCACTGCGATGTTCGATGCTCGGTCATAAACCTTTAAAATCGTATATCATCAGTATTACCTGCCACGTACATTTTTGGCATATGAATTCAACGTCTCTGATTCCAAGCTGTCTAACTGTTTTTTTGAAGTTTTCTCGCAAATGTCTTAGGCAAAAGCGATGTGCAACCCACGGTAATATTTCCTTGCAGCCCCGCACCAACCCCGCGTGCCTGTCAGAAATGATGCACAAATCACCTCTTGTACAAATCAGTGGAACCAACTCCCGTAGTGTCTGTATAAACCAAACCAACGATACTTTCGATTCTACTCTGCAGGCAAGTGGAAATAATCCGTTGTTGGCATCAATTCCAAGCGGTTAGCGAGTCCCCGCACTTACCTGGAGGAAAGTCCCATCAAACATAAAAGCGGGGCAACGGTAAAGCCAACCGAAATAGAAGGCTCGACCGGAATAATCGTTGAAATCGGTATGACTCGAACATTGTACTCTATAGGCCGATCACGGCATTCGAGCATATCACGAATGAATTTATCCAGCGATTGGTAAGATTCCTCCCAACTTAGAAAATAACCTTTAGTGCCTTGCGGCGTGCATCCCAAGCTTTCATATGCGACATCGTATGTTAAATTTTGCCTCAAGCGGATAATCTCTCGGGCTTTTAAATCAGATGGCCTTTAATGGCGGGTTGAATGAAATAAGCGATAAAGCGTCTTTGTACATTACTATGTCCGACCGACTGAATATACATGTATGTCGTGTCTTAAGCCAATTCTCCATGTATCTCTTCTAATCTGAACTTGCATGTAGCGCCATGCCGGTGTAGCAGTTCGCATATTGAGTACATATGGTGAACTTGGATTTATTTGAGGCATAGCTCACATACTCGCGTTGTTTATGATGGACCAACCTTGAGCCAGCAAATAACGGTCTTCTTATCAATAAAGCACATTCCTTCATCTGATTCATCACGGAATGCGACTTTCAAGTACAAAGTTGACTCATCGAAGTCAAATGTTTGCTCTTCATCCCATTCTGGTTGTCGAGCATGGCATACTCATTGTTAGATAGCACTCCTCATGCGGCTTGTTCTAAATGAGTAGTCCTTAATAAACTCTCGACCTTGCTAGATGAATATTTGCCCTTAAAGAAGATTCATCACGCATCGCTATCATCATCATCTGTGCATAAGGCATAGTTTCATACCCATCGTCACCTCGGCCATGTATACAGTGCGGAACTTGTACACATTACCGACTGCGTGCATAGCGTCGCTTCTGTTGAGCAGGTTTCATGCAAATCAAGTGTGATGAATTCATCACTAATTGAAGCCACTGATGCTCTCGGTAATGGCAACATCTCTTTCCCCACAATTTAACTCACGAACTTCAGCATAAATTACTACGAGGTTGCACCCATTTGCGTTGATGCGATTCACATGCCGTCATGTATGTGTAGCGATAAATCCGGCACCAATAGGATACCGACCTATAAGATTAACATGACTTACGCGTGGTCTTGATGATGATTGCTTTTGTAACCCGGAGGTTAGTCGTGGGATGCGGGTGGTCGATTTTTCCACCAATGTAGGTTGGAAAGAAATCATCAACAACATTGATTCGTTCATAATAAAGAACTATCGCGGCGTTTGAACTCATATTATGATAACTCCCGGCAAGAATTCTTTGCCAGAAAAACATTTCAAGATATATAATTGCGCATTGTAGTTGGCGATAATTTGCAAACTCATAATTCTCCTTAATTTACCTACTATTTTAGAGATGTAGAGATTTCTTGATAGTTTAATCATAAAATACTTAATTATTCATCTTCTGATTAAAAATGTAATTCAAATCAAAGCATAAAACTAAAAAATAAAATTCGAGAGAACCAAAATTTCATGAAATATCCTTAAGGTCCTTCGATCCTAAAATAATTTCATGAAGTTTTGG